>CM032453.1:157500-161773 GCA_019049505.1 Pachyrhynchus sulphureomaculatus | reverse complement strand
AGAATATATTAACATTAAGTAAACAAATGACGGTCTATTGATACGTACTTATCAATTTATCTGTAGATTAGGTGTACTTTATTTTCGTCCATTATTTTATTTCTATGCATTCACCCGACTTAAATTTTTGATTTTCTTTTTTCAGATAAATCAGATGGAAGAGAAGAAAGGTCATCCGCGTTTCGGCGGTTCGAAAGTGTCTGAAATTGCTAATATTTTTCAAAACCGAGCACCCCAAAAAAGATGAAATATTCACACCTCCTAAGAAGGTATCGAAATTAAATAATAGTTCTTCAGAAAAATTAGATATGGATTCACCTTCTGTGACGGTGATGAGAACTGAATCGCATGTAACTAGATTTAATAATGCAAGAGCAATGTTTGAGAAGTTGGGAACTGAAGAACACAAGAGTTCACACAGAATTATACCTCTGCAAGGCACTAAAAGTGCCTCAAATGTTTTGGATAGATCTAGAAGCAGTTCAGCAAACAGCGAGACTCGAGATACGAAATCTCAGAGTTCTAGATCGCCATCGCCTCCGAGAAATCATGAAAAATTCAGTAGCAGCGCACCACTTCTTAATGAAAACGAAAATAGAAAAATGAATGGCTTTAACGCTAATAACGGCGACTCCGTTATAAAAACGAACGGTAATGAAGTTAAACAAGACGATCGAACGAAACCAGCTGTAATGAAAAAACCTGAAAAACCAGAAAAACCCGAACGTAAGTTTAATAGTAAGGAATTGATTGAGCGGCAGAAAAATTGGACGTCACACTTTTCTAAAAATAGAAGCTCGAGGTATAATAGTGATCCCAATAAAACTGAAGTTAAGCTGGCAATTAACAAAAAAGAAGCTTCTAACAAGGAATCGGCTTCCAGAGTCAGCTCGGCTACCTCTAGAAGTGCTTCCTTTAATAATTCAAGGATAATTAGTCCCCCTACTTCACCTCCTCCCGATCCACCCATTAGAACCGACGCTTCTAGGCGGTCTAATGTTACTAAAAAAGAACGTCCCGTTTCATGTTCAATTATTCCTTCCGCCACTTACGCTAGCACAGTAAAAACTGATTATTCTAGTCCTAAAACCAGTCCTACTCTTTCCTCTCCTAACAACGATATAGCAAACAATAAAAAAGAGAAACGTTCAAGTTTAATTTTTGTTCCTACCTCCAATGAGAATTTTAAGGGGTCTCCTCCCAGATATCGTTCCTCTCAAGAAGTTAAGGACACTACAACTCCCATTGAAAAAAATAAGGAATTGGTTCCTAAGTGTCTGTTCAGAGAGACCAAAGAAGTTAGGCACATTGAAAATCTTCAACTTCCTTCGCATGATTACGTTCCTAAGTCTCCTCTAGAGGACAATGATGCTAGTAGAGAGAATTTGTCCGCAACGTCAGGGAGTCTGTCTTCTCTTAGCCCACCGAGTAGTCCTAGCAAGTTGAAGTCTGAGCAGGAGAAACAAGAACAGGAGAGTAATGAAAAGTCTATTTTAGGTAAGTAATGGGTTTTTTGTTCCTAAATGGGTATCTGCATGTCATTCCTGAAATATTATTTGTATCATCATTCGCTAGATGATTTGTACATGTAGAGTAATAAGAAGACAAGATCTAAAAGTTATATATAGTCAAATACTTCTGTATAAAAACAATTAAAGAGGAATCGGTAAAATGATTTACTTTCAAAGATGTAGTTCTAAAATACTCATAAGTACTAATCTGGCTTTCTCACACTAAGCACTAACTTAATCCAAGTAGAGTTGATGCCTTATGTGAAGATTTAATAACAGAACAAGTTGAGCAGAGCAAAGCCCTCAGGTTTTGTCCACTGAAACCGCACATTTCCCTCTACATATTATTTCTTTTAAAATTAAGAATAAAAAAATTGCACATTTTGAAGATTTTTCGACTTCAAGAATCTTGACACACAACATGATATAAACGAAGTGTGAATTTGTGTAGAATTTTTTGAAAATTTTTATTTCAGTTTTGAATTAAGCGCGGAGCATCAAAAATCTTTTAATATCTCCCCCCGTGCCTTAAACCCCTTATATGTTTGCCTAAAATTTGTTCATTATCTCAACATTGACACTGTACAAAATTTATCAATCCAATTGAAGCGACGTTGCTCAAAAACTATAGGTTCCATTCTTCTTATTTCGTTCGAGAATAGATAGACATGCTTTTTATGATAGAGAGACCTTGAAGCGTGAAACAAAATAAAATTCCCTCGGAGCAATTTTTTCACCAATAACATGCTTCCTTTAGCAAGGGAAGTAACGACATTGCCCACGTGACCAAATTATCTTTCTCTATTAGTAAATAAATATTGTAAATATTGCGTAAGTATATATAATTTGAACACATACTGTATGTTTTAGAAACCGACCAGTCTTTACTTAAGAGTAACATATTTATTAAAGTTTCAAGTCTAGTGTCATTCAATTGGCGTCTATAATGTATAATGTGGGCAGCAGTTAGTTGAAAAAGGAGCAAAAATACGGGTAGCAAAACAGCTAAAACGGTGTAGGACTCCGATGGAATTTATTTATAGAACGATCGTGTTTAGAACGCGAGTTTTGTAGACTTAAGTTTTGTCTCACAACTACGGTTCAGCCATTAACAGCCAGGTTTGTTACTTATTTCTCGCATTAATATCGAGATTTTAATGGGCTACAATAACTAGTAACTATTCGTGATTAAAACTACAACATTGCTTTCTCAAAAATGTGTTTAACGGCGCCAGGCAGAAAAATAGTTCATCGGTAGTAGCGTAGGTACTATAATTTTCATTATTTTCACGTTAAGAATCTTTTTTTTTTTCAAGATAATAATAGTAATATTAAATGGTGAAGCATTTGAGAAAAATGTGTTTAAGAATAAGACTGTTGTGTATAGATTGTTCAGGTTTGTAGATATTTGATGCACTTGTTCAATTATTTGTGTTTATTTGTTTATGTAGTTTAGTGTGTATGTATGTGCTTTAAATGTAGCTGCAGTTCGCCGTGTTGCACGTTTTTAATTCGGAAAGCTATTTTTCTGTTTACGTAATTTCAAGTCTCCAATTTTGTATTTTAAAGTGTTAAAACGTAAAAGACAGGTACAGATATTCTGTTGTTTTTGAAATAAAAATTAGTATTTGATTCGCTATGTTGTGATGAACCGAAAAATTAAATTTAATTGACAGTACACATTTCATATAGTAAATAAAATACATAAAACAAAGAATTGATCCTTGTTTTTTACGGAGTAGCCGTGACAAAGTTTTTTTTATAACAAACGGGGGTGTCCCTGGTGAAATTTATAGTTATTTGACCAAATATCTGTACGTTTTAACAATTTTTTTAAAGTATCACCCTTCTTGTGTGCATTTTGGTTTGTAAACGTATCTAACCAGTTTTATATTGGATTTCTATTGTTTTTAGTGTTCCGTACGGAACACTTATAAGATCACTTCGGTGTCTGTCTGTCTGTCTGCCCGTCTGTCACACCCGATTTTCTCCGAAACTATTTGTCATAGAAAGTTGAAATTTGGTAATAATATAGGAATTGATGGCCTCATCAGAGCCATGTAGTTTTGAAACTTAAATTTTGACTTAAGGGGTTAGTTTTGGGGGGGTGAAAAAAAAAATTTTTTACTAGGTAATCGAATGTGGTATCAAATGCAAGCTTGTGAAAACACGAGTAAAATATATATAATGTAATACTTGTCCGCACTTTTCTTTGTATTATTTTTAAAAAATCGCGAAAAATGGTTGTCTACCCGCCTTATCTCGAAAGGTACTTATCAAAAAATTTTAAAAAAATTCTGGAATTCTCCACGAGATGTAGATTAAACGAAAATTATCACGAGTGCATTACCTTTAATAATTTATCTGGTATATAAAAAAAAAAAAAAATTTCAATGTCATCAGATTTCAGTAAAGATTGGAATCAAACTTTGTTGAAAACTCATTTGTGAAATCACTGATCATTTTATACCTCTGTAACAAAATTTTTTATTTGAAAAGCAATCAACGTACGGAACACTAATTGCGCAAGTTCAACTTGCACTTGACCGGTTATTTTTTATTCTCGCTAAGACTTCGTCGCATCATATTTTATCACCATACAGATTCAGTCTCAGATATATATATATATATATATATATATATATATATATATATATATATATATATATATATATATGTATATATATGTATATATATATATATATATATATATATATATGTATATATATGTATGTATATATATGTATATATATGTATATATA
>CM032453.1:140000-152500 GCA_019049505.1 Pachyrhynchus sulphureomaculatus | reverse complement strand
AACCTTATAAAATGTAGCCTATGTTCACCTCAAAAGTCCAGGCTACATACCACTAAAGTAGTTTCAGAGATTACCTGCGGAAAATAAACAAACATACAAACTTTACTTCTTTATTATATTAATATAGTTTATCAATAAACAGTTAGAAATTTCAAAGGGTTCTATTTCTTTTTAGGTAATAATGAAACTCGTAAAAACGAAAACAAGACTGATGATTCTCTGGTTGTGCCAAGAAGAACGAAAGTTTCCAGTATCTCGTTGAACATTCCGGCCGCTGGTTTAGGTAGTAGGCCTTCTTCAATTATTACTTCTTCCGATGAAGGTAAATTTTTTATATATATATATATATATATATATATATATATATATATATATATATATATATATATATACATACATACATACATACATACACATACATACATACATACACATACATACATATACTTAAGTAAATCGTATGCACCTTAGGGTAAACTAGGCTGAAGCCGTTCTAATACAATAATTATAATATTGTCCGACAAATTAGTAATGTTCTTTTAAGGGACATGTTATTGGTTTTGTGTTGTAAAAAAAATGAACTTTGCATTGAAGTTTGAGCTCCCTGATTCTTCATTTAATTTTCAGTTTTATTTATAGCTTCGAAACCCAAACTGGAAAATGTCGATAGTCGATCAAGTAAGAAGGTGTGCCATTAAAATGCTAATGATTTAGTAGTTCGTCCAGTCTCCATCAGCGTTTATGATCGCCTGGCATCTTCGGACCATACTTTCGACGAGATTTTCCGCGTATTCTTGCCAAATTGTCCAAATATACCGTGATAGCTGCTTCACCGCGTACACCTTTTTACTATAAAGCTTTTGCTTGACCTATCACCACAGTTCTCGATTAGGCGACTGAGATGGTTAATCTGGTGTGACGATACCAGATTCGCTTTTCCACTGGCTACACGTTTTACTCCGATATTTGGGGTCATTCTCCTCTTAAAGAATCCACTCCTCATTTTTATCGATAAACTACCGTTTGACAGTCAGTACTAATGAAAATCTGGAGCATTTTTTCAGCTTTCAAATTGTAGGTAAAGATGAAACGTCTCCCAAAACCTTTTTTCGAAAGATATCCCCAAACATGGGTCTTCACAGGGTGTTTCACGAACCCCAAACTGAAGCTCGGAAAAAAAAATACATTGCTGCAGTTTTATCTATATTTTCTTCTACCCACGCGAGTCGTTTCTCTATGTTTTTCGATCAGCAATGGTTTCTTGAGTGTACTCTACCATTTGAAATCGTTAGCCCGAGGATGAGTACGAATCGTCTGATATGATATATCCAAATCTTTCTGGTTTAGTTTTTGCACTTCTTGGGTCAAAGTTAATTGAAGATTTGGGAAAGCATGTTAATAATCATTTCTTTCGTCATTGTCCGACACTTTTCCTCTTGAACCACATACTGTTAGATCATCAACATTTTTTAACTTGAAAGTATCGTTTCACTCATTTGCTAACGAATGCCTTCGACATGCCGATATACTTAGTAATCGCTGTAGGCGTCATTTTCAAACCTTTTGAAGGATTACATAGGAACACAGCCTCGAATCGCGAAGCGTATGCAGCACTCATGTTCGATAACACTGGTCAACACAAGTCTTGTTTCCTTTATTTTTTTCCCTGTTATTGGATATTTCTATGGCCCTGACTATGAACAAAATACTGGGAGATTGCTAACAGCTTTACCTTTCGAAATATACAGTTTTATTATTTTGCCAAAAAAATACAAAAAAATAATACATTATGTTAACAAAATTTCTATTGAACACTAACAAATGATCTTTTATAAGATTTCCTTGAATGAACGACTTTAGGTAGATCTTGTTGCAAACTCCGGCAGTAGTCTGCCATCATATGTGAGTCCCACCGCCCCTGATAACGCTCTTCCATTGTCCGAAGATCCTGATGAAATCTTTCACCCTGCTCCTCACTAAAATCACCCAGATTTTGTGGAAATCGGTCTAAATGCGAGTGCAGGAAGTGGATTTTTATGCTCATGTTGCACCCTAGTTCTTGCAAGTTCGATAGCATGCACTCAACAAGCTCGACATGGTCGTCAGATTTCTTTTTGCCTAGGAAGCTACTCATAACCAAAACAAATGAATTCCAAGCTTTGGATTCGACTTCAGTCATTGATTTGACAAAATTAGGATCTTTCACGAGTTGCCTAATCTGTGGCCCATCAAAAATACCAGCTTTCAATTTTTCTGAACTTAATCCTGGAAACTTGCGTGAAAGAAAATTAAAACATTCGTCACTTTTGTCAAGCGCCTTCACAAACTGTTTCATTATGCCGAGTTTAATATGAAGTGGTGGAAGTATGATGCAGTCTTGGCTAACTAAAGGCATGTTTATAACATTTTTTGTACCAACTTTTGGCTCTTCCCGCACTGGCCAAACTTTTTGTGACCAATGGTGTTGTTTGTCACGACTATCCCAGAGACATATGAAACAAGGGAACTTTGTGTACCCCCCTTGTTGACCTAAAAGAAAGTTAACCATTTTCAGATCAACGCAAATGATCCATTTGTGGTCTTGATACTTAATTTTTTCCATAACCTTAGAAACATTTACGTATTCTTCTTTTAAAGTCGTCGAATGTGCAATAGGTATAGATCCGTACTTGTTACCGTTATGAAGCAAAACACACTTTAAACTTCTTTTGCTGCTGTCTATGAAAAGACGCCAATCACTAGGTTGGTACTGTTTTAATCCCATCTGCTGCAAAATACCACCAACATCGTTACAAAAAACTAAACCCTTCTCTTGAGAAAAATACGGTAACAGATTTTTTTCTCGGGTACGATAAAATGTAATGTTGGTTTCCGGAGTAAGCAAATTTTTTTCTTTTAAACGAGATGCTAAAATTTCAGAAGCTTCTTTTGGTAAGTTCAGATCTCTTACTAAGTCATTTAGTTCTTTCTGATTGAATGGTTGAGGTTCTGAAAGGCTACATTTGTAGTCTGAATCAGAGTCTTCACTTGATGCATTTCGTTCGGGTTCACAGAGATTTGGATCATCAGAAGATTTAGATGTGCTGGGTTGTACCTCTTGTGATTTTAATTGAGGTGGTTGAGCAGAAGATAAGTTAGGATATGACCACTTACTTCGATTTCCAGGGTTAATTCCGTTTATTTTCAGAAGTAGCAATCGTCATGATGGTTTCGAGGTTCTCGCCAAATCATGGGTGTTACGAACATTATCGCATCTCTTTTTCCACTGGACCATAACCGTAGACATACCACACATTTCTGGCATACAATATGAGGAACCCATGGCTTGTCCTGATTCCACAATTTTATTTTAAAGTATTGATGATACGCAGTTTTCTCAAAGTCCGATATAGGTTTTCGATATTTTGCAAATATATATTCACCGCAAATATAGTAAAAACGATCGGGATTAAGCACACAACATCTTCTTGATGAAGCCATATCTAAAACAACAACAAAATATATTTTAGTGTCCAATAAAAAACGAAAATCTAAGTAAAAATAGTAAATGAGGGTAGTTAGCTATAACTGAAAAACAAAAGCTGTTAGAGAAAAATTGTTGCCATATTTAAAAAATACGCGTCAATTTGAGATAGAAACAAAAAAAAAATCACAGGAAACAAGCTTTCTTTTTTTTGTTGACCAGTGTAATGTACTATTTACCATAAAAAAAGGTTAGAAATGAATCGCTTTCCACAAAGCATTGTTTGAAGGGGGTCAACAATAACTTAAAAAAAAAAAGAATTTCTTTTACCGACACGTTTTAGGCAACGCGTTCTTACTTGACCGACTATAATTCAAATTCATCATGAAATAAACCTATTCAAACTGACCTGACCCTCGATATCTCGCGTAGGTAAATTTGGAAATAAACAGTAGATTGTCTATTAGGTCTTAACTCTCGAACCACTACCGCTAATAATTTTATGTGCTACGTTCGTTTGATACGTTTATTACTTGACATACACGTTCCTTATTTTCTAAACCACAAGTATATCATTTCATTTTCACTTTTTGTTTAAACTAAATGATTTGAGAACTGAAGAAGATACATACAGGAAGTAGGATTTGAAATGCCTTCCTTTGACGATGTGAATGTCCAAATCTGAATCTTCAATTATACTAAAGTCGAGAAATGGAAAAAAACACTATATTAACTATTAAAAATGAACAAAGTCCATATTTTAGCAGTGGCTACAGTTCTTTCTTCTGTTAATCCATCTCGAGACTGTTTCGCTGTATCACGGCTCATTAGCTGAGTTCCTGACGGAGGACAGGTATGCTTTTTAATCCTAGGCTTTTACAAGCCAGTGATAAAATTTGTTGCATCTTACTATGATAATACGCGAGTACTAAGGTAAGTACTTTGTCGGTCCTAGTTCGACTGGTGAGCCATGATGCAACGAAACGCTTGCCAGGTGGGTTGCCTGCTGAAATGTGAACTTTGTCCATTTTTAGTAGTTGATATAGATTTTTATTACTGGGTTAGATACCTGACAATCGAACTTGAGATGAGATTATTAAAATTAAATCATATGGATTATAAATACTAATGTGTATAACACTTTTTTTTTATTACAAGGTGGTTTCAATGAACCTTCACCAAAAATAGAAGCCAAACTCAAGCCTCACGAGGAATCTATCTACGACTATCCTCTAAACGAAGATATTCCCGTTGAATACAATGACAATTCTCCGGAAGATATTAACGAGTATTCGGAGGGTGATGTAGTAGCTGAAAATCATCCAGTGAAACTGACTCAGGCTGAAATTGAAGCTTTATACGCTGTGCCTAATAAGAATAAAGGAGCGGCAGGGGCAACAAATATACCGGCCGAAGAAACACAATATTCGGTAGATTTTTGTCATTTTAAATATTTGCTTATTATTGTAATACATAACATATAGGTCAAACTGATACCACTACTGCGAGAGATATAAGCTAGAAGATCGATGTCAACGTCGATGGACCTTCATAAATTACCGACTTGTTTCATTTTTTCAACTGGCAACTTAACGTCCAACTTTTTAGTGAAACGTTGGAAGTCATGTATCATTATATAGGGTGGGCCATTTAAAAGTTTAAATTTAAAAATGCAATAAAACAAAAATTGTTTGAAATTTTGCCAAATTTATTTTTTTGTTGTGAAGTACAATTGTTCCGGTTAGAGATGGAATATTATTTCATTCATATGGCTGCCGCGGCTGGCCTCACAGTACCCCCCATTCGATCGGACCAATTTTCGAGCACTTTTTCGAGTGTATGGGGTCGTATCTCGGCAATGGCATCACGAATGTTGGCCTTCGAATGCTCAATTGTCTCTGGTTTGTCGGCATAACACTTGTCTTTAACGGCGCCCCACAGAAAATAGTCCAACGGTGTCATATCGCAGCTTCTTGGCGGCCAATTGACATCACCATTTCGGCTAATTAAACGGCCATCAAACGTTTGACGCAATAAATCGATTGTGGCATGAGATGTGTGGTAAGTTGCACCATCCTGTTGAAACCAAACATCGTTCACATCAATACCATGAAGAGCGGGCACAAAAAAAATCGGTTATCATGGTGCGCTAGGTGTCTCCGTTGACCGTAATGGTTGCGCCGTCCACAGCTTCGATATTTTCGGATGTACGCACTGTACGAGCACGCTCACGTCTTGGCGCATCAACAATGAAACCAGTTTCACAAACTTTAGCAATAAACTTGCGTATACTGGGCACTGTTGGTCCTTCTCTGTGACCAAATTTTGTACGACATTTTCGTGCAATTTCCGACCAATTGTCTTTGTTTTGGAAATAAATTTCCAATAAATCCCAACGTTGCTCAAGCGTAAATCGATTCATTTCGTTCAGTGGCGATAGTATACTGAATTTTGTGATAGAATAGAATGATATAAGTATTGCCAGATTCGAAATAACCGGTGGTTCAAATTTAAACCGATAGATGGCCCACCCTTTATAACTATCTGAAGTCAAAGCTAAAGAACATATTTGAATAGTATCTTGTTACAAATTGATGTTTATGGAATTTTAAAGAGCCTTCATTGATCTTATCTTCACTTCAGTGGATTCGAACAAGAGTTAATGTTTAATTTTTTTCGCTAATGTTTTCGTGCAATAAATTGTTGTTATAATCGTAAACAGCATTCATGCACACAAACCGTACTCTAAAGTTTAGTGTTTTTATCTTAAAAATTTCCTGAAAAAATGCTACGTAAACTAAACGTCCGAAAGCAGTTCTGATTTATCACAGACTAATCCCAAAAATGTTGATTATTAAATTGGCCGAACATTTTCTTATGTCTAATATAAAATGTTTTATAGGTTCCTGAAAGAAAAACCATCGACTTCGACAAAACGATTTCGCCGACCGATTCCGACGCTGATTACGCAGTTCCTTACAGATCTCCTAGTGTATATCACCAAAAGTCTATAACCTCGACTGACTCTGACGTTTCACAAGTAACAGTGATACCCTCGCAGAAATCCATCGACTCAGATATTATATATAATAGCCAAACTCCCGTTGTGAATTCAGTATTATCCGAGTTAGAGAGCCAAGAGAGTTTCGAAAGAAATTGTCAAGAATTTTTAAAGAAGGAACGTGAGAGTAGTGACTCTAGCGAAGGTGATAAAGTTAAACCCGAACCCTTTATTATAAGTCGCGAAGCATTACAAGTGGATAAAAGTCCCCGGACTGCTGAAAATAGGCGTTCTGAGGCGAATATCTTGGATCTCAATGAAGTGGAGTATGCTGATGCTAGTGATTCTGAGCAAGGAAAAGGTGGGAAAAGAGTATCTGACGCTGAAGCCATGACGCCTGATGAGGCTGAGAATCTTCTGAGTACAAAGTGAGTATCATATAATCATAATAATGTTATATAAAAATTATTATATTCCTTTTAGGATTTTAGAGAATTAAAGATATACATAGTTCACAGTTCACAAATACACAAATTTGAAGTTCAAATAAAAGTACAACCATAATTTTGGGTAAACAACTCTAATTTTATATAAACAGTGGTCTTGCGGCTCATTTGCCGCTTGCCTGTCCCCAGAATATGAGAATTGAATTTATTTAGAATATTTTACGAATAAAAGGAAATTGGCTTCTGTCAGTTTATGTATATTGAGTGGTAAATTAGCAGAAGTGTTTTTTTTTTTGCGGAAAATATAGTTTTTTTTGGTCAGTGTTTCGATCATTTATTTGGTCATTCTTAGGGCTCAAAAATGTTGTTTTGAGATTGCTAAACATGCTATAGCTATGTCCTATTACCTAGCGAATTTTTACTTTAAAATATAAGGCAACAAACTAGTTCGGTCTGCAAAGAAAAAAACACACAGGGTTCAAATCTTTTCAATTTAAAATTAGTTGAGAAAAACCTTTGATATTTTATATAGATATACTTGAAAAACAAGATGGATTTCTGTTTAATATCGTTAATGGTAGTGTTATTTATCCGTCTTTGTTGGAAGGGCTTAAGTTTGTTGTACCCAGATGTCCTGGTCGATCAAGGAATTATTTCTATCTGCTAGCAGCTACTATGAATGTTATGTTAGAATTACCAGCGTGCAAAATATATTCAGTCTATAACCGAATAGAGCACATTAATATGATCTTAGCATAACGTGAATAATTTGTTCATGGACTCGCTGATTCGTTATAGTTTTATGAACTTATACTGTATTGTTTCGAGCGCCGGTGCCATATGCAAGTGTGTTTGTTGTGCTGTTAGTTACTTTGTGTTGGGTTCAATTATAAATAAGTAAGTATTTTTAAAACAAAGCCTCACTTTGCAAATTAGAAAATCTTCTGTACAAGGAAAAAACAACATTTGAGCTTTAAGGATAACCAACTAAATGGTCAAAACCTTAGCCCAACAAAATTGTTTTTTTTTCTGTAAAGAAAAACCCACTCCTGTTAACTTACTACTCAAATACTAAATATTTATGCTTTGGATGTAAGCTATAGAGTCATCTTAAGTTAAAAAAAAACTACTTATTACTGGTATATATGGTATCTAACAATACAGAGAGTATAAAACTCATTAAAAAAGAAACGTGATTTTTAAAAATATTTAAGGTGTATCCAGAAGTTTGTTATAGAGATAAATAAGAAAAGAGGAGGGCAGATAGGTAAGGAAGTAATTTTGATTGACCTAACTAAAAAATATCCCAAAACTACTTATATATTCTTTTCCAAATAATAAGAATACAGAAATGTACTAATGTGTCAACAAAATGCAACTTTCTTAAATAATTTATCAAAGCACTAACGCGTTAAAATTAACATGCGAGGGTTTTTTTAAGTTATCTGCGTAGCCTATTAAATTATTTTCGCTGTTCTAAGTACTTTGACGAACTTTTACACTCCCTAAAAAACGAAATGGACCAAAAGTTATTCATGAAAGAATGCCCCGACCATATTATTTTCATTCAACATTTTGGTTTAAACAATTCTGGTGGGCCGTGACTCAATTTCGGATGATCCCAGATCAGGAAGACTGGTTAAAGTAAGAACTGAGAAAACAAAGATCTCAGTAGTTGCTGAAGAAGCTGGAGTAATCGAAACCTGAGTTTCTGAAATTGTTTGGAAAACTCTTTACACCAGAGCAGAAACGAGGGGAGTTGTTTTTTCCCTGCCGACAAGATTTGAGTATTACGTTAGGATGCTTCCATGAAGCAGTAGTCAATGCAACATACAAATTCTTTACCTGTGAAGGAATTCTGTTTATTGAATATATATGGAAAAAGAGTCCACAATTAATAAAGGATGATTCAAAAACTGCATGACAAATGCACGGTCTACAAGGCTCGCCCTGTTAAAGTCATTACTGTGGGCTGTGTATTTACCAAATAACAAGATCCACCTTTTAGCCCCGATTGACCAGCCTGCGATTGCTCTTTACTTAAATATTAGGGGCCGAAAATTTTCCTCAGATGATGACGGTAAATCCGCAGTTAGTTACGCAGGATTTTCTCCTTTATAGCTAGGTAGATAACTGAAAAAACATCCTCGTATCTATAAATAAGGTACAACAGTCTTAAACTGGATACAATGGGTGAAATTTTAACGAATATTTAATACTAAAAATTTTTTTTGTCGTTTTTATTTAAAATTTTATACTATCTACGTATAAGACTAAGAATAAGGTAGATAATAAGATTTGATAATAATAGTTATTAATAAATTATTTTGTTCCATAATGGACCTGTTTACATAAAGAATTCTGGAGAAAAAGATTAGGTGAGTTAAATAAATAGAAATCAATTTAGACCTTGGTGGCCGTCATAACAACACACTGTTGGGGATAACTCACACATTTCACAAATAACACTAGTCTTAGTTTGCTATTTATGGATATGATGTCATATAATGCGGGTATGTTGATCCTATGGCTTGGGTATACCTTCTTTTTGTCAATGTACTTTTTCATGTGTAAGGTTAATTTCATATTGATTTATTATTTATCAAGGTTAACTATAAATATTTGCTTTTTGTTAACGTCCAAGCAAAAAATCATCTGGTATTATAAGGGCGAAAGCAGCAAACATTACTACTAATATTTCACAGCCGTATATATTATTTATATCTTGAAAAAATGATTATTGAATTTAGCTTTTTCACACTAAAAAATAACCTAATCAAAAAATTATCATCGGTAGAGATTTACCCAGTAATTTCCTTGCACACACGTACTTGTGAATTTGACTTTCTCAAGGTAAAGAGTAACTTAATCCAAGCATTACCTCGAAAAAATAGGGTGCGAAAAAAGAGTTGAACTGTGGTTGGCGACTGTATGTTTTTGTTTCACGTTTATAGTTTTCGTTATAGAATTAATTTAACCCAAATACTTCCCTAATCATTAAAATAATGATAATAGCGACATAGTTTCTCAGGGGGCGAGTCGTTGAAAAACAGATGACGAAAAATGTATGTATATATATATATATATATATATATATATATATATATATATATATATATATATATATATATATATATATATATATATATATATATATATATATATATATATATATATATATATATATATATATATATATATATATATATATATATATATATTGTGATGTAACCTTTTACTTCCAAACGAATAATTTACCAAGGAAGATTTTCATAATACTATTAAAACGATATAAAGACCCCCTTCTACTTCGGAAACCTACTGGTAGAAGACATAGAAAAATTTCAAGGGAACAGAGAACCAAATGAACAAAGAATTACAGTAATAAGTTCACCAATAAAAACAACAGCAAAAGAAATAAAAACCGTATGTAAAGCGCTAAAGCATAACAAATCGCCCGGACCTAGGGACATCCCGGGTGAATTATTCAAATATGGAACAGACAAGTTATATGAACACCTTAGACAACCATTTCAGATATATATAAGTACAAACGAAATCCCGATGGAATGGAAAGTGTCATACCTAACCACTAAATCCAAGAAAGGGGACTTCTTATTATCGAGAAATAGCAGTAATGACATCCATGAGTCGAATCTATGGAAAGATTTTAAAGAACAAAATTGAAAAGGAATATGAACATTTAAGTAGAAGAAGAAGCAGGCTCTAGTAAGGGACAATACACCATATTTTCTACTTAACTGAATTAATGGAAAAAAGATAGTACGAAACCAAGAAGTCTACTTGTTGTTCGTTGTCTTGAGAAAAGCATATGACAGCGTCCCCCTGCAGAAATTGTGGCAATCATTGGAAAGTACTAATATTAACATAGACTTAATAAAAGCTGTCAAAACACTGTACGACCAGTCCATAACAAAAATTAAAACAGGAACACAAATACGAGTAACACCGGGATTTATTACGTCAAAAGATCTAAAGCAATGATACCGTTTATTACCAACCCTTTTTAAAATATATCTGGAAAGTGTACTAAAGAGATGGAAGCAGAAATGTCGACCAATGGGGATACTATTAATTAACCCCATGCTGTACACGCTGTGTACATGTGTAATGACCCAAGATCGCCACGACCTGAACTAAATGACAATAAAACTATTTGACGAATACAAGGATTGAGGTTTAGAAGTCAGTATAAATAAAATAGAATATCTAGATATTGGAGGGCAACAAAAAGATCTTATACTGGACTATCGAACCACGATATAACACTGCGCAAACTACAAGTATCTGAGTATAAAAATTTCGGAGGATGGAAAACTGAACAGGACAATAAGAGAGAGAAATACGGCATAGGATAAATCTATAGATAAAACCAACAAAAAGAGGCTATATGAAACCATAGTGAAAAGTATCACATTATGTACCTGTGAAGTATGGCCTCTGAAGGAAAGAGCATTAGCCAAGAGCAACGGAAATGGAGTTCTGGAGAAGAGCAGCAGAGAAAGTATTAAAGAAATTATGGGAATCAAACATAGTATTACAGACGACATTCTAATCAAACAGCTAATCTGGTTTGTGCACGTTCAAAGAATGGACGAAGGTCGAATCCCAAAACAAACACTAAAATGGCAACCAGAAGGCAAGAAAAGACTGAAATCAAGTTGGAGAGAGGAGATAGACGGGAAAATTGATAAAGGAAACCTAGAAGATCTATGGAACGACGTGTATATAAATATATATATATATATATATATATATATATATATATATATATATATATATATATATATAAAGTTTCAAGATTTGGGTCTTAGAAAACCTAAAAATAAGCTTTTCCATTTTGTTTCTGATAAACACCAAAATGATAAAAGCTAGCTATTATTCGAATATTAGAATTGCTGGATTGGACTTTCTCACGCTAAACAATAACTTAATGTAAGCACTACAGGCCCATGTTTTAAATTCACAAAAAAATACAGCAGAGAAGGTGTTTTAGAGATAACTGAAACCTGCTATTTCCCCCTACATGTTATGTCTGTTAAAATTTCTGACCCTGTAAAAGATGTATAACACGATATGTACAAAGTAATCTTTCTCATACCCTCCTCTAACTCACTAACTCGTTATATGTTTGACCATAAATAATTTAACATAAGGAAAAAAAATAACATTATTTTTATATTCATTGACTCCAAGAACCCGGAAAAGGACATAGAATACAATCTATACAGAGCTCCGTTAAACGCATCCCTAATTTAATTAATCTCATACATATCACAAATATTAGAAAATAATAAAAAAAGACACAATTTTCAACTTGCTTGACTCTAAGAATCGTGAAAAGGAGTATAACACAATATATGTCGAGCAACTCCTCTAACACCCTCCCCCGCTCCTTTATCACCTTATATGATTGACTCCCACACAAAAAAAATAATAGACAGAGTTTGCCATTCATAACACATCTTTTCCCGCCACAACAATGATCTGTCAGAAACTTCAATGAGTGCTTTAAGGACAAGCAGATAACACGACAGATTCCCCACACTGCCTTATGGAAAAAAAATTT
>CM032453.1:87500-135000 GCA_019049505.1 Pachyrhynchus sulphureomaculatus | reverse complement strand
TTATTATTATTATTATTACAAAAAGTTCTTCTTTCTCACATTTGATCAATGTGGTTCCATGTTTGGCTGACGGGCCAAAACCAAGTCAGCACAAACGCTATTACTATTCCGTATTAAGGAATGACCTGACAATGTTACATGTTTTCAAAATCACTGACTTCTGAATGTTTCTGTGTATGTCTGTGTTGAGTCCCAATTGCACTAAATGTGGTGTGAATGTTATTGGTGTAAGGCCTGTGGCTGATATAATGAGGGGGACAATGATGACTTTTTCCTGTCTCCATAGCCTTTTTATTTCCGTTGCAAGGTCTGTGTATTTGGAAATTTTTTCTGTGTATTTCGCTTGGATGTTTGTGTCGTTGGGGACAGCTATGTCAATCAGATAGGTGACTTTTCCTTTTTTGCACTGAAAAGTAATATCGGGTCTATTGGCGGAGACTGTTTTATCTGTATGGATACCGATATCCCAGTAGAGCTTGTAATCTTCATTTTCAAGTATGGATGTTGGGGTGTATTTGTAGTAGGGATCTGTGTTTTCTATGAGTCTGTATGTTGTGGCTAGTGCTTGGTGAACCACTTTGGCAGCTGAATCATGCCTGGCTGTGTACTCCGTTCCTGCCAATATTTTACATCCGCTCGTTATGTGTTCGATCGTTTCTTTCTGCTGGTGGCATTTCCTACATCTGTCCTCTGCAATAGTCGGGTCTTTGATGATATACTTTTGGTAGTTTCTGGTTAATATGACTTTATCCTGGATGGCAAGTAAGAAGCCTTCAGTCTCAGGGAATAGCTGCCCATCCCGTAACCAGGTGTATGATTGTTTTTTTATTTACGTGGTCTTGTTCTATGTGGTATCTGTGTTTTCCGTGGAGTGTTTTCTCTGACCACGTTTTCATCTTTTCCTGTTGTAATTGGGTGTGACTGTGGGTATCTGCTGAGTGGTCTGCCCGGGCTAAGTCGAGAGGTGTGTAGTTTTTGTCTGCTTTCACTGTCGCTGTGTGGAGGCTGGTTTGCTTGCTGTGAAAGAATTTCCTAAGTGTTTGTATTTGTTTTGTGTGTAATGATCTGATATCTATAATTTCTCTTCCTCCTGCCTTCCTCTCGATGGTAAGTCTTTCTTTGCATGCGTTGGGGTGTAATTTCCTGTATTTGGTGAATTGAGATCGTATAAGGATGTGAATATTTTCTATGTCTGTTTGTGACCATTTGATGATACCAAATGAATATGTGAGTATAGGTATAGCGAACTTGTTGATGGCTTTAGTGAGATTCTTAGAGTTGAGTTTTGTTTGCAAAAGTTTCGTCAGTCTGTTTTTGAATTCGGTTCTGAGCTCTGTTTTGATGTGAGTGTGGTTGAGTTTGGTGCTTTGTTGGAAGCCTAGATATTTGTATGTTTCTTTATCGAACATGTTATCGAGCGTTTCATTGTTGATGGTTTCTGTCTCATGGTGGCCCTTCCATTGGCCTTTGTTGATGTGGAGCACTTTGCATTTACTTATACCAAATTCCATATTGACATCTAAGGTGAATATTTCTGTGATTTTGACGAGTTCTTTCAGCTGTGTTTGTGTGGTAGCGTAGAGTTTTATGTCGTCCATATATAGGAGGTGGTTTATTTTATGTTGATTCACTTTTTGGTGTCTGATATTGAAGCCATGCTCTGTTCTGCTTAGTATATTTGAGAGTGGATTGAGACAGAGGCAAAACCATAGAGCACTGAGCGAGTCTCCCTGAAATATACCCCGTCTGATGTACAGCTCTTCTGTTTGGATCCGTTCGGTTTGTGTTTCTAGGCGTATTTTGGTTTTCCATGTTTTCATAATTTGCGGGAGAAACTGCCTGAGGTGTTGGTTGATTTTATAGATTTCTAGGGCCCTAATTAACCAGCTGTGGGGTATGGAGTCGAAGGCTTTTTTATAGTCTATGTAACCGATGTGAAGGTTTCTGTGTTCTTTTCTGGTTTGTCCCATAATCACGCTATCTATAATCAGCTGCTCTTTGCATCCTCGACTATTTTTCCTGCATCCCTTCTGCTCTTCTGTGAGGATATTGTTGTCTGTTAGGTGTTGTTCTATTTTCTTCGAAATTATTATTATTATGATTGTTCTCGTTTTTCTTTCTCACATTTGGTCAATGTGGTTCCATGTTTGGCTGACGGGCGCAAACCAAGTCAGCACAAACGCATTACTATTGTGTATTAAGGAATGACCTGACAATGTTACATGTTTTCAAAATCACTGACTTCTGAATGTTTTTGTGTATGTTTGTGTTGAGTCCTAATTGTACTAAGTGTGGTGTGAATGTTGTTGGTGTAAGGCCTGTGGCTGATATAATGAGGGGGACAATGATGACTTTTTCTTGTTTCCATAGCCTTTTTATTTCCGTTGCAAGGTCTGTGTATTTGGAAATTTTTTCTGTGTATTTCGTTTGGATGTTCGTGTCGTTGGGGACGGCTATGTCAATTAGATAGGTGACTTTTCCTTTTTTGCACTGAAAAGTAATATCGGGTCTATTGGCGGAGACTGTTTTATCTGTATGGATACCGATGTCCCAGTAGAGCTTGTATTCTTCATTTTCAAGTATGGATGTTGGCGTGTATTTGTAGTAGGGATCTGTGTTTTCTATGAGTTTGTATGTTGTGGCCAGTGCTTGGTGAACTACTTTGGCAGCTGAATCATGCCTGGTTGTGTACTCTGTTCCGGCCAATATTTTACATCCGCTCGTTATGTGTTCGATCGTTTCTTTCTGCTGGTGGCATTTCCTACATCTGTCCTCTGCAATAGTCGGGTCTTTGATGATATGCTTTTGGTAGTTTCTGGTTAATATGACTTTATCCTGAATGGCAAGTAAGAAGCCTTCAGTCTCAGGGAATAGCTGCCCATCCTGTAACCAGGTGTATGATTGTTTTTTATTTACGTGGTCTTGTTCTATGTGGTATCTGTGTTTTCCGTGGAGTGTTTTCTCTGACCACGTTTTCATCTTTTCCTGTTGTAATTGGGTGTGACTGTGTGTGTCTGCTGAGTGGTCTGCCCGGGCTAAGTCGAGAGGTGTGTAGTTTTTGTCTGCTTTCACTGTCGCTGTGTGGAGGCTGGTTTGCTTGCTGTGAAAGAATTTTCTAAGTGTTTGTATTTGTTTTGTGTGTAATGATCTGATGTCTATAATTCCTCTTCCTCCTGCCTTCCTCTCGATGGTAAGTCTTTCTTTGCATGCGTTGGGGTGTAATTTCCTGTATTTGGTGAATTGAGATCGTATAAGGATGTGAATATTTTCTATGTCTGTTTGTGACCATTTAATGATACCAAATGAATATGTGAGTACAGGTATAGCGAACGTGTTGATGGCTTTAGTGAGATTCTTAGAGTTGAGTTTTGTTTGCAAAAGTTTCGTCAGTCTGTTTTTGAATTCGGTTCTGAGCTCTGTTTTGATGTGAGTGTGGTTGAGTTTGGTGCTTTGTTGGAAGCCTAGATATTTGTATGTTTCTTTGTCGAACATGTTATCGAGTGTTTCATTGTTAATGGTTTCTGTCTCATGGTGGCACTTCCATTGGCCTTTGTTGATGTGGAGCACTTTGCATTTACTTATACCAAATTCCATATTGACATCTAAGGTGAATATTTCTGTGGTTTTGAGGAGTTCTTTCAGCTGTGTTTGTGTGGCAGCGTAGAGTTTTATGTCGTCCATATATAGGAGGTGGTTTATTTTATGTTGATTCACTTTTTGGTGTCTGATATTGAAGCCATGCTCTGTTCTGTTTAGTATATTTGAGAGTGGATTGAGACAGAGGCAAAACCATAGAGCACTGAGCGAGTCTCCCTGAAATATACCCCGTCTGATGTACAGCTCTTCTGTTTGGATCCGTTCGGTTTGTGTTTCTAGGCGTATTTTGGTTTTCCATGTTTTCATAATTTGCGCGAGAAACTGCCTGAGGTGTTGGTTGATTTTATAGATTTCTAGGGCCCTGATTAACCAGCTGTGGGGTATGGAGTCGAAGGCTTTTTTATAGTCTATGTAACCGATGTGAAGGTTTCTGTGTTCTTTTCTGGTTTGTCCCATAATCACGCTATCTATAATCAGCTGCTCTTTGCATCCTCGACTATTTTTCCTGCATCCCTTCTGCTCTTCTGTGAGGATATTGTTGTCTGTTAGGTGTTGTTCTATTTTCTTCGATATTGTGGCTGTGATGATCTTGTATAGGGTTGGAAGACAGGTGATAGGTCGGTAGTTTGACAGGTTTGTGGTGTCTGAGCTTTTGGGTTTAACGTATGTTATTCCTTGTGTGAGGAAAGTGGGAAATGTGTGTGGTTGTAGAATGGCTTTGTTGATTTGGTGTGTGAGTGCTTCGTGTGTGGTGGTAAACTGTTTGTACCAGAAGTTTTGTATATTGTCTATTCGAGGACATTTCCAGTTGTGTGTGTGTTTGATAGTTTCTGTAATTTCTTGTGTATTAAATGTGGTATTTTCTTGTTCTGTCACATGTTTATGTTTGTCTTCTTCGGCTTTGATCCAGGGGGTGTTATTATTGTGTTGTTTGGGTTCTGACCAGATACTTTTCCAATAATCTGTGAGTTCTTGTTTGTTTGGTGGTTCAGTCACTGCTATCTGTTTGTTGTACATAGTTTTCCGGTAGAACTGTTTTTCGCTTCTTCGGAAGAGGTTGTTGGTGTCTTTCCTCTCATTTGATTCTTTGTATCTACGGAGTCTTGCGGCATATACAGATAGTTTTTGTTTCAAGGTATCGAGGATTTCTGGCAGTGTTCTGTTGGGAGACTTAGATTTGATCTTGTTTGCCCCCTGTGTGACACGTTTGGACGCGTTCCCGCTTATAAACTGGGTAAGATGTCCTAGATCTCTCCTGATGTTGTTGATTTTGTTTTCTATTCTTATTTGCCATTTGAATTTTGATTTTGTCCTGTCGGGGTTTCCTTGTCGTTGAGGGAGTTTTTGATTATTTTGTGTTAGAGTGGTGATTGCTGCTGCGTATATTATTGTGTGAATGTCTTCGATTGTGCTTGAGTCTGTTATATACTGAGGTATTATGTGCTTGTTTAGTGTGTTGAGGATTGGTTGCGTGCTCTGTCTGAAGATTAAACGAGGGATGGGATTTCTTGTTGTGGGGTCGGTGCCTGACCATCGAGCTAGATGTGACTCCATTTTTGCTTTAAGTGTTTGTATGAGAGGTGATTCGGGGTGATGTTGTGTGGATGTCGTTGAGGGTGGCGAGTGATTCATGTTGTTGTCTGTGATATGGTGTTGCGCGGTACTCGCAATATTATTTTGCGTTATGCTCCTCCTGGGTGGTGGGTATTGTTGTGTTCGACTGGGTGGTTGTGTGTGTGAGGCTGGTTCGGAATCTGCTTTACTGTTTCTATGGTTTGGTTGGTCTGTGTTCAGTTCAACAGCCACTGTGTCCTTGATGGTTTGCAATTCGAGAGGTGTGAGACGATTGTTCTTGGTAATAACTCTTTTTTGGTCTACTACTCTCTGTTCTGAAACAAGTAATTGCAGATGTGGATATTCGGTCAAGAAAAGTCTGTGCAGTTGCTGTCTGTAGCCCGATGTTATTGTTTCGAGTTTGGTGGCGGTGTAGTAAGAGCGCATCACCGTCCTATTCATCTCATCCGTCCACTTTAACCGCTGTCTTGGTTTTCCAGCCTTGGTAGTTGCATGTTGTCCTTGCAATACATACGGGCCCTGGCCTGGCTTTGGTGGTTGTGTTTGTCCCGTATCTACGTCGGTTGCGCTTGGGATTGATGTTGGTGGGTCCAAGCGGCGAGTGATTCTCTTCTCAGTGATTTCTTTGTCAGGTTTTGTGTTTTCATTACAGCAACGCATGGCGTGTTCGTTGATTCCTGTGGTGCAACTCATGCGCTGCTGTGATTTTCCCGCCTTGGTGGGTGTCGGCTTAGTCGCCAACACAACACTTTTGGCAGGTCCATTTTCGGTTGCCTGGTCTTCATCGTTTTGGTCGAGCTGCCATTTCCCGCGACGTCCTCGACCGTTACGTCGCTCGCCCGATGCTTCTTTTATTGGTCTGTTGTTCTCTGGAATGTTTTCAGTGTTTTGTGGTGTCAGAAGCTCAAAGTGTCCCGACATTGGGTTGCCTGTTAGTAGAAGGTAAATGGTTTTGTTGTATTTTCCCGTGCTTATTATTGTTGGTCTGTCCGTAAAAGTTATTTTTGTATGTCTTGTTCTTCGTTGTTTTGAGAAGATATGAAAGATTATTATTATTATTATTATTATATAACCGAACCAAAGAATATATGTATGAATTCAAAAAAAGACACGTAAATCGGATAAGTGGTTCTTGTGTGATAAGCGCACTAATGCACAGACAGACAGAGAGGCATTGCATTTTATATATATTATAGATTACAGTTTATAGATATTTTCTGCTATATAATATTGTTCCATATTTAATGGTTTAGGCTGTGTATTGCAAGGGAACGCGCTAGCGGCAAACTTTTTTCCAATCACTATTATCGTCACTGCTCATTTCTTATGTTGCCTATCGTAATAAAATATAGCCTATAACCTGGCCAGAGAACTTATGTATGTTTTAAAACAAAAAACACGTAAATCGGATAAGTGGTTCTCGAATTATAAGCGCACTAACCGACAGACAGACAGAGACGTTGCATTTTATATATATATATATTATATATATATATATATATATATATATATATATATATATATATATATATATATATATATATATATAATAATATAATCTCTCTTTTACTAACAAAATGTTAAGTTAAAAAATATTTGTAAATATTCTCACTGGACCAATTTTTTTAAAAATATTTTTGTTTGCTATTTAATAAAAAATACTATCTACCTAATATTCATGGACTAACAAGGAGGACGACACAGCTATATAAATATCTGTTAGAATTAAACAATAATATAAAAATGTCGATACTATATTTTTTTAAAAGATACAAGAGTTAAAGTGTACATTGAATCCCAAAGATACACTATTACAGTCCTAAAGCTTATGTATATCAGTGTTTTTATGTTGTATTTATTTAGAAATTTTCTTGATACTATAATTTTCACTGCTTTTCAGAGCTGATTTGTTATCGGATGAAGAAGCGCAAGAGGTTACAAGGCTGTTACATGCAAAAGACTCTAACATTCACAAATGGCCGCCTAACACAAGTTCCCTTTTACAAGATTCCATTACTGCGTCAGTACATGATTCGTCTGGACCAGTGTCTCTAAATGATAGTTTAGGTATGAAGTACTACTTTTTTAACCAAAAATCCTACTTTGAAATACTCAGGTTTTATTGAAGAAATTAAGACGTTTTAAAAGTGTACAAATGTGTAAAATCAAATCAGAGAAGTTGTTTTTTTTTTATATGGTTTAGCTAAACTAGTCTTATAAAACTTAAAAATAAATCTAAATTTTTTTAACCACATTTAAAGCAGAACATAATTTTTTTTAAAAAAAGACAGTTTAGGAGAAATAAGGAACCAATCAGCCGACGAGAATTTTGGCGAATGTGCCTGGCTTCGTAAGTGTAAAATTGGTTACCTAACCTAAGTACTAGTAGTGGTAAAATGACATTCAAAGGAATAAATTATCCGTATATTATTGAAACGAAATGACACGATTTTTACAGAAATGTACCCAACTTAGGTATTCCGTGTTATTTAAAAGTAATTGGAAATATTTTATTGTAACTTAAAATCTAATATAACTTGTAAAATAAAAATGATTAAGAAAAAATTAGGGGCAAATCTGATGTATTTAGTTTGATATAATGATGATGATATATGAAATTTTCTTTACTGCAATTTCATCCAATTTTCTTGACGAGTATGTGCTATTATTGAAAATTTTATTTATATCAAAATGGGGAAAACACTTGATATTTAGAATTTTGACATGATACATGTTTTGGAGTTTATTAAACTATAGTAGATTAGAAGAAACTGGAAGATAAACAATTTTGCTATTAAATAATTAATCTAGTAATTGTGCTACCAATAAATAAATAATTTATTTTTTGTAAACTTGTACGGTTTCTAACGTGAATTGAATGCACTCAACATATGATTAAAACCGGTCAAGTGCAAGTTGAACTTGCACAATTAGTGTTCCGTACGTTGATTGTTTTTAAAATAAAAATTTTTGTTAGGGTGGTATAAAATGATCAGTGACTTCACAAAACACACCCCAAATGAGTTTTCAACAAAGTTTGTTTCCAATCTTTACTGAAAACTGGTGACCTTCAAATTTTTTTTTTTTTTTTATATATACCAAATAAATTATTAAAGGTAATGCACTCGTGATAATTTTCGTTCAATCTATACCCCGTGGAGAATATTCCAGGATTTTTTTCAAAATTTTTTGATCAGTACTTTTCGAGATAAGGTAGGAGGCAGCAATTTTTTAAAAGTAATACGAAGAAAAGTGTGCGCAAGTATTACATTATATATATATTTTTTACTCGTGTTTTCACAAGCTTTCATTTGACACCACACTCGATGACCTAGCAAAAAAATTTTTTTTCACTTCCGATTTCACCACTCAAAACGAACCCCTTAAGTCAAAATTTATGTTACGGTGGTATAAAATGATCAGTGACTTCACAAAACACACCCCAAATGAGTTTTCAACAAAGTTTGTTTCCAATCTTTACTGAAATCTGATGACCTTGAAATTTTTATTTTTTTTATATACCATATAAATTATTAAAGGTAATGCACTCGTGATAATTTTCGTTCAATCTAGACCCCGTGGAGAATATTCCAGAATTTTTTCGAAATTTTTTGATAAGTACTTTTCGAGATAAGGCCCGGGACAGCGATTTTTTCGCGAATTTTTAAAAATAATACAAAGAAAAGTGCGCGCAAGTATAATATTATATATATTTTTTTACTCCTGTTTTCACAAGCTTCCATTTGACACCACACTCGATGACCTAGTAAAAAAATTTTTTTTTCACTTCCGACTTCACCCCCCAAAACTAACCCCTTAAGTCAAAATTTAATTCTCAAAACTACATGGCTCTGATGAGGCCATCAATTCCTATATTATTACCAAATTTCACCTTTCTATGTCGAATAGTTTCGGAGAAAATCGGGTGTGACAGACAGACAGACACCGAAGTGATCTTATAAGTGTTCCGTACGGAACACTAAAAATTATTAACTAGTTTCGTCACTAAACAACTTCGGAGAGTTAATATTCTCAAGGTGTAAAAGACTTTCTTTTTTTAGTGTTCCGTACGGAACACTTATGGAATCACTTCGGTGACCGCCGCCTGTCTGCTTATCACACCTAATTTTCTCTGAAACTATTTGACATAGAAAGTTAAAATTTGTCGCAAATATAGGAATTGATGGCCCCATCAGAGCCGTGTAGTTTAGACCTAAAGGATTAGTTTTGGAGGAATCAAGTCGGAAGTGAAAGAAAAAGATTTTTAAGGTCATCGCGTAGGGTGCCAGATGAAAGCTTGTGAAAACGCGAGTTTAAAAATATATATAATGTAATACTCGCGCAAACTTTTCTTTATATTATTTGAAAAAAAATGCCAAAAATCGTTCTCCCTTCACTCTATCTTTAAGTACTAATTAGGAAATATCGAAAACATTCTGGAATATTCTCCGTAAGGTGTAGATTGAATGAAAAGTAGTACGAGTGCATTACCTTTGATAACACTGGTCAACACAAGTCTTGTTTCCTTTATTTTTTTTTTTGTTATTGGGTATGGCCCTTCTATGAAAAAATACTGGGAGATTGCTAACAGCTTTACCTTTTGAAATATACAGTTTTATTATTTTGCCAAAAAAATACAAAAAAATAATACATTATGTTAACAAAATTTCTGTTGAACACTAGCAAATGATATTTTATAAGATTTCCTTGGATGAACGCCTTTAAGTAGATCTCGTTGCAAACTCCAGCAGTAGTCTGCCATCATATGTGAGTCTCACCCTGATAACGCCCTTCCATTGTCCGAAGATCCTGATGAAATCTTTCACCCTGCTCCTCACTAAAATCACCCAGATTTTGTGGAAATCGGTCTAAATGCGGGTGCAGGAAGTGGATTTTTATGCTCATGTTGCACCCTAGCTCTTGCAAGTTCGATACCATGCACTCAACAAGCTCGACATGGTCGTCAGATTTCTTTTTGCCTAGGAAGCTACTCATAACCAAAACAAATGAATTCCAAGCTTTGGATTCGACTTCAGTCATTGATTTGACAAAATTAGGATCTTTCACGAGTTGCCTAGTCTGTGGCCCATCAAAAATACCAGCTTTCAATTTTTCTGAACTTAATCCTGGAAACTTGCGTGAAAGAAAATTAAAACATTCGCCACTTTTGTCAAGCGCCTTCACAAACTATTTCATTATGCCGAGTTTAATATGAAGTGGTGGAAGTATGATGCGGACTCGGCTAACTCAAGGCACGTTTATAACATTTTTTGTACCAACTTTTAGCTCTTCCCGCACTGGCCAAACTTTTAGTGACCAATGGTGTTGTTTGTCACGACTATCCCAAAGACACATGAAACAAGGAAACTTTGTGTACCCCCCTTGTTGACCTAAAAGAAAGTTGACCATTTTCAGATCAACACAAATGACCCATTTGTAGTCTTGATACTTAATTTTTTCCATAACCTTAGAAACATTTACGTATTTTTCTTTTAAAGTCGTCGAATGTGCAATAGGTATAGATCCGTACTTGTTACCGTTATGAAGCAAAATACACTTTAAACTTCTTTTGCTGCTATCTATGAAAAGACGCCAATCACTAGGTTGGTACTGTTTTAATCCCATCTGCTGCAAAATACCACCAACATCGTTACAAAAAACTAAATCCTTCTCTTGAGAAAAATACGGTAACAGATTTTTTTCTCGGGTACGATAAAATGTAATGTTGGTTTGCGGAATAAGCAAATTTTTTTCTTTTAAATGAGATGCTAAAATTTCAGAAGCTTCTTTTGGTAAGTTCAGATCTCTTACTAAGTTATTTAGTTCTTTCTGATTAAATGGTTGAGGTTCTGAAAGGCTACATTTGTAGTCTGAATCAGAGTCTTCACTTGATGTATTTCGTTCGGGTTCACAGAGATTTGGATCATCAGAAGATTTACATGTGCTGGGTTGTACCTCTTGTGATTTTAATTGAGGTCGTTGAGCAGAAGATAAGTTAGGATATGACCACTTACTTCGATTTCCACGGTTAATTCCGTTTATTTTCACAACGCAGAAGTAGCAATCGTCATGATGGTTTCGAGGTTCTCGCCAAATCATGGGTGTTACGAACATTATCGCATCTCTTTTTCCACTGGACCATAACCGTAGACATACCACACATTTCTGGCATACAATATGAGGAACCCATGGCTTGTCCTGATTCCACAATTTTATTTTAAAGTATTGATGATACGCAGTTTTCGCAAAGTTCGATATAGGTTTTCGATATTTTGCAAATATATATTCACCACAAATATAGCAAAAATAATCGGGATTAAGCATATAACATCTTCTTGACGAAGCCATATATAAAACAACAACAAAATATATTTTAGTGTCCAATAAAAAACGAAAATCTAAGTAAAAATAGTAAATGAGGGTAGTTAGCTATAACTGAAAAACAAAAGCTGTTAGAGAAAAATTGTTGTCATATTTAAAAAATACGCGTCAATTTGAGATAGAAAAAAAATAATCACAGGAAACAAGCAATTTTCTCTTTTTTGTTGACCAACATTTGGAGTGTATTTTGTGAAGTCACCTCCGTAACAAAAATTTTTATTTTAAAAGCAATCCTGGTACGGAACAGTAATTGCGTAGGTCCGCCTTGCACTTGACTGTTTTTTTTTTAATGACGTGATGTCTCGTAACTTGAACTATTGCTTTACGAAGACATGTGATTTGGCCTGGAAAACTATTGGTTTGAATAATCATGCTTGATCATTATAGATCGACGCAGTATCTGATTTTACATCGTTTAATGCGTGTAAAGATATTTTTGTTTTTCAAAATACTGCCTGTCATTGACGTTGTTGATATTTCTGATATGATTTCTGTACTCTTCTTTCATTTTTTTGCTTTATTTAGGTCCACCGTCACTTCAGGAAGAATCAGTCACAGAATCCACAAATGACATAAATGACTTACAAATTAGGAAACATGTTGAAATTTCTGACAATAAAAAAGAAATTGAGCCACTCTCTCAGTATTATGAATCAACTTCTAGTTTAGATATGTCAACTCAGGATGAGGAAGAATTTTTGAGCCATTCTAAGTTCGACGCTAGCGTGTCAGCTTCCGATTCCGGCCTAATTGGTAAATATTATTCATTCGAAATGAAAATTCGGAAAGCAATTAAAAGTTTCCAAAATTTTCATCATTTTACATTTTATTTTTCACAAATAATTCAGTCGATTTCAACAATAGCTCTTTTCTAAATAAATGTTTTTGTTTTCGTTTCAGATTCAGTTACGAGTATATCAGAAACTAACAACCTTGAAACAACTGTCGAAGAAGAGTATACCGACTATGTGCCAAAACCGATACCCATTGTGGGCATTGAACACGGCGTCCATTATTACGAGGACGGCCATTTCTGGATGGAAGTTCCGGGCCTTCCCCCTGAAGAGGAAGACGACGATCTCGATTATCCGGTTTATGTTCCTAAACCAACGAAAATTAATTTTTCCAGTGAACCTATTAAAGTGTTTTCGACCTTTAGTATCACGGAATATGATAGGTAAGTGTTTTATTTTTATCTAAACGTGTATTAATTTTACCTTTCCTTACTAAATATTGTATTGATACTACTCAGTATAATTGTAATGATAAATTGTATTGATGAAAAAATATCCTAAGAATCCTTGTATTTTTTCACATTTCTGGGCTTTGACATTATGAAAACATTTTTTTGGTCGATTGTCCTTGTTCTGCTTGCTTTGACGAAATTTTGTACGAATTTGTTGCGTTTTGCAGTTATTATGATTTATTCTTCCGAAAATGAGTAAGAATAACTTTGAGCATCGCATAGTGATAAAGTTTCTCACTATAGAGGGAAATGGACCAATACTTATTCGTGAACGAATGTTCCAGATGTATGACAATTTTGGTCTAAGCAGTTTCGTTGGGATCGAGACTCGATTTAGGATAACCCCATATCAGGTAGACCTGTTGAGGCCAGAACTAAGCACATCATCAGACTTGTTGAGTATTTTCTGCTGTCAGATCGCCGAATGAAGAGCCCAGTGCTTGCTAAGAACGTTGGAGTATCCGAAACTACAGTTTGTGCACGAACATTTAGGGGAGAAGAAAGTTTCTGCACAATAAATCACCAAGCTCCTTACGCTAAAGCGAGTAAGAAAATTTCTCGAACATTTGGTCGATTAAAGTTATTTTACACAAATTGTCATAAAAGGACGAGACTTGGGTGTTCTATTGGAATCCGAAGCAGAAGTCGATGCAATGGATTCATAAAGACTCTTCACTTCTTTGCTTATTGAATATATGGGGAAACGGTCCACAATTAATGAAGGAGTTTACGGAAAGACGGTCTAAAGCCTGAAGCAAACGATTAGGGAAAAACGTCCGAACTGACAGAGAACCAAAGCTGTTGTACAACTCCAGGAATCACAAAAATGATACAGTATTACCAAGAGCTGTGAACTCATCGAGTAAAAATATCTGAAGACAGGCCTCATTGGTTTTTTAAGGCGCAAGCAAACCACAGAACTTTTTTTTTATGGAATAAAACAACTCGAAACGGCTGGACTAAACGTATTAGTGAAGATGGTGGTTATGAAAAAAATTAAATGTTTTCCTTCGCCGCTTAGGAGAAAGAGTGAAAGGTGAGGATCCATAAATTTTGTAGATTTTCCACAGTTTTCTAGGATAAACAAATTTTAAGGGATTTAAGGAGTCAGTGAGAAAATGAGATAATATTTTCTTGGAGTTGAGGAATCTGATAATCATGTTATTTTTTCTTTATTTTCATTTTTAACTGAAATGAGATATAAAAAGGGATTGTCCTGTTTCCCTTGTTTAAAACAAATGCTATTCCACTTTTTTTTGAAAGCGAATAATTTTATATGCAATTGTTTTCAGTCAATATACACGTGGGAGGGGATTAGTAAACCAGATTAGATGTTTATGTTACTACTTACGTTGGCTAGGGAAATATAGCGAAAATAATTGATTTATTTTATGTGCTCTTATTTTATTCATATTTCTATTATAACTTTTTAATTAATTTATTATTGTTCTATTGTTTTTTTAGGAGAAATGAAGACGTTGACCCAGTGGCAGCTTCGGCAGAGTACGAATTAGAAAAACGGGTAGAAAAGATGGACGTATTCCCAGTGGAGCTTATCAAAGGCCCAGAGGGTTTAGGTTTAAGTATTATAGGAATGGGAGTAGGGGCCGATGCAGGTCTTGAAAAATTAGGTAATATTTGTACTGGGTGCCAAATGGCCACTAGGATTTTTTTTGGACATAATGATAATTATCGCTATATCAATTTTAAAAGGTGATAAAATTTTTTGGAAGTCTTCTCTATCCCGATCATCAATTTCTGATTAACAATTATCGATTTATCGACAGTTATCGGTGGCTATCGTTATATGGGTTGCCACCAACTATCGATAGGGAGAATTCATTATCAGCAATGCCTAGTCTGAAGTAAAGATATATAACACATGTAGGTTTAAAATTCGTGGAACAATATTAATTTCGTTTCACTCTAGGATATGTGTATATAATAGAAAACCCCTTTTTTTTAGGTATTTTCGTCAAAACTATAACAGCTAACGGTGCAGCAGCTAAAGACGGCCGTATTAGAGTAAACGACCAAATTATCGAAGTAGATGGCAAAAGTTTAGTGGGAGTTACTCAAGCCTATGCGGCCAGCGTTTTAAGAAATACTTCCGGATTAGTCAAATTTATGATAGGTTAGTAAAATGAATCACATAATATGTTATTTTTAAGATTACACTTAGAGAACGCTGCAAATTTACAATCATTTAAGTAATTTTAATAGACAACTGGGCTGCTCTATGTTACTACTTTTCATATTTAGGAAGGGAACGAGATCCAGAAAATAGTGAAGTAGCGCAACTTATTAGGCAGTCGTTGCAGGCTGACAAGGAGAGGGAAGAAAGAAGACAGAAAATGATTGAAGAGCAACAGGTACAGAGCGACGCTAGCACTGTTCAATTAACGGGTGAGTCTGTAATGCTCTATTTTATTGTTTTTAACGAACTAGCGATTTTGACTGATTGGCATATATTGGTTCTCCGTTACGCTTTTTTAGGATCGACAAATACAAGTGTTAGTGATGGCCCTGTTAGTCCAACAGTCAACCAAGAGAGTCTTTTTGACAACGAACAGGATAACTCAGAATCTTTTAAAAATCTCTTGCAAGAAGTAAGTTTATTCAGCGTTGTGTTTAATTACATATACATATATATATATATATATATATATATATATATATATATATATATATATATATATATATATATATATATAACCATGTCAATTTGAAGTTCCAACGTTTAGTCTATGATTGCATACGATACCTTTAGAGATCTTTACTCTTCGATATTTAATCGCGGATTATTTAATCATTCAGTGTTCTAATGTCGAACAGTAAAGGTCCTTACAGACGTCATGTACAATCATAAACGACAGATTCTAATCCCATGAACCACAATTTCTCATTTTACCAAAACACGTTTTTATGTTTGCTTATGTATGTGTCTTTAGTTTTCTTTTTGTATTAGTTTTGTTTAATATATTGCATTCAGTTGTTTTGTTCTAAAATATTCAAATTATTTGAAAATACTGCACTCTCACGCGTTTCATAGGTGAAGCCATTTTATTTCAGGAATATCTCAATCTTTCAATCTCGCTTCTATCTCGTTTTTTCCACCTTGTAACTTGAACCCCTGACTTCCTATTCTCATTTCGTTCCCCCTCTTAATCCCACTTCAGTTGTACCCCTTTTTCTCTACTACTTTCTCTCATATCTTTAACATGTCTTTTGTATATTTAGATTAATCCTGAAAAAATGTTGGGTAGATCTTGATGTTTTTTCATAATTTAGGATAAAATCTAAACGCGTTTTTGATCCTTTACATATTCTATTCTATCTGGAAAAAATTAACTTTCTTCATATTTTCATTTATTGGACTTTTTTTTCTTACGATGATTTTTCTTTAGCTGAAGCTTTCTATAAAAATAGCGTGTTTTCAGTTACAGAAGTGATCATAAAGTACAAAAACACAACACATCGAAACACAAACAGGTTTCTAGTTTAGGAAGAAAAATTGCCAATAATGTATCAGAAAAAAATTTGAATCGTGACCGCGAAAAATATTATTTTCGCCCTGTACTTTATTTTTTATTACAATAAAGGCATTTGGTAGGTTTTCTAAAAAAATTTGTAAATACCGAACTTGAATAAATTATTTTTAAAACACCTAAAATGGGAGAAAGTGAAGCAAAAATTTAGACAAGCAAAATATGTTTGTATCCTGATATTAATCTCCAATATCGTGTCTACTAACAGAAAGTCTCTTTAATTTATGTAAGTAATCGGTTACTTACATAAGAGCAGAATAGAGTAAAAATAGTAGTACTCGTGAATTTTAGTTATATTGCAATATTTGAGCTGTTAAACTTCTTTTAATAACGAGCGACATAAATAAAAGTGCCATGACCTTTTTCAGCAGTAGAGCCAGCCTCATCAGTCGGCTTCGTCACACAGAGTCAGTCAGATTCCCTTACGAAAGAATCGTTATTTTTTGAGCTGGCAAAGCTTCTTTTTGGTTTTTCGAAGATGAATTGTTCTTGATTATGCTATTTCGTAAGTCAATTTTGCAACATATACCGTTTTTTTTTTCCCCACCGAGCTATGATTTAATTAATATCTCTTAGCCAATTTATAATAACAAATCAATTTATGCGTTACTCAAAAGCGAATTTACCGTTGCTTTATCCCATCAATACCAAAAATCAAATAACCACTATAAAATAAAAAAAAATTAGCAAGGCACATAAATTGCAGTATCTTTCAACGAAAAAGAAGCATATCCAGTTTGGTCTGCCGCCTACTTTTTTTCAACTTTTCACTATTCTTTAAGTAAGGAAATTGAATAATTCTGGACCTAACTTTATAAAAATGTTTTTTTCCCTAATTTTGTGAGTAATATCATCTAATGTTTGACCCTGTACTTAACTAATACCCTGTACATGTAAAAATATAAGAAATGAAGTGGCTTACTGTGAAAACTATTTTATAGAAAACGTAAATATGTTCTTGTCAATAATACTTGTATATGTTGTGCAGACGCAACGCAAGTTAAAATTGTCTGAGCATGAGATTGCAAGGCTCAAGTCGAAGGTAGGTACAAAAGGCACCTTTTTGTATTTCGCTTTGTTTTTATATGTTATTTTTTACCCGGCGGCAATCGATTGATAAACAGAAATGTATGGTAGCAGAGGCAAATCGGAAGGAAAGCTTTAGACCGTTTTTATTAAATAAGGATTCTCCTTTTTTGATGTATATGGGAGAAGATGTCGTAATATCCGTCAACGTTGTCCAACTGCCGAAACATACATTTGATTCGCATGGCACATTTTTACACAACGTTGTACTGCTGTGGCTGACGTTATGACATTTCTGCAACAACCAATCTCTGTGTAGGTGGCTAACCCAAATATACTTAAATAAATTAATAAATAACTACAATAAGCCGCCGGGATTGGATCCGGGACCTTTGATATCGTATGCCGACACGATACCACGGAGCTAGAGCCTTCACCCAATTGCCAGTCATAATGAATTTTCTTTAACACACCTTGATTACATGTTTTATTTTAATTATCTTAAAAATGCATTGAAAAAAGGAAAAAGATCTTAATTAACAAATTGTTAATAAACAACAGTATGTATCGTTTTGGTATTAAAAAAAACACCAGGCCTTCGTTTTGTAAGATCGGCATCTGTATTCCATCCTCATAAAAATCTGCCGCCTAGTTTGCTAACCACTGCAGCATGGCCGTTTTAGCGTCGTCGTCGGTGTCGTAACGCTAACCGCAAAGATGCTTCTTCTTTAAGTGCAGGAACAAATGGTAGTCACTAGGCTCTAGATCAGGTCTATACGGGGGCTGAGCAATTTGTCCCCATATGACGCAATGCGATCTTGGTCACAATGAACCCAGTATGAACGAATATTATCGTGAAGTAAAACGCTCCCTCTACTAAGCATGGCACGCCTTTTGTTTTGGATTGCACGACGCATTTTATTTAAGTTCTCATAATATGTCTCAGCATTTACTCTGTTCTCTGAAGCTAAAAATTTACATGCAACGCCCCGTGCCTATCCTAAAACACACTTCGTCCCTCATCCTGCACGTTTGTACTGCCATCTTTAAATGCTCTAACTCATTTTCTTACCATTCCATCGCTCATCGCGTTTTCACCATGCACTTCACTAATCTGCCGACGAATATCGGCCGCGTTCACGTCTTTTGTATTTAAGAAACAATTTACAGTGCGTATTTAACAATCCGCGGTATTTTCATTGGTCAGAGGCATTTTAAATACGCACAAACAAACATAAATTCGAAGGCTTCCGTAATGGAGCATGTGGCTAGCCAATAGATGCAGGTACTCAGCGCGCATGCGCGGAATGGCGACCGTAACGCCGCAGTAGCCAAATTCTAAAACGGTATTTTCTTAAAAAAACGCGTCTCGTATGTGTGTTTGATTCTAACTCTGAAACGAATAATCTAATAATTCACACGTGTACGTACATCATTTGGCTAGGATTATAGTGAATGGATATGTAACATATTTGGATGAAATTTATAATTAAAATTGATAATTAAGTCTTATGGCAAATACAAAACAGAACTTTTTAGATTTTAAAAGCTTGTTTTCATTAGATCTTATAGATGCTCTTATAGTTCTTTTAACAATTTAGAAAAAGTTTAGAATAATTGTATATAATGGTAATTTTAGCCTAGGTCCATAACTCCGAACATATTTCATAAATCGAGTTATACGTCCTTTCCAGAGTTTTTTCAGTCGAGCGATCTTAAAATTCGGCTATTTTTTCATTTTTAGTGTTCCGTACGGAACACTTATAAGATCACTTCGGTGTCTGTCTGTCTGTCTGTCTGTCACACCCGATTTTCTCCGAAACTATTTGACATAGAAAGGTGAAATTTGGTAATAATATAGGAATTGATGGCCTCATCAGAGCCATGTAGTTTTGGGAATTAAATTTTGACTTAAGGGGTTAGTTTTGGGGAGTGAAGTCGTAAGTGAAAAAAAAAAAAAATTTTTACTAGGTCATCGAGTGTGGTGTCAAATGAAAGCTTGTGAAAACATGAGTAAAAAAATATATATATAATATTATACTTGCGCGCAGTTTTCTTTGTATTATTTTTAAAAATTCGCGAAAAATTCGCTGTCCCGGGCCTTATCTCGAAAAGTACCTATCAAAAAATTTCGAAACAATTCTGGAATATTCTCCACGGGGTGTAGATTGAACGAAAATTATCACGAGTGCATTACCTTTAATAATTTATAAGGTATATAAAAAAAACAAAAATTTCAAGGTCATCAGATTTAAGTAAAGATTGGAAACAAACTTTGTTGAAAACTTATTTGGGGTGTATTTTGTGAAGTCACTGATCATTTTATACCTCTGTGACAAAATTTTTTTATTTTAAAAGCAATCAACGTACGGAACACTAATTGCGCAAGTTCAACTTGCACTTGACCGGTTATTTGAACTGAAATAATATGAAAAAAGAAATGTCGGGTTTCAATTTAAAAGCCCTTTCTCTGCTGGACCTTTCTATCTATCATTTAAAATATCGACTCGTAAGGCTTTAAGTTCTTAGTGTAAGTCAAATTTAATACTTATTTTAGAACTACGTGTTACAGAAAAAAATACTGAATAAGCGAGTGCCAGTTTTTGGATGACAATATCTAAACCCATACTTTTTTCATCAGTTACATCCTGGGATCACGTCGTTGTCTGCCTATCTGTCATATCCGATTTTCCCCGAAAATATTTGACATAGAAAGTTGAAATTTGGCACAAATATAGAAATTGATGGCCCCATCAGACCCGTGTAGTTTTGAAAGTTAAATTTTGACTTTAGAGGTTAGTTTTGTGGAGTGAAATTGGAAGCGAAAAGTTTTTTTTTTGCAAGGTTATCGAGTGGCGTACCTAATGAAAGCCTGTGGACACACCGAGTTCAAAACTATATATGATGTAAACTCGCGCAAACTTTTCTTTCAGAAAATTTCGAAAAAGTTCTGAAATATTCTCCATAAAATATAGATTGAGCGAAAATTATCACGATGGCATTACGTTTAATAATTTGTCTGGTATATAAAAAAAACTATTTGACTTGACAATATGGTGGAGATTTTTTTGTAGAAAGTTGCGAATTTAACCGGGACTAAGAGCTACGAAATATCAATACGTGTTCGATGCAATCAGTAATATCCTCATATAATTTTCAATACATTATCGCTTTAAGCTTTGGCGAATCACAGATAAAATAAATTCCCATTATGACTGGTGACTAAAGGATAGATATCGAGACAACATAATTTTATTTTATTTGTTTTTAATTAAACAAATATTTAGGTAGTAAATGATTGTTTTAAACTTTTACTACAAAAATGTCTCGCTTTTTATATATTCTTGGTAATTTTTATATTGAAGATGAATGTGTGACTGAATTTCATAGAATACTACCGTTTTTTTTACTACTACAAAGGCCACCGCACTTCTCGGCTTACAAAATTCGCCAATACTAAAAAAGCACTGTAACATTTTTTTGATAATTGCTAGATAATGGAGCAAAACGGAATGAAACCTGACGACGCTGAAAAATATGAACAACTCAACACGAAACTACGTGAAACCGAACGGCAACTAGCTACGACAAAAAAAGAAGTACAAACGTTCCAGAATATGCTAGAACAATCTCAAGATCAATATCAAGCGCTGGAGAAGAAATATAGTAAAGCCAAGCAACTTGTCAGAGATTTTCAACAAAGGGAGCTCGATATGTTGCATAGAGAAGATTTTTATCAGCAGCTGTTGCAGGAAAAAGATACGGAGTATAACGCGCTGGTTAAAAATTTGAAGGATAGGATTATTGCGTTGGAGCAAGATCTGCTAGGTTAGTACTAAAATATCTATAATTTGTAATATGTTGGTATCCTAGTAGTATACTGATCAATTATTATTTAAAACTGCGTCTTAGCTGAAGAATCGTAAGAAAATTTTGATTTAGAGGCAAACCCTTGGTTAATATGATCTTCCACAGACCCCTTTTGCTTCTAATCTACATGGTATGATTCAAAAGTCCTCGCATTAACGCTATAAAACCTGAAATAGTTACTTTTAGGCTTCATGACAGTTTTGAAATCAATAGAAAGTACGTAGAGATGCTCAAAATTGTCCGATGACGATCTTTACGAATGGTTTGTTGAATTTTGGTGATAGTTCGCGAACGTTTTCTGCCGAGGTTCGGCAGCCTTATATTCCGAAAAAATCACTTCTCGCAACAACCTCTGAAGGAGAGGAGAAATGTCATCATCATTTATTCAAACGACACAGGAGAAATCTACAAAAACCAGCTCGTAAGTTGAAACGTACTCGCCGCCATCTATCGGAGCGAGTCGATACTACTTCGTATTTTCGCTATATGGCTTTAGTTCCAGAGCCATTGGATTGTACCGTATAAATATGTTTTTATGGCCAGCTATCATTTCTTTAGTATTTCTGATTAATTCATAACAAATAACAAATGATTTTATAACTCGGTAGATTTGTGAATTATAAGATCAGGACTAAAAAGAATTGAAAATTTTTTTGATAACGTAGTATGAACAGTTTTTCTGTATTTAAAACTTAAAATTTAAGGGCATGATTTTTTTCTAGATACTCAAAGAAAAGCGGGTCTCCCAATGGTGTTGCCATACGACAGCCTAAATTTGAAGAATCTTACACCGCAAATGTCACGTCGCCAACCACCAAAACCCCTCTTCCAGTCAATCAATCCGGACTTTTCTGATACCGAAGTGTCAGATCAGAGTCCAGACGAAGATAAAACGGCCACGGTGGAGAGGAAATTACCGGTCAAAGAAGAACTTGATCGTGCGGTATGTAACAGGTTTGGCCATTTCTGATTATTATGGCTAACTTTCTAACAAGAGGGCATTGGTTCGGTTAGATTTTTGTAAGTTACAAGTAACTTACTAACATTAGTTGAAGATTAGGGCTGGCGTCATTGAAAGTGGAGAAAATAGCACATTTTCTGTACAATTTCAGAAGTAACGCAGCGAATTTTAAATCCGTTGATGTCATGACCAAACTTCGTTGCGTTTAGAATCCTTTTTTTTTGTTATATATTTCGGAGAGAAACCAAAAACCGGTTTGGGAATATTTTTACAAATTTCACTTATTGAAGGATTCCCGAATCTATTGACGTTTGGTTGTGATATTATCGCCTTTAAAATTAGAGTTGTTTTTAAAATTGTATAAAAGGTGCACTTGTGAAGAAGCCATCCTTAATTCTATAACAACAACCTCTGGTTTAAGTGAAAAACCGTAACTGATAATTAAATAATCTACTGGATTAAGTTAAGGGATGTTGAATGCTTATACATGTATGAAACGAACAAAAATCGGCCGTTTTTTCAAATTATTTATTTATATTTAAGTCCTAGCGTTCGGGTAATTTGCAAGTGTGTACAGCTAATTAAGTAATATACAGTGTGAGTCAACTATAGAGTAAAGTTTATTATCTCATTTGTTTCGTGAATGATGAAAAAATGTTAAATACAATAGTTTTAGGAAATGATAAGGTGCACAGTTTAAAATTATTTTTAAGTATACAGGGTACTTCAAAAAAGTGTGGCCGATATATTTTTAAATTCTGCGTAAAATTTTATAACTTTTTTTTTATTAATAATGTTATATACGTAATCCTAGTAGTTCGTCTAATATTTCAATTTTTTTTAAAAAATACTAGTTCAATTTTGTAAAAAATTGCCCGTAGCGTCGTTGTTTCTGAAGGTAGAATACTCATAATTGGTACGAACGTTCTATAGAGATGAAAAAAAAACGATATATGTAAAGAAATTTGAGTTAGATGCTACAGGATGTTCAAAATAAATTTATACATTTCAACTACTTTAAATTCAAAAATCTCAAATTTTTTAAATGGTACAGCCTGTATATTATTATTTTTTCTGAGAGATTTTACAAAACCCTCCAACTTTTATGAAGTATGTCATATACCTATTTCTAATAATTTTCGATTTATTTTCAATTTTTCATCAAAGTTGCCAAGACAAAACAAAAATGTAGGCATTGTCAAATTTTGACATGTCTATTAAACAAGTAAAAATAGATTAATTTGTTGTAGTAAGTGACGTATAAAGGTAATAGTTATGGATTTTCTTAAAAATGAATTAATCGATGTGGTTTATATACTGGGCGAGGCGGGAAAAAATTGTCTTTTGGCCGTAAGGCTTTACAGAGTGACGTACCCTAATAGATGTATACCATCTAGAAAATCTTTTTAGTGCTTAATGGAACGGTTTGATGGTACTAGTAGCGTTGAGTATACGAAACGGAAAGTAATAAACCAGAATGCTATCAATGAGGAAAAAGAAATGGAGATCACGTTAAAGATAATTTCCAGGCTAGCAGCCGTCAACTAGCTGACCTATCTGACACATCCCAATCTACGGCTAATCGCACCACGAGAAAATACAAGTATCACTCCTTTCATATGGAACTACACCAAGAACTTCAAGACCGTGATTTTGAACGACGAGTAAACTTTTGTACCACCATGAATGGATCAATAGAGGCCGATCCAAATTTTTTATCCAAAATAATGTTTTCTAATGAAGCTACTTTTCGCAGTAATGGAGCAGTTAACAGCCATAACATGCATTATTATTCAACAGTTAATCCATTTTGGGTCCGGAAAGTTCAAAACCAAAACCATTGGTCGCTTAATGTATGCTGTGGAATATTAAATTTTCGAATTATTGGTCCATATTTTTTCCACGAACCGCTTAACGGGACTAGATATCTAAATTTTTGGCAAAACAAATTACCCCAGCTTCTTGAAGAAGTTGATAACTTTGAAAGGGAACAAATGTGGATGCAACAAGACGGAGCTCCTGCTCATTACTACCGGGAAGTTCGAGAATTTTTAAACAATCGTTACCCACAAAAATGGATCGGTAGTGATGGATTCATTCAGTGGCCCCCTCGTTCATGTGACTTAACACCTTTAGACTTCTTTTTGTGGGGCTACACCGTGTTTATGTGAATCCCCCTACAACACCAGTAGATATGGAAAATAGGATACGGGATGCATGCAAGACACTAACACCTTCTATGCTAAGGAAAGTGAAGGCAAATATAGTAAAACGACTAACCATGTGTATTCAAGTAGACGGGCATATTTTTGAACATTTATTACGTCATAATAATTAATCATTAGATAAGTTAAACTATATTAAAATTATTATTAACTATTTGTTTATGTTTTCACAATATCGTAAGTGTATTAAAATCAAGGGTAAAAATTGAAAAATTCAAAATAAATCGAAAATCTATTAGAAATACTATATGACATGCTTGATAAAAGTTGGAGGGTTTTGTAAAATCTATCAGAAAAAATAATAATATACAAGGTGCGCCATTGAAAAAATTTGAAATTTCTCAATCTAAAATAGTCGAAATGTATAAATTTATTTTGAACACCCTGTAGCATCTAACTCAAATTTCTTTACATATATCTTTTTTTTTTCATCTCTATAGAACCCTCTACCAATTATGAGTATTCCACCTTCAGAAACAAAGGCGCTACCGGCAATTTTTTACAAAACCGAAAACCAGTATTTTAAAAAAAAATGAAATATTAAAAAAACTACTAGGTTTAGAGGTATATAATAATATTAATAAAAAAGTTATAAAATTTTACGCAGAATTTTAAAATAAATTAGAAAATAGGATGTTCCATTTAAAAAAAATTATATCCGCCACACTTTTTTGAAGTACCCTGTATACTCAAAAATAATTTTAAACTGTGTGCCTTAACATTACCTAAAACTATTGTATTTAACTTCGTCATTCCCGAAACAAATGAGATAATGAACTTTACTCTATCGTTGACTCACCCTGTACACTGTAAAATATAAGAATATATTTTTTGCCGTTTCTAACTAATACTACAATAATAACGAAATTTAGTTTAGGGGCTTCTTGAAGTGCCATGAATGAAATCTACTATTAGCAACATGATTTTTTTTTAAATCAACGGTTTAACTTCAGGACTTAAGAATTTTCTTAGCGAGAGAAGGAAACACAACAGAAGTTGTGAAAAATTGCTATTTTTTTTTTGTTTTACATGAGATCGAAATTAGATATAAAATTTCCCAACATCCCTCAATTTCGTCCAGTAATTACACAGAAAATAAATAAAACAAATGTTTCGAAATTAAAACATGATTATCCTGCTAACGCTATAAAATCTGAAGTAGGCGTCGTGACTCCTTTATATTCAAAGTAGTCCCCCTGCACCGGTCCCACCGTTTTTTTCACTGATCGAACATTTTTTGAACGGTTGAAGCAGTCACTGTCTTCAGCGGCACTTGTAATTCGCGTTGTATCTCCTCTATCGTCTCGAAACGGGCCCTGTAACTTCATCTTCATATGAAGGAACAGCTCAAAGATACAAGGTGCCAAATTAAGCGGATAGGGGGACTTGGAGATAACAGTTACAGAATTCTTTACCACAAACTGTTGCCCACAGGCCGGTGCATTGTTGTACAGGAATTTGCTGACATGTTCCATACTCAACCAAAAGTTTATCAGGGATGATCAGAATTGTCTGACGACAGTCTTCACGAATGATTTGTTGAACTTACCATAGACGATGAATTCAGACGTAGTTGCAGTCGACGGTTTTCCGGAACGCTCGCCGTCTCTTAACTGAATTTAAGGTGACCTTAAATTGTGTAAACCACTTGAAAATGCGCGTACGACTTAGGGCTTCTGCTCTAAATGTTTCCCGAATCGTTTCATGATTTCATTAGCACTTTTCCCGATTTTAAAACAAAATTTCATCTCCATTGTAAAAATTGCGGAGCAAGTTCAAACTTTTCCTAGTTACTTTGTTAGGGTGTACCTACCGCTACATATTGGCGCTAGTCGATACTGTTTCGCATTCCTGGTATATAACGTTAATCCGGGAACTTCGGGATCGCACCACGTATTAGCGCTATAGTAGCGCTCAAAACTTTGAGTTTGCAAAAATTAAACGAAGAACCTTATGATAATATTAGGGGAACAACATAAATGTATTATAAGAATGGCTAAACGTTCTGATTAATAGCAAGATCAGTCATTGAACGGAAGCTTTTCATGGCTTTGGTTATATGAGAAAACATGGCTTTTGGGATTAAACCTCGATAAATGGTAATGAAAGACTGAATTCATTATTGAAATTTTGGAGAGTAGAAAGATCCCGAAGATGCCTTGCGCAATCATAGGCGAATCCTCGGAAACTTACTCCAATTTTGCAATGGTCTTGTCCTAAAAATCACGATTTTTTAATCTCAGGAATATTGGTCAGGTTTTAATATAATTTTATTTTTTATGAATTTAATCAATCGGTAACCAGAGGTCGTTGTCGAACAAGCCACCATTTTGCATGCTTAGCATCGTTTTGAATTTTCGTGCATGTCGCATTGCATAAGTAGAAATAACCGGGTATCTCATTCGGGCTCACCATAACCTTCCCTCTTGTTTGAAGTTGCGTGTACAATTTGTATTACCTCATCTTTTTCTCTTTCTGTAAGCACCCTTATCGTTGGTGTTATTTACCTATTTTCGTTCCATTTTTTTTGGTTTTTAATCGATTTTTATAAAGAAAACAGTATACTATATTTGAATATATTTTTTAGTCTGTTTTAATTCCAAATAATTATTGTGTTAGTTACTATATGGTTAAGTTCTTTCTAAGAAATAAACTCATTCTACTATAGTGCAATTCTCTTAAGTAGACCTATAGGATTACTATTCTACTCTTAGCTTTCCTTTGAGTATAATATTTAGTTATATTATCTAAATACATTGTCAAAAGTTCTAGAGACACATAGCTTTAAAAAATATGATGCATCTTTGCACATAAAATGTTTTAAATGAATAATTAATAGCATATAACTAGATTTCAATTCTTTTGCTTGTGAAAATATTTCCAAATCGAGGTTTGACTTTTCTATAACCCTGGACGACACTGTTTTTGTCACACGAAATTGATATTGATATTAAAATATATTTATGTACCCTCATTACAAAACTTGAATAGTTTTTATTAGGTCATCGTCAGTTTTAAAGAATAACGTGAGTGCTCACGTTTAAGACGTTAAATTATGGTGACTGAATGACTGTGGACTCGAAAAATGTATAACTTAATTTTATCCCATATTTATGTAATTATATCACGAATGTGTCTGAATCGCCCGGACAGTTTTGCTACGTATAAGGAGAATTAAGTTTTCAAAATTAACGGCGAAAATTTTACACCTTTAATTAACAAGTGTTTCTTGTTCGCCATTAGGACAAATATTGAGTCTCACTTATCTGCTGTATATCGTGTATTGAACTTCTTACGGAATGGGCTAAGAGATCTCGACATATGTCATTTCTTGTGCCAATGATTTGGACGAAACTTAAAGAACACGTCGGTGATTGTTGCTAGAGCCCAATTAACTAATGAATCGTGACATCATTAATTATTCAGGCCTACTGTCTGCAAAAAAGGTCAGTCCCTCATAGTGCTAAGTTGCCTGTGTGACCTAGACCAACGTCTTCTAGATTTATAGAATTGAAGAATTGTTTCTCATTCCTAATCATGACAATGAAACCAGTACCTCTGAACATAGTTTATTAACACACATTAATGACCTGGTAACTGATTTAAATTACTCCAGAAAACAAGTGAAGATTGATTTTTAGTATCCCGGTGGAAGGACTGAAATCTACTTTCACGTGATACGTAACTTTGCTATTTTCGAACTTGCACCAATGAATTAAAATTGATTTAGTTTAGTGTAATAACATATAAACAGTAGCATAATATGACACATTTCTGTGTGACAAAAAAAAGTTTTAATTGTGTAGACCAGTCAATTGTGACTTTACATATAAACTTTTTAACTCTTAAAATCTTCGGACATCAATATAACTCGACAGCATTAATAAAACAAACTTAAAACAATAAAAATACCGTCCTATATAGGATTTTACCACTATGAACAATGCGTTCATGTCCGAAGACCCTTTAAGTTACTAATTTGGACTAAACTATAGAAATCGATTGGGCAATATTTAAAAAATTTTAATTCTTAAAAAGTATCCAATTGAAATTGAGTTATTCTGAGAATTGAATAGAAAATGCGCGCTATTATGTTAGGATTAACAAGGAGTAGAAAATATAGTTTACTGTTTGAAATTCTTTGTTTAAAAGTTTTTTCAGACTAATGTTACAAAAAAACTAGTATAGTATGTGAAATATTTCTGTAAAAATTCTTTATATTACTATCATAATCTATTTTTGCACATTAAGATTACGTTCCTCTAAGATAAAAATGTAAGTTGAACATGTTACAACAAGTAAGTTTTTTTTTAAAGTTATCTATCTAAACATGAAGGAAAACTAGCAACACTTGGCAATGTTTGGCTTCAAAACTACCTTTTTTTCTTAGTCCAATGTTTCTCGAGTGGTTTCATTTCATCCAAAAAATCTTTGGTTTTCATTGTAAAAAAACTATGCACCACTCACATATGTGGAGAATTTTCGGTTCCTAAGGTCTTTTTTCAGAAAAAAAGAAATCTTAAGACCATATATCAGGGCTAACGGGTGGATATTATAATTCGATTATACCACAGCTTTCGGTAATGCTGTGAACTGTGCCAGCGTTGAGGTCCCTGCGGTTATCCTGTAACAGCAAACTTTTGGTTCTTCATAATTTCTAACGTTTTTCTCTAATTGTCTATTTCAGATTTTGAATTGTCCTTCTGTAAGTCTCACCTTTATTGTGGACCTTTTCCCATCTGTTTACGAAGCAAAATTACTTCGCATTCCATCAAGTTTCATCGCTTGTGTAAATTCACGAAAAATAACTCTCATCGTTCTCTAGAATGACTAAATGTTCTCGAGAACCTTTTTCTGTAATGACATAAGGAGTTTTGTTTATGCCATCTTGAAAAGTATAGTTTCATATACTCCAACTGATTTAGTAAGAGCTGACGGGACCAAATCTTCAACAAGCCAAGAGTAATTTATATGACGTTCTTGTTTTGCCCAAGTAGACAACTTTAAAAAACACTTGCATCTTATTAGAACCTAGCTTTATGGAAAGGCATTTGAGCTCAATTGTTTCTTCCAAATTGTTATCACTGCTATATTAAAAGCCGTTTATTTGTTCTTTGCCGTGGTAATACAAACATCGCTTAAGATATGGCACTTACCAAACAACGCCTAAATCCCATTTTAGGTACCACCCCACGAACTATTAGACATAACAGCGACGAAAAGTAAAGCAGAGCTAGCCACGCGCGGCTCCTTAGCTAATAGGCAGCTCCCCAGTGCTAAAAAGGGTTCCCTAAGCAACAGCAGCTCTGATTACGGACTTGACGAAAGCTACAACTCAGCTGACGAATTGACAGATTCCGCTTATTCACCTAGGCCTAAGATTATTAACAATATTACTACTGCCACAGCTGTGAGTAGTATTGCGAGTGCAACGAGGCCCACCACGCTAAGCGCTAATCCGCATTATATCATCCAACCGGTATGTGGAAATAATAGCATAATGACACATGCTAAAGTTTTGTACGCATTTAGAAAAAATTAAAACCGTATGAGATCCTTAGCTAGCTATCACGATTAAGGCAAATAGGCAGGACGACATAATAATACGATTTATTACTCATATACCGTTTGACTAACTGCCTGCAATAATATCTAAAGTACAAGGTTGCCAAATTAAAATATTTTTAATGATGTGAGATCCATTAAATTTATTGCGTTTGACAATTTTATCTGACATACCTGTCAACCCAGCTTCGTTTATATTATAGGAGAATAGTAACATCTTGCCGAACCTAATGTGGTTAGGGGTTTCCATGGGTACTAAAAAATGTACTAGTTAAAGAAATATTTAATTATCAAGTACAAAGGTACAAATAGAAAGTAACTACAATTAATATATTATTTGAAATGTTTCATAAAATAAACAGGAGAAAAAGAAAAATACAGCCTACACTAATTTATATCTAGTTCTGTCACTGTCATAGTCTAAATTTATTATGATCCGTTCAATATCATTCCGTACAGAAATATATGTCTTTTCTTAACTTAAATCTTGTATTTCAGATGTTGTGTCGGTTGAATTTGATACTTTCTTTACTTGTCGACTGTGATAACCAGCATTCTTAAAGACGATAACACTATTTAGTAGAACACGTTTTAAAAAGCAGTCTTTAAACCAACTTTCAAAAAGCTCGGCGATAGTATCTCGATGATAATCTAAATTCGAATATTTAATACTTTTAGACGGCAGGAGAATACAATTCAGGATCCATCCGTTCTCCCAACCAGGGTGTATTATTGTGATCCTTTTCTCTTTGTTTGAAGAAGCGGTAATTTGACATTTTCAGTTCTGTATCTTGCATTGCAAATAGTTAACCCGTAATTTTCTTAGTCTTTGGGATTCCATTATAGTTTTTCTTTTATTTATTTTAGAATCAATTTTAAGGGGATTCTAACCGTTTTTGGTTAAATAAATTGGTTTTATTATTTTTCATTAAACTACATACGATTTTGCATCAAATGGTGTAAATTTCAAAACCGATTCGACCACTATAAGTGGGTAAAATAATTTTTTGAAGTTGGCGTATCTTGGTCGTTTTTCTCACTCGGTTCAATTACTCCATCACTCACTCCATTCCTTTTATTACAGGACTGGACTTGAAGAATTTTGCTAAAATATGTTTGCACTTATCCACAATATTGTTTATTAGTAAATAATCCACGTTATCTTTTTTACTGGAACAGTGATAACTATCATAATAATTACATCCCGGAGACACTTTGACAGAGGTTGAAGAGAATCGTGGATCTCATTACCGGAAACAGAGGAGCCAGGTGTTGCTGGACTCACTGTCTCTGGGTTTGGTACTGATTCTTCGTTATTACACCAGAAACCCATCCATTTTTCAAAAACTTTAAGCGCACTAGAACGTGACAGAACGCAATAGAAAAGAAAAAAGTCGCAAATAAACGAGGTCAGACTCGGGTAGCAACAGCTGGACAGATAGCAAGTACGCACGAGTCATATAAAAACATATCTCTTGGAATAGTTGATAGTTAGGTAGTCATTGTAAAAACATAATTACTTTTTTCGGAAGTTTTTGAAACATCGAATGTCCTGAAAAGCAACTTTTCTTTATGGACCTGACATACGTGCTGCAGGGAAATCCGTTAAGAGCTACAGGAGCGACACGTGTGCGACAAAAGCGATTCACGTTAGTCTTGAATCGCGGCGGAAACACAGAACGGGACAAATTATTACAAAGAGCTGACGTTCTCCATATAAAAGACTTCTTGAAAACTGGCTGTATGAGGAGTAAAACAAGCTGAACTTCATCATGTAAAGTATTAACGCGACGTGTATTTCTCGCATGCGCCGCTCTGAGAGGAATTAGACGGACTACATCCAGCGAACACTTTCTTTCAAAATACTTGTAGAGTAGAATTAAATCCCCCATCGTTCTTCGATGTTCCAATCAATCAAGGTCGCCGGCCAGTTCCGGGTTTCCAATCACTCGAATAGCCCTCTTCTGAATAGAATCTAACAAATACAGTGTATATTTGGGAGGAGAGCCCCAAATATGGGAACAGTATTCCATTATTGGTCGAATTTGAGCCTTGTAAGAATTAACAGTTGTTGTGGAGTGTAAAGCTTTCTAGTTCGAAATAATTAATAATCCCCAGCTTTCGAGAAGCTCTCTTTCCTATGCTTGTGACATGCTCACCCCAAGAGATATTTGCTCCCAAATTTACGCCCAGCAAATTGATTGACGATGCTAGAGGAACGGAGTGCCCCGATATAACTATGTCAGGTTCAGCAACGTTAACTATTTTAGAAAAAACCGCCGCCTGGGTTTTTGTAGCGTTACTGTCATACCAAGAGAGAGTTTCTTCCAGGTCTTTGTTAAGTTAAAGGACTTCTTGTCGTCTGCGAATATTTGCATGAGTAGCTGATGTTCGAGCGTTCAAAGAGAAAGTGAGTAGAACACAGTATGGTGCCCTAGGGCACACCGGTGTTGATAGTGAAGGCGTTAAAAAGAAATCCGTCGACTAGCATTCGTAAAAAACGCTCTTTGAAACATAATATTTTTTTTTCCTCAGCTAGCGTAGTAGATATAGCCACGATTCTTTTCAGTAATTAAATACGTGTCCCCGAACATTTTCAGCGGCACAGATTTTTCCGTAAATCAAAAAGTTTTGAAAAAAAAAATTATCGAAAGAAAAAAAATTGAGACCCATTTTCGTACTTTAGGTGTTTTAGAAGTGTAATAAATTTTAAAAATCTAGCATGCTCAGGTTGTTTCCTAATAATAAAGAGCTAGAAAAAAAAAATTGAAAATCAGAGCAGTAGAATTGTAGAGCAGGAACATTATCGACAAGAAGACACATATTTGTACATCCGTTTTACTGTTCCGTTTCCTATGTACCACGAGCTTAAAAATTGAAATTATTTGATGGGACCGGAGTTAAATCAAAGCTTAAAATACAATGATGCAAATCAAAAAAAAGTGTTGGCATTTCCTGACAGGGCGCCAAGCGGAAACGGTTAAGCAGGGTGTTCTAGAAATTAGTTCTGGTAAATGTTTTGTTTCGCCGGTATTTAAACGTAATTTTAAACAATCCAGTATAGAAACACTTTTATTTGAACATTTAATACACTTTTCTCCAATTACTTTGTTTTACCCACACCTTGTCGAGCTGTTCTCTCTAAACACGTATTTTTAATAATATCGCATACTGTGAATAGTATTTTTGTCATGTAACTTGTTTATTTCCCAGCACGTACATCGTCATAGCCCCTTTTCATTAGCGATTCCCAAGCATTTTATATATATATATATATATATATATATATATATATATATATATATATATATATATATATATATCTGACGAGGTATCTCCCTTGTTAAAAATCTGTAATTTGCCAATCTTGTCTAATTCTTCCGAGTAACACCTGAATGTGTGAATTCTCGATTTCTCCGAACCCTGTAGCCATTAATTTTATTTTTATTTAACTTGATTATGGATAAAGTCTGGACAGCCACTGCGTTCGGACCAACAACTGTCACGTAGTAAAGACAACAGTGATTAACAGTCAAACGGTATATGTTTGAACGAACTTTACCGGTGTGTTTTTCCCCTGAAAAGTACAGTACGTATATGCAAACGTAATGTACGTTTCAAAGTGCGTACATGGCTTTAGATACAGTTCAGATTGTACTAATGTTAATAATAGTGATTGGAAGGAACCCTCGACTATTCGGAAATTTAGAATATTGTACGGAATTTTGAACAAGTCAAATGAAGGGTCAGCCAAAAATTTGCTATATCGTTATGTCCCAAGCAAATGGGAAGTTAGGACGTCATTAATCGTGAAAGAATCGAGAACCTCATTAAATATTATCGCCTCTATATGTTTTGACGGAAACTTTTCGAAGCTATTTTTTTCGGGAAATTCTGAAGTACAGAATGTAATAATTACCTCCATTTTATAAGTTGTGTAAATAATATTTTCTGTATTTTTCTTGTAGATGGTTGAGTATTATTATGCACAAGTTATATAATTCGTTTTAATGATTACTTTTTTTAGTTTTTCACTCTCTTGTAACTCAGTTCTCTTGCTGTGGTAGAAGAGTTTACAAGGGAACAAGTGCACACAAATACTAACCGATGGTGTCTTCCAATCACAACCGTTTTTTCTAATTTACTAAATGCACAATTTCACCAACTATCCGTGACTAACTTCTAGCAATACACTTCTATCCAACACCAGCGACAGCACCGACTGCACGAACAGCAACACTACCGGGAGCAACAGTACGAACAGTACAGTACGGTCCAGTACAGCGAAGTCATAAAAAAAAAAAAACAGCACGCAGTACTCGACGCAGGTAATTCAATTTTAAGTTTTCAGTTATTGGTAAAAAAGTGGCATCAAAAATGTTGAATTCCCGCAGTTCAACCGCTTCTCTCCCAGTAGTTTTTTAGCAACCATTTACACAAAAGCAACTGTGTGTAAAAACATAAGCAAATAGTTGATAATAATTTTAATATAGTTTCACTTATCCAATGATTAATTATTATGACGTAATAAATGTTCAAAACTATGCCCGTCTACTTGAATACACATGTTTAGTCGTTTTACTATATTTGCCTTCACTTTCCTTAGCATAAAGGGCGTTATTGTGCGGGCACGAAGCCCGTAGTTCCATATGAAAGGGATGATATTTGTATTTTCTCATGGTGCGATTAGCCGTAGATTGGGATGTATAACAGATAAGTCAGCTAGTTGACGGCTGCTGACCTGGGAATTATCTTCAACATGAAGTAAAATCTCCATTTCTTTTTCCTCATTGGTAGCATTCTGGTTTACTACTTTCTGTTTCGTATACTCACGCTACCACTACCATCAAACAGTTTTATTTAGCACTGAAAAGATTTTCTAGATGGTATACGTCTATTAGGGTGCTTCGCTCCGTAAAGCCTTATTGCCAAAAGATAATTTTTTTCCGCCTCGCCCAGTATATAAACCATATCAATTAATTCATTTTTAGGAAAATCCATAACTATTACCTTTATACATCACGTACTACAACAAATTAAACTATTTTTACTTGCTTAATAGACATGTCAAAATTTGACAATGCCTACATTTTTGTTTTGTCTTGGCAACTATGATGTTATAGCGTAAGTGTATTAAGAATAAGGATAAAAATTGAAAAATTCAAATTAAATCGAAGACTATTAGAAATAGGTATATGACTTACTAACTCGTTTATTAGAGCCTTAAAAAACGACGCTAGAACGACTTCAAATCATTATTTAAATTTTCATTTCCTAAGATTTTTCTTCGGGTGCTTAAACAAAGATAAATCGCAGGGTGCAACAGTTAAGTTTTCGTTCTTCATAAATTCGGACGGTTTTTTCTAATTTCCTGCTGCAGGTTTTAGATCTTCCTTTTTTTTTGAAATAACCAAAATCCTTTCATAGTCCGTTTTTTAACGGTAGATGCCCCTATAGGCCTGCATAGGTAGCAGTTGTTCGCAGAAATGCAATAACGTCTGAGGCAACACTACTGCGTTGTCTAATAGGTGTTGTGAAATGCAGAAATGTATGTTTCGGCACTTGGACAACGTTAAGGGGTATTACGATATCCTCGCCGATATCCTTAGGATATGAAAAGGGGTAAAATCCCTACTTGGGCGGGGAGTTGAACAATAAAAAAAAATGATCCAGTCCAACCCATCGTCTTCTGCTTCGTGGGGGGATTCCAAGTCTTGTCGCCCGTGACAATTTGCGAAAAAAATACTCTCCTCGTTCTCCAAAGTGGCCAACAGTTCTTGTTTATTATGCATTTTTAATTTTTTTTCATTCAAAAACCTTGGAGTACAATTCTGAGAACTGTAACTTCGATTATACCAGCTTTTTTTCCAGCAATGGGATCTTCATTCGTCGATTTGACAATAGCAAATCCTCAACAAGCCAGTTTTAGCCATAACCAGTCTTCTTGATTTAGGATTATCATGAATTGCTCCATCCTTCAGACTAAAATTTTACTTGAAGATAAGACGAACCGTCTTTGCCGTACATTTGGGATTTTCTTTTATAAATCACTTTTGGTCCATTTCCTACTTTAGTGAGGCACCTTTTCGCTGCGCGATCCTCCAAATTACTTTTTCTCGTTTAGCGGAAGAAAAAAATCGCAAAAAACACAACGCTCTCGTTAAACTTAAAAATACTATCTTAGTTCCCATATTTGGCTGCTTTCACTGTTAATTTGTTCGGTATACATACATTGCCGGTTTTCGGAGATTCCTTTATGTACACTGACACAAAATATACTTGCAAGTTATTTTTTTAGTTTATGTTTATACGGTATGTTTTTCTAATCTAAATCGTTTTTTTAGAACATCACTAACAGCCAATCTACCAGTGTGGTTTATGCTCGGGTGCAGAAGGAACCGAGGACGGACGAAGTGACGTGGACGGATGGAGGGAGTGGTACGGGAGGCGTAAAGGGGGTGATGACTGTTGGACCTCCGCCTTCATTGGCGGAGCAACTTAAACAGGTATCTACTTTTAACTTTATACATTACATATATATAAGTATTTTCAATACACTAGGTTTTAGTTACTTATCACATAGAAACTTTACAAATACTATAAGATATTCTATAAAGACAGGATCGTAAATCACTTTCATGTTACATTTTTAGTTTCCATTCTTTACCAGATAAATGTCAGTCCCTAATATAAAGGCTCAAATTGTAAATGTACTGTCTTACACTCTATAATTAAACTTTTATTATTATTAATACAGCTTCGTAAGGTATCATTTTGTTCTTTAATTGGAGGGAGTTATGCTTTAATATGAGAAAGTCAAATTTAGTATTTATGAGGATGTCTTTTTTAAAGTAATCTATACAATTATGAAACAAAAATTAACAGAGCTTGTATTTTTCCACATAACTACCGTCTAGATTTATATACTTGGTCTAGCGTTTCTTGAGTTATTTCATTCTATTTAAAAATATGTTTTTTTGCGCCTTAAAAAAAGGATGACGGAACCACAAAATGGATATTATAGCTCTTTGAATACTTACCTTTCGTTAATAAGTGGACTGTGCGAGCCTTGGGGAGCAACACTTTTGGTTCTTCATGAATTCAGACTTTTTTTTCTAATAGTTTTGGATCGTCCTTGCGTAAACCTCTTCTTAAATTGTATAGTTGCTGTCATAGAAATTGCATCACCTATTATTTTGGAAGTTTTAATCCTGAACGTTTTGGTATAATTGAACGGTATTGTTTTTTTTTGACTGCAAGTGCACCGGCATCGCAAACAAGCAAAGTTGATGCGGGTACGAAATCAAATGTATAAATAACTAAAAACTGTTCTTCATCATAAAACACTGTCAGATAACATCAGAAAAATTCCTCTCAGTGATAATTCGGTGCAATAGAGAATAGATGAAATGGCTAAAGACGTTGAAATATGCAATTACTTAAAGACTTGCAAATTTTCAATTCAACTCGATGAAACAAAGCTACTAAATAACGAAGTATTACTTTTATCATACTTTCGGTTCATAAAAGAACAAAAAAAATTGTCAAGACTTATTTGCTAAAAATTTGGAAATCGATACAAAGGGAGAATCGATATTTAATACCATGAACAAGTATTTTCAAGAGAAAGAAATTCCTATTCGTAATATTTTGTCAGCTGCTACTGATGGTGCTCCAGCAATGAAGGGCCGTCATAAGGGTTTTGAGATTTGTCTGAATCGTTTTTTCAATCTATTTGAGTCAGTACTGGACTTTCTTGAAAACAGAGACGAAAAACTGCGCGAATACCTGATAACCAAACCAAAATTTCAAGGTCATCAGTTTTCAGTAAAGATTGGAAACAAACTTTGTTGAAAACTCATTTGGGCTGTGTTTTGTGAAGTCACTGATCATTTTATACCAGCCTAACAAAGTTTTTTATTTTAAAAACAATCAACGTACGGAACACTAATTGTGCAAGTTCAACTTGCACTTGACCGGTTTTTTTTTTTTTTTTTTTTAATTTTTAACTTAATAACTCCAATACACGTATGTACATGTAATAACTTTTCTATTTATCTTAGGTTTTGGCTGAAAGAGAAAGGCGTTTCGGTAGTGATAGTGTCACTAGTTCAACAGATGATTTAAATGAAAGATCGAATGACCCAGCTCACCATTTACTTGCGGAAATTAGACAAGCAGTGAGTGAAGCTAACGCTAAAGGTAAATAATATCAATAATTTAATTACTTAGATATCCTTAGGTCTAAAACGAATTTTAAAATATTTGGATCTGACAATATTGACAAATTTTAAAATTAGATTCAAGCGTAATAAGTGAAAATATCCAATATTTTAAGTTTACCCTGGTATTATTATTATTTCTCAAGTGTTTCAGCCGATACAGTAATCGTCGATTTACGTTAGATGCTCAAATGTTTTATCAAAATGTCCTGTTGTTACTGTTGATAGTGATTGACAACCTACCTATCGATAATTTTAATTATCGATAGTTATTGATAATTGTCAGTATATCGACAAACATCAGTATATCGATAAGGGTCGTTATATCTATAATTATTAACCAAAAATTGATCACTGGAGGTGGAAATATGTGACACCTCTCGATATTTTGGTAGTTACGTTAACTATCGATATATCGGTAGCTATCGATATGTTAATATTTATTAACCTATGGTGATTAGAAATATCGAAATATAGAAATATCGAAAAAGTTCCCATATTGTATTACACACTAAAATTTATTTAAGTTCAAGTTAGTTTTTCAGTTTTTCTCGTGTACACGGCTGCATTCGAAAGTCTTGATTTGCCCATTTATCTTTGTCTGGTCTTTATGAACAAGCACGATATAAACTAATAAATCTAAGCATCGTGGATAAAAACTAGTCCTGTGAAATCGTGTGTCAATTTAGAGGATCTTTCCGAAGTTTCGCTTACGATCGCACGAGTCATCTGCAGGGATTTTTACTTTTTGAGATTAGAACACTGAATCAATTCAGTGACACAGTCCAATCGCAAGAACGACGATTTCTCATCTAACCTAGACCGTGAAAGTTTGCGTTCTAAAAATCGTTTTTTTTTTTTTAATCTAAAATTTAAGATTGTCATAGTCATCAAATTATTTTTATTTCTATATTACAGTAAAAAAAGTTGTTCCTGTTACATTATCGCCACCCGGCAGCACGCCTTGGCATCAGCAGGGCACCACATCTCCGGAACCCCCTTCTCCTTCGAGTCTTAGTTCAGGATCAGTGTCGCCAACTAGGCATGATACCTCTTGGGCAACTACAGACCTGAGCTTGTCGTCTTGCAGTATTGCTAGTGAGAAGCGCGGATCTCATTTTTGGCATTCCACGCCGGTGAATGAATGGAATAAAGATCAGGTTAGTATTTTGGAAAAAACAAACAGTGGGGACAGCTAAAGATTGGGGTTAAAAAAATATATTAAAGAAAATAGAGCCTTTTGACCATTTTTAAATTGGGATCAATGAAATCCCAGTATGCTTATCCTCATTATCGTATTTACTTGACACTGATACTCTCATACATATATATATATATATATATATATATATATATATATATATATATATATATATATATATACAGGGTTATCCTAGATAATTAAGGACGTTATATATATATATGACATAATATAAATAACCGTTTTCGAGATATACATACCAAGTGTACAAATATGAAATGTGGATTTCATACAACAGATGGTGCATTAATGCAGTTTGTGCTATGAAGATTTGACACCGCGCCATTTTGTTGTGTCAGCAACAAGTGTCAGACGCACGAGTGATAAATTGGAAAAGTGTGTGCATAGTGTTGTGACTTTTCATGTGTAAAAATCCATCGGTGTTGTTCAATATGTCGAAATTTATACCGAACAAAGAGCATTCGCGGACAGTCTTCCATCAAATTAGGTAAATCGTTCCGCAAAAAAATTCCTCGCCATTTTATCTGGCAGGAAGAATTTCATTTGAGCTGTTGTGCGACAACATTTGTAGATGTGGTTGGTTCCACCTCAAAGAGACGTCGTATTTCGTTTTTCTTCGTCTTCGTCAAAGATACGTGGTCGTCCCATGTCAGTCCGCCGTCTTTGTACGGAACCAGTTTCTTGTAGTCTTCGATAAGTTCCATCAAATACGCTAACATCAGGTACACGACGAGTAGGATATCGCAGTATGTATTCATCACGTGCACGCGACGACACTCCTTCGCAAAATCCGTAACACATTAGGATGTCAGCATACTCCTCGTTGGTATACGTTGCCATATTCACAAGCAGAGATCAAAATCCAGTTACGAGCCAATTCACACAGTCAGAAGATGAAACACAGATATTTTTGAAAAGCACGGTATAGCACATCTACCACGGACGAATCGCATGAGCAGACTAAAAATCATTCAATAATGTTTAGTGAACAGAAAATGTCACTCGCTCAGAGAGTACCCCGACCGGAAAAAATGCTTACCCAACCCTTTTTATTGTTTTGAAGGTGCAGGTAGTAAACCGGTAATTGGTAGTATCTAAATTCTATTATTATGTTACTCTACATTTGGGCCTATTGAAATCTCATTTTTTTAGAATTTTCAATAGATCCAGTAGATATTATACCGTTTTAGATAGCTAAAAAAGACATAAAAGTTTTTAAAATAATTTGCAGAATAACTTCCATACATTTTTTTTTCTCTTTATTGATTAAAAATAGGAAACACTTGGTAAAAATTCGTAATTTAGAAATATTAACAAGCCGCCATTTGAAACTGTTAGTAACTAGTTCAAATTTTTTTGATGATATTTGATACTTGAAATACAGACTAACTAAAAATAACCAAAAAATCGCACTCAAGACCTCTAATAAAAAAAATTGATATAAAAGCAAAAAAAACATGTTTTTTTAGAAAATCTTTAAACTTCAATATCTCGAAAACGGTTAAGTTTAGGACATCAAGTCATAGAGTCAAATCGGTCAGAAACGACCTAAACTATAACGTCCTTAATTATCTAGGACGACTTTCCCTGTAACCCTGTATATATATAATATATATATATATTGTGGATTTCATACAACAGATGGTGCATTAATATGGTGAACATGCTCCATCGCCAGATACGTGTGTGAGCGATGGTTTTCGGCGTTTCAAAAGTGGTGACTTCCATGTTGCAGACAAGGAACGTGGAAAACCGCCAAAAAAATACGAAGATGTGGAATTGCAAGCATTGTTGGACGAAGATGATTCGCAAACACAAAAACAACTCCCCCAGCAATTGGACGTTAGTCAACAAGCTGATTCCAATCGGCTACGAGAGATGGGAAAGATTCAGAAGACCGGTAGTTGGGTACCACATGAGTTGAACGACAGGCAAATGGAAAAAGTGCAAAAACACGTGTGACATTTTGCTCGCTCGGTACAAAAGGAAGTCGTTTTTTGCATCGTATAGTTACAGGGGATGAAAAGTGGATTTATTTTGAGAATTTCAAGCGCAAAAAATCATGGGTAAACCCAGACGCACCATCCACCTCGACCCCAAGACCGAATCGCTTTGGCAGAAAGACGATGCTCTGTGTTTGATGGCACCAGAGGGCGTGGTCTATTATGAGCTGTTAAAACCTGGGGAAACGGTTAATACTAAACGTTACCAACAACAATTGACTGATTTGAACCGTTTGTTGCTTGAAAAAAGGCCAGAATACCAAAAGAGGCAACACAAAGTCATTTTTCTTCATGACAATACTCCATCACTTACGGCAAAACCAGTTCGCGACACGTTGGAAGCACTCAGCTGGTAAGTTCTACCCCATGCGGCTTACTCACCAGAATTGTTTCCTTCCGATTACCACTTGTTTCCATCGATGGGTCACGCACTTGCTGAGCAGCGCTTTGGTTCGTACGAAGATGTGAAAAAAATGGCTCGATGAATGGTTCGCAGCAAAAGGAGAAGATTTTTACTGGCGTGGTATTCACAAATTACCCGAAAAATGGGAAAAATATATAAGTGATGGAGCATACTTTGAATAAAGCACTTTTTATCATTCTTCCGAATTTAACATGTTTTTTTAGAAAACAAATCCGCATTTCCTACTTGTACACCTGGGTATATATATATATATATATATATATATATATATATATATATATATATATATATATATATATATATATATATATCTATATATTTATATATATATATATATATATATATATATATATATATATATATATTTATATATATATATATTTATATATATATATATATATATATATATATTATATATATATATATATATTTATATATATATATTTATATTATATATATATATTTATATATATATATTATATATATATATATATATATATATATATATATATATATATATATATATATATATATATATATATATATATATATATATATATATATATATATATATATATATATATATATATATATATATATATATATATATATATATATATATATATATATATATATATATATATATATATATATATATATATATATATATATATATATATATATATATATATATATATATATATATATATATATATATATATATATATATATATATATATATATATATATATATATATATATATATATATATTATATATATATATATATATATATATATATATATATATATATATATATATATATATATATATATATATATATATATATATATATACATATAATTCTAAATATTGTATGTAATATTTTTTACAGTATTCCATTTATTTTTCCTAGAGACAAGTAGGGTATTTATATAAATTAATGGTAATATTATAATTAAAAAATATTCTTCGGTGTCGGTGACAAATGAAAATAAAATAAAAAATTCCAATTCGAAATTTGAAAAATTGAATATTTTTTTCAGGTGTGCCAGTGGCTGTTACAAATAGGCTTAGAACAACACATACCGAAATTTGCCGAACTTCAAGTCAACGGGAGTGCGCTGATGTTACTGACGTCAGCCGATTTCAAAATCTTAGGTATTACCAGTGACGACAAAAATCGTCTTAAGCGAAAAATAAAGGAATTAAAACAACAAGCGGAAAAAGAAAGGAAACAATTGGAAAGAGAAAGGAAAAAGAAAAGGAAAAACAAATTAGGAAAGCTGAGAAAGCCAGTAAAAAGAAATAATTATAGGCAATTTATAAAATTGGAATAAGCCTGTAAAAAGAATCGAGGTAGCTTAGGGAGTCTATTACTGTCGTGTATGGATTATTTTTCTTGTCAATAGAGTTAGTTTGTTTAAAGTTCAATTTGGTATAAATAAATACCAAGATGAGAAGGCCATATTGTAATTTTAAAAGGTGAGATTCTTGTTAGGACGAATGTATAGGTTAAGTGGAAAATCCTGGATTATTTATGTGTATTTTGATTTAATTCCAGGCTAATATCTATAAAAATGTATCTTCTTAAATTATTAGCTCTAAAAATGAAATCGTTCAAAAGATGCACGCTACTTCTCACTATCTTATGGAGATGCCAATGTTAATTTACATTATAATCGATATAAAAATAGATAAAACAAAAAAAATCGACTTTGAATATAGTTATATTTCGCCTTAAATATCAATTCAAAAAAAGCCAGATGGAAAGATGTTTATCAGTGCTGCTTAAGTGTTTAGTTTTTAAGCGAATCTAAACACGAAAAATATTTTTATCCTAATAACTTTCTATTATGATCTAGAATTTTCCAGAAAAACTTCAAGTGTATATATTGTAAGAAAATTTTTTAAACGAGAATGGAATGGTAGTGGATTTGACTGTGATCCGAATAGTTTTAGCATAGTTTAAATTGACTAGATAACGTGTAATATATCTCATTTTCATGAGAAACGTCTACATTTATTGTTTAATTGTATTTCTTTTGGTAAGAAAATGATTGTGAACTAAACGATCGTAGTGAGGTGTAAGTCACCTGGATTTTTCCGGAAATAGTAACTTTCGTTAAGGGGCACGGCTTCTCATTTTAAGAATTAAAGTAAAATTTAATCGCACGATTTTAAGAAAAGATGAGTACCGAAAGTTTAAGGAAACTTAGATAACTAATTTTACTTAAAATATTCCAAAAGATCTCGCTTTTTTAGAGAAAAACAGCAAAGTTCGTTATAAAAGTTAAAAATCAAGTAAATTAAAGAAATGAGTGAAATTTTTGTAAACCCTCTAGATATAACAGTACCGAAGGAACATTTTTGGTAGCGTCACTTCCCCTCACATACCAAAATCCCCATTTTATTATAAAGAGGTTTAAAAAAATTTAAATTTATAATGTTCGTTAGGGTGACATATACCTCGATCTATCTGCAACTATATTGTTTGTCTTATTTTTTTTTTAAAACCCGGCAACAGAATTTGGAAATTAAAAATTTTAAAAGTATTTCTGTAATCAATATCCCTTGTGTTTCATCAGTACAATATTTCCTTATTTATAAGTAAAGTTTTTAGTACAAAAATTCTACGTACCTATAGAAATTTGAGGTTCACATTTCAAAAATATATTCTTTTACACTGGATATGAGTATGTAAAATTATATTTGATTTTTTTAAAACGAATAACTGCTAAATTTTAGTCTTTTTAACAAATTATTCTTATTTTTTCAAGAAACATACCCCATACCTAAATTAAATATTCAGATTCCAAAACAAAGTTATATTTATATGTCGTTCCCGGTTAATAATAAAAATTACCGGTCAAGTGCAAGCTAAACTTGCACAATTAGTGCTCCGTACGTTGGTTACCTTTAAAATAAAAAATTTTGTTACAGAGGTATAAAATGATCAGTAACTTCACAAAACACACTCGTGATAATTTTCGTTCAATCTACATCTCGTGGAGAACATTCCAGAATTTTTTTCAAAATTTTTTGATCGGTGCTTTTTGAGATAAGGGGGGACAGCGATTTTTCGCGATTTTTTAAAAATAATGCAAAGAAAAGTGTATATATATATATATATATATATATATATATATATATATATATATATATATATATAATTTATTATGTATTTTATTCGTGTTTTTATAAAATTTCATTTGACAACAAACTCGATGACCTAGTAAAAAAATTTTTTTTTCACTTTCGATTTCACCCCCCAAAACTAACTAAAGTCAAAATTTAACTTCCAGAACTACATGGCGCTGATGAGGCCATCAATGCCTATATGATTATCAAATTTCAACTTTCTATGACAAATAGTTTCAGAGAAAATCGGTTGTGACAGACAGACACCGAAGTCATCTTATAATTGTTCCATACGGAACATTAAAAAAACGTGATGCTATCCAAAAGTTCGTCCGACTAACGCTATAAAATCAGAAGTAGTTACTTTTAGGCTCCATGACTCCTACCACCTTCGGAGTAGTTCCTCGGCACCCGGTTCTATTGTCTTTTCCAGTGGCCGAACATTTTTTTTGAAAGATCGATGCTATTACCGCCTTCGCGTTATATTCGCCAAGCATGTTACATACAGAACGAACTGTGGCTGCCGATGCATTGTCGTAAAGCAGGAGGAAACTCTGCTTGCTTCAAAGCTTTGGCTGTTTTCTAACTAATATAAAGTTCATCATGCTCAAAATTGCCCGACAACTTCACGCAGATTTATCCAACTTTGGCGGTGATTTCTGATGTGGTAGCAGTCTGAATATTCGTCGTAACTTCGACTGGCCTTGAAGAAAGTCTTTTCCTCTGTTTAAAAGAAAATATAATACACGTACATATATATATTTTTTTTCGTATTCATTGTAAAATCGCATAGACAAGCCATTAAGCCTTTACGCCAACCGGGACACAGAACAACTGAACACATTAAAAAATTAAAAGTTGTCACGCAGCGTTGTTAGGGACGGGCGTACCGCCTCCCTTAAGTAAGAGTCGTTATTATTTAGCTTTCTTGCTATATAGGGTTAGTACGGGATAGTATCAGAACTTTTTTTTATTAACAATCAACAGTATTTCATCCTGAAGTATTAAGTGCCCTTCTCTTTATACTTTAAAACTAGTACTTTTCTTGTTTTTTTTCTTCCATATATTCTATTACGTGCAATGAGACATTTTACTATATATATTTCTTAACGTATACTGATCGTTAAATTTGTATACAAAAGAAATAAAGAGTACATTAAAAATGTAACCGCGATACGCGACGTGAAATGTTCGGTGTTTAAAATAATTATATGAAAATATTGTATTTATAATATTAGGCATTATTAAAGACATTCTACAAGATCATATACAACGTTTAGATGTGTCAAGTATGTATTATATAACTGTATATATATTTATAGTGACAATTTTTATTGTTTTTAAAATTCTTTCTTACTGTCTTGACTGTTTATATTTATCGTTTTTATTTGTGTTAGTTTTTACCTTTTTTTTTAAATTTTACTAGCTGAAATTATATATATATATATATATATATATATATATATATATATATATATATATATATATATATATATATATATGGTGATATAAAAATGGTTTATTGTATTGAAATGAGTCGTTCCTTGAGTTAAGTAAAGAGCCACTTACTAATGTTTTCCCATTTTCAGCCCTGTTCGGGACATGTGTTCCAACAAAATTGCCAAAAGTTTATCTATCATTGTACCTAAATATATTTTCTTATAGTTGTTATGGGAAATTATCTTAGTAAAAATGGATTAAACTTTAAACGAACTGTTTGTTTGGTACACGTCGTCGTGGTTTTATTACTTGACTAAAGGAATCCATATATACATATATATATATATATATATATATATATATATATATATATATATATATATATATATATATATCAGATGTTATGGAAATCATTGCATATATTGAAACGGGTGACTTGTGAGGTCATGTAGAACCACATTCAATATATTTTTGAAATTTTTTTTAAAAAAAAGCAAAACTAGATTTTACGATCAAATCAACCCTTACATGACAGGCCGCCGTTGTACGAAATAGCTCGGGTGCGTTTTAATTGATAGTTTACCATTTGCGAAGCCAAAACAATATCTTCATTTCATTCATGTCATCATTTCTTTAGGGTCGATTTTTTACTTTATTATTCAGATTCGGTATTTGAAGTGAATTTTCTGTAATCGGTCTTGCTGCAAAGAGGTGCCAGCTCCAGTAGATGCAGTGACTTCCGGAACACCCTGTATTTATAAATTGTGATAATTTATTTGTCCCTTGAGTTTTTTTCTTTTGTCATCTCAAAAATGTGTTTTTTGTTAGTAGTTAGTAGATTAAAATCGATTAATATTTGTACATATCCTATGTGTACCGTTCATTTTTTTATAATATTTAGGAGTTTCATGTGTTTATGTTTTTATTGAAGAGGATTCCTAAATTCCCAGTTATGTCCCAATAATGATATACAAACAGGGTGATGTTAAGTCTGGAATAATGGAATTGAGCACCTTTGAGTTTAAAGAAAAACCTTCAAAGATATCGTCAAATAT
>CM032453.1:0-82500 GCA_019049505.1 Pachyrhynchus sulphureomaculatus | reverse complement strand
ATTATCTGGGAGTAACAAGAAAGACGGAGATACAAGAAAGAATAGCGAAAGGACAGACATGTTTGGGGGCAATAAATCCAATATTGAAATCAAAGAATGTATCAAGAAAGTAAAAGAAAGAATATATACGACCGTTGTCAGACCCACGGTGACATATAAATGCGAAACGTGGAAATTGAATGCAAGAGAAAAGGAGACGTTGGAGGTGTGGGAAAGGAAAGCTTTGAGAAGAATTTACGGAGGAAGGAAAGAAGAGAGACTGTGGAGAAGAAGAACAAACTACGAATTAAAATGCCTATATACGAAACCCCTTATAAGCCAAATCATAATAAGCCAGCCATTAGGACGGTTGGGACACGTGGCAAGGATGAAGGAAGAAAGACAGGCAAAGCAAGCCCTAATAAGAGGACTGGTTGGAAGAAGAGGCAAGGGTAGACCTCGATCTACATGGATTCAGGCAGTAAAGTAAGATTCGGAGTTGATGGGAATCCCGCATTGGGAAAAGCTAACAGGAGACAAAAAGAAGTGGAGACAAGTATGCAACCAAGCCATGGGCCTCTAAGGCCCCTTGAACTGTATAATAATATAAACATAACGAATAAGCGGTGACGATAAAGGTGAATCAAGTCCACGCGAGCGGAGCCGCGGGCACGGCTAGTATGTATATATATATATATATATATATATATATATATATATATATATATATATATATATATATATATATATATATATATATATATATATTGGCGCAATCACAAGGAGAGAAAGAGGAGTTAATATGACAGCCTTGTGTTGTGCCACTGTGGCTGAACAGTTTGTGCCACCAATGTTTATATTCAAAAGAATGAGGCAAACTCCTGAATTGGGGAATGGCACGCCTTTCGAGAGTGTTGTGGCCATTTCAGACACTGGCTATATTAATTCAAACCTATTTGTGAATAAACATGAATGAACATTTTACAAGCGTAGTAGAGCCAATTTCTTAAAATAACGAGTTACTTCAGCTTGATGGAAATATAACGCAGTCAAAGAACTTGGAGCATTGAACAGAGCAAAGGGTAATAGGATAATAATGTTACAGCCGTCAGGCTTTACTACTGACCGGCTTCAGCCATTGGACGTTCTTTTCTTTAAACCTACGAGTAGTTATAATATTCAAGCAATGAAAAATGGTTGAGGAGAAATATAGATTGTCAACTAACGTAAGTTTATTAGTAGCAGCTTACCAAAGAGTAGCTATCATTGGCATTGGCGATATTTATTTAAAGCAGCAGTATATGGTCTTCAATATACCCAACTTTCCGTTAAGGAGCTACCGACTAAGTCAGCCGACGCCGAGAATAAATCCTTTGTTATCGGCGTCGGACGCCGACTACAAATCTTTTGTCAGTTAAAGTAAAGCACAATAAGGTCAACGACTTTGGACCTAGCTTAATAATTTCTTTGTTGAGCTGTCGTTCTTACAATGAAGCAAATACAATTTTAGTGAATTAAAAGTGTGAAAACTTTTTACTTATTATAATAATATATTGAAAAATAAAACTTGTGTCATAAATCATTCATAGAAAGTAAATATTTTAAAAGTTAATAATTTTTTTATTAAATTTTTTGGGAAAAGCCTAGTTAAACCTCGCAATACTGTAGACCTGACCTTTTGGTTAACGATCGATCCTATTATGTAAGTGTATGGTTTACCAGTAATATTCATGTCATCATTTTTTCAGGGTTGATTTTTCCTTTATTATTGAGATTCCCCGTGATGAATATTCTGTAATCTGCCTAACTACAAGGATGCGCCAATTCCAATATATGCAGTAAATTCTATAACTTCATATATATATATATATATATATATATATATATATATATATATATATATATATATATATATATATATATATATATATATATATATATATATATATATATATATATATATATATATATATATATATATATATATATATATATATATATATATATATATATATATATATATATATATATATATATATATATATATATATATATATATATATATATATATATATATATATATATATATATATATATATATATATATATATATATATATATATATATATATATATATATATATATATATATATATATATATATATATATATATATATATATATATATATATATATATATATATATATATATATATATATATATATATATATATATATATATATATATATATATATATATATATATATATATATATACTTAAAATTACTAATTTTTTTTATATATATTTACTTGATAGTACCAATCTTAAAATTTGACAGCCGACAACATTTTAACGGAAAATTTTAATGCGAAATGGTTTAGATATATGGATCTTAGTTTTTCACGATTTTTACTTATTACTACTCCTCACTGTAAACTCTGTACGCTCGTTAGTAAGTGGCCCTTATAATGTATTAGTTTTATTATCTCGTTAAAACTATTTATTGAGATTAAAACTAGTCTATATCGAATATTTCGCAATGTGAATTTCTACAACCACTACTATCACTATATTTTGAAACAAAATTTTTTGTGTCATACCAGAAACTTCGAAATTTATACGTTTTATTTTTATTTTGGGACCAACACCAATTATTGTTTGTTTCCTTCATAAAATTCTGTATACATTGTTATAATTGGCATAATTTGCTCAATTTCCACCTCAGTTAGATTATCGATTTTTACTAGCAATTTCTATAAAACAATATACTGTTTAAATATATTTGTGATTTTATTTTAAACTTTTGTAATTAAATTATAAATTAAATGTAGAATCAATAAATGACAATTGTATTTATAAAATTTCTTTTATTTATTACATATTTTTTGAAGATCCTTCCCTTTAATGTTTTCGAACATGGAAGCAACTTTACACATAATTGCGGCAACAGAAACTATGCGATTATTGTAAAATTCAAATTTCAAGTTGTAAAATCAATTTTCAAGCTCTGAATTAAAATTATAAATTGAAATTCAATTTAAGATCAATCTTAAAACTGGAAATTAAAGTGTTAAAATTTCAAATTGAAATTTGAAGCTTTTATATTAAGAAAAAAAGGATGAAAACTCAAAAAATCGAGAAAAATTGAAAAAACACTTGGAAGATTCAATCAAATCGACTTAGATTTAAAAACTCAATAAAAAATTAAATAATCAGGAAATACCTACCATAGTTTAAAAAAAAACATGGTTAGCTAGTTTTTAAGCGTTAAGTAAAATATTTCGGCTTTCCTTTCGTGAACTTTTAGATCGTCCTCTGCACAACGTTTTGCGGTGAGATGGAGGTGAGTATTCTTTAGTTTTAACTTTAGCCCTTAACAAATGCAGCATATTTGTGGACTTCCAAAAGGGAAGCATTAAAGAAAATACGATAGAATTGGTAAGTAATTTTCAAGTCGGGATATTTATTTTTAAAATGTTCATTCATAGTTTTTAGATTGGGCCTTGTATTTAAGTATCTCACTTCTTTTCCAGCATTATGTTATTTTTGTAGGGAAACTATCAATATGCTCGCTGATAAGCATTTTTGTATCGTGCGGGTACCCTCTCCCCTCTGATTTTCCTAAAAGAAATAGCTTTTGCATATATATACTACGCTTTATTGTAGCCGCATGTAATGCTTTAAACCAAACCTGAATCCTGTGTTCATCCAATAAAACGTGGTACTTATATGACTTTTCATTTATCCTCGCATTTTCTTCAATTGGAAGTCTACGTTGTTTGATGATGGCTTTTAATCAAGACTGCAAAAATACTTCTGGTCAGAACCCAAACTACACAATAATAACACCCCCTGGATAAAAGCCGAAGAAGACAAACATAAACATGTAACGGAACAGGGAAATTCCACATTAACTACTGTAGGACCAAATAGCATGATGAGGCACCTGGATACAAAAAATTCTGGAGGTAAAATAGCCCCCCGTTCGAATCTCCGGATGGGGGCTGGTTCAGGGGCGTTAACGTGCAGAGATCATAGTTTTAAAATAGATTTTTGCACCATACGAGGTTTAAACTCGAACATAAATTCAGTGCACCAACACCTGCAATCAAATAAACCTCATGTACTCGCCGCTCTCTGTGAAACCAAGGTTAGTACATCGACCAGCATAGTCAACTATCTTTATCCTGGGTACGACTTCTATTCCCGATTTAGGCGTAACTTCGGAATCTGTCTTTTGTCAGAAGCGACCTCTTTTGCCAACGAGAAGAGGCTCTGGAGCCCCCAAACTTTAATGTTATGTGGTTAAAAATAACGACTCAACAAACCACAAGGTTCATCTGTATCCTCTATCGACCACCAAGTGATACCAACCTGAACCAACCATCCAAGTGCCGAAATTGCTATCCTGGGCAACTTTAACGTCCACAATATCAACTGGCTTAAATACTCAAATACTAGCGACGAACATGGTCGTGAAACTGAATCATTCTCAATCAGTTGTGGCTTAACGCAGCTTATTGACGAACCAACACGGATCCCTGATCGAGACGGGGAGTTCGCCAGTCTTCTTGATCTGTTTTTAACCTCCAATTCGGAGATTTACACGGTCACCGTAAATCCGCCGTTAGGTTCTTCCGACCATAAACTGCTTTCGACTTCGAGTATCCTATCAATCAGTGACAGAGGGGCGCCTAAGCCGCGCAAGACTTGGCACTACAAATCTGCTAAATGGGAAGATCTCATGGAATATTTTCGAACTTTCCCTTGGATAGACATTTGTTTTCGATTAGACAACCCATTTGACTGCGCCAGGGAGGTCTCCGATGTTTCGAAGAAACGCCCTTCCAACGGCAAGCCTTGGTTTGACCAAAAATGCAAAGAAGCTGTTGCTTCTAAACATCTTGCCTACCGATAATGGCGTGAAAATCCTAACACTATAAATCGTAATACCTTTGTTCGTGCCCAGAACAGATGCAAAGGAAACCAAGGAGGCACACAATCAACGAATTAGAAACAAACTTCTCGCTTGTCCCAACAATTCCAGGTCTTTTTGGGCAGTCGCTAAGGCAGATAGTCAAAATTTCACCAAATCCACCATCCACCAATCACACGGTCAGATAATTCTTTTACAACGACACCTGTTGAGAAAGCGAACTTGTTGGCTGAACTCTTTGCTTCATATTCTACTGTCGATTTCCAAGGAAAAACACCACCTACTATGCCCATATTGCAGTCAAGGATGCTCGATGTTGTCTTCAGACAGCGTATCATAAAACGTATTTTATTGAAGTTAGACACCAAAAAGGCTTCTGGCGCTGACGGAATACCTGCCATAGTTCTCAAAAACTGTGCGAGGGAACTAACACCAGTTTTCTATAGACTTTTCAACCTAAGAAAGCGAATATTTCCTTCCTGCTGGAAATGTGGCACAGTTCAGCCGATACCTAAAAAAGGCAAGAAGACCTTGCCAAGTAACTACCGACCAGTCGCATTGCTTTCAATCATATCGAAAGTCATGGAAAACGGTTATCAATTAGCATCTTTTAAAATATCTTGAAGGATTCAACATTATTAGCGATCACCAATATGGCTTTCGTAAACATAGATCAACACGAGATCTTCTGACTTATGTAACACATGTTTGGAACAACGCAATTGAATACTGGAGAATCTCGAGCGGTTGCTCTTGACATATCCAAGGCATTCGACCGTGTTTGGCACGATGGACTGTTGGCTAAGCCACGCTCTTATGGCATGTCTGAAAAGTTCTGTTTATAGCTGTCATGTTTTCTCTGAGAGCGTTCTTTATGAATGACGGTCGACGGATTTCTTTTTAACACCTTCACTATCAACGCTGGTGTGCCCCAAGGCTCCATACTGTCTCCTACTCTCCGAACATCGGCTACTTTGACGAATATCCGCAGACAGAAGGAGGTCGTTCAACTTAACAAAGACCTGAAAGCAATTCTATCTTGGGGTGATAGTAACCAAGTGGAATTTAACGCTACAAAAACCCAGGCGGTAGTTTTTTAACATAGTTATGTCGGGGCACTCCATTCCCTTAGCATCGTTGCTCAATTTGTTGAGCGTTAGTTTGAGAGCAAATATGTCCTGGCATGAACATGTTGCAGGCATAGCAAGGAGAGCTTCTCAAAAGTTGGGAATATTATTTCGAACGGGAAAGCTTTACACTCCACAATAACTGTTAATTCTTTACAAAGCTCAAATTCGACCAACTATGGAATACTGCTCCCATGTTTGTGGCTCCGCTCCCAAACATACACTGTATTTGTTGGATTCTGTTCAGAGAAGAGCTGTTCGTCTGATTGGAGACCCGGAACTGACCGGCGGCCTTGATTCGCTGGCGAAGAACGGTTTTCGACTTGAGTCTGTTCTACAAGTATTTTCATGGAAAGTGTTCGAAGGATGTAGCCCGTTTAATTCCTCCCAAAGCGGTGCGTGTTAGAAATACACGTCGCATTGGTGCTTCACATCCATATGAGGTTCAGCTTGTTACTCCACGTACAACGCTTTTCAAGCAGTCTTTTATATAGAGAACATCATTCCTTTGGAATAATTTGCCCAGTGCTGTGTTTTCCACCGAGTACAATTTACAGCGATTCAAGAACAACGTGAATCGCTTTCTCCGCACACATCCCGCTCCTGGGGCGCTTTAGGGACTTCCCTGCAGCACGTGTGCTAGACCTATAAAAAAAAAGTTATTCTGTGATAGGTAGTCTGCTATGATTGTACCCCTGGCGGAGGAGGAGCGAAAGCTCCACATGGGATGGTGAGCATTAAAATCACCTAATAGGATGAAGGGGGTAGGGAGTTGAGCGACGAGGGCTGAAAGGGAGTTGATAGTGATATGAGTAGAGGGTGAGATGTATAAGTTATAAATGGTGATAGGTGTGAGGTGAGTGAATATTGCTGCCACTGTTTCTAAAGGGGTAAAGAGGAATTTGAATGAAGTTAAGAGTTCTGTAAAGGTAGAGGGCAACTCCGCCAGAAGCTTTTTGTGGATCAATTTTGTTCTTGTGTGTATATGGTGATAGTTTTTTAGGGAATGGGGGGAAAGTTAGTTTCTTGTATAGTTAGTATTGAGAGTTTACAGGTTTTTATTAGTGAGGAAAGATCCTCTGTTTAGGTCATAGTCCGTTTACATTCCATTGTAAAATGGGATGGAAAATTGGAAGGAAAGTCAGGTTACTTTTTCCTAGTGAACTGTTTAAGGGGTTTTACAGGATCTGAATCTATATTCATATCTGGAGAGCTGATGTCAAGGATGGATTGGCTAGATGGTGTGGGGGTGGATTTGGCAAAGCGGCTGTGCTTCTTCTTCGAGGGTTTTCTTTTGGGGTGGAGTGTAGCGCGTGCAAGTAAGAAAGGTTGTTAGTTGAAGCTATTGGTTTGGAGGAGATAGATTTGGGGTCGGATTTATGGAGATTTGTTGGGTGTAAATGAAGTGGAAAAGAGGGATTGAGAGGTGGGGGAGGAAAGGATGGAAGAAGAGAGAATGATGTCACATTGGATGGAGGTGTTGACTATCCTTTTTTTGAACTTTTAGTAATTGAGCTGAAGGAAATCGCGAAGGTAGGGTGAGTAGAGTTATATTTGCGTTTGACATCAAAATATGAGAGTTCTTCTATAGTTCTAAGTTTCTGAATTTTAAATTTTACTTTTTATTTTTGCCAGTTTTTATATCTTGGGGAGTGTGATTCCTCACAGTCGGGGCATTTGATAGGGAGAGAACAAGGATTTTCAAAATGACTATTGAGCCCACAGGATTTTCATGTAGGCGTTTGTGTACATTTAATTGTGGTGTGCCCAAATTTTTGACACGAGAAACATCTCATTGGAGCAGGTATGAAAGATTTGACTAATGGAGTACCAGCCAGCGTTAGGGATTCTATAAATCTTAGGGACGTTCTGGTCTCCGAGATTTTCAAGGATTTGTTTAGAGTCTTATTGGCCGAAGAGGTTACCTCAAAATTATGTATTTTTTTAAGTGTTTAGCGATGTCTACTTATCTGTCATCGTAGATCTCAATGAGGATTGAACCATCGGATTGCTTTCTTGTGTCCGTTAACATACCAAAGGTGGATTGAAGCGATTCGAATACTACAAATGGGGATATTGTTTTAAAAGAACCATTCACCATTGAAATTTTAAAGAATCTATGGACGATTGGGGAATTTGCTGGTAAGAGGGCGAAAGTTTGTATTAGTTTTGTTTGAGATCATAATTAATCCCAAGAGTAACCTGGGAAGTATTTGTCCACTCTCCACAGAGCCCGGATACAGGGGTAAGGTTAAAGTATATCAGAGATCATCCGGTATCTGATGGAACCGTTAGATTGAATTGGCTCCGAGTTATACATCCTTTTAGCACGGTGTTTGCTTATTTTAGGATTAGGCATTGGTACATAAGATGGGACAAACATATAGACTGAACAAGACAACACTATATGGCTCGGGTGGCTCGGGGTCGTCACACCCCCGTACTAGAGTGATACTAACTACTCTAATCCCTGAGAGGAATTGGAGATAAGTCGTGATAAGCCTAGATAATGGGAGATAAGGTGAGGTAATCGGAGAAAAGGAGAAGTAATGAGAGATAAAACAAGATAAGTCTAGATAATGGGCGATAAGGTGAGATAAGGAGAAATAATGAGAGATGAAGGGAAATAAAGGAAGATAAGCCGAGATACGCCTAGATAATGGGAGGTAAGGTGAGATAATGAGTAATAAAGGGAGATAACTAGAAATAATGAGAGATAAGTTCAGATAAGCCTAGATAAAGTGATATCCCATTAAAAAACATAAAATGTAAAAAAATGCCAAGTATCGCAACGCAGTTATTCCACCACAAAAAGTTGTGAGATCTCATGTAAAACCATGTCAGTTATTTTAGTTAGTATCTATGGAAGCACCCATTCAACAACTTTGTCATAAAATTGTTATCTATTTAGTTACCTACCAACATTTATAGTGACCGTATCAATATTAGACATCTTTACTTCTATAATAAATATAATGATTTGGTAATCGCACGGCAACATAATCACATAAGAATAATTTAATATTTCGATTGCTAAGTAAGTCTAAACAGTGCACTTAAGAATAAAGTGATTCTTGCTGCCACTGTTTCCAAAGGGGTAGAGAGAGGAATTTGAATGAAGTTAAGAGTTCTGTAAAGGTAGAGGGTAACTCCGCCAGAAGCTTTTTGTGGAACAACTCTGTTTCCGTGTGTATAAGGTGATAGTTTTATAGGGAATGGAAGCAATCTGTTTTAAAGTTAGTTTTCTGTATAGCTAGTATTTTTTTTTTTTTTTTATGGGTCTAGCACACGTGCTGCAGGGAAGTCCCTAAAGCGCTCCAGGAGCGGCACGAGTGCGGAAAAAGCGATTCACGTTGTTCTTGAATCGTGGTTGAGGGTTTTGAGGTTTATAGGTTTTTATTAGTAAGGAGAGATCCTGTGTTTTAGGTCATAGTTCGTAAGGTAGTTCGTTAGGTGAGATAATGGTAGATAAGGAGTAATAAAGGGAGATAACTAGAAATAATGGGAGATAAGTCTAGATAAAGTGAAATAAGGTGAGCTAATGGGTGATAAGGAGAAATATTTGGAGGTAAGAAGAAATAATGGGAGATAAGGTGAGATAATGGGAGATAAGGAGAAAGTTGGTTACGGGTTAGTTCCTGGTTAGTTGGGGGCAGGTTTGGGGTCTGTTCGGCGTCGTGAAATGTATGTCTGAATTCGGTATCTAAGAAGGCCATGGAAAACCGAAATTTTCGAAAGCCAAATTGTTTATAAGCGAGTAGGTTTTTTGTTTCCAGTAATCAGGTCAATCTGTTGAGTACCATTCTTTCTAGAATCTTGCATAAGTGATTAGTTAAAGATATACGTCTGGAACGGATCTGGGTTTGCCCGGCTGGTGGATGGGTATGTTGAGATGGATTTTCTGATTCCATGTTTATATTTGGAGGATTGATGTGAAGGATGGATTGACTAGACGATGTGGGGGTGGATTTGGTAGAGCGGCTCGGCTTCTTCTTCGAGGGTTTTTTGGAGTGGAATGTAGTTTGTGTCAGTAAGAGAGGGTTTAGTTGACGTTATTGGTTTGGAGGAGATAGATTTGGGGTGAGATTTAAGGAGATTTGTTGGGTCAGGAGGATGTTTAGAATGGGGGGTGGAAATGAGAATGTGTGTAAATGAAGTGGAAAACAGGGATTGAGAGGTGGGGGTGGGAAGGGTAGGGAAGGGAAGGGTGGAGGAAGAGGGAATGATGTCACATTGGATGGCGGTGTTGACCATCGTTTTTTTGGTTCTTTAGTTACTGACTTGAAGAAAATCGCGAAGATAGGGTGAGTAGAGTTATATTTGCGTGTGGTATCAAAATATGAGAGTCTTTCCACGGTTCTATGTTCCTGAATGTCAAATTTTACTTTATATTTTTGGCAGTCCTTATATTTTGGGGAGTGTGATTACTCGCAGTCGGGGCATTTGGGAGGGAGAGAACAAGGAGCTTCAGGATGACTATTGTGCCCACATCTGATTTTAGCAGGTATGTAAAGTTAGACTCTAATGGAGTGTTATCTTTCCTGTTAGGGATTCTATAAATCTTAGTGTTGCACTGGTGTTCGAGATTTTGAAGGATTTCCTCATTTGAATAATATTGTAAGTCGGAGTAGGTAATAATGCCTTCGATGACGTTTAGGGTCTTATATATCTTTTAAAGTGTTTAGTGATATTTGCTTGTTTGTCATCGTTGATCTTATGAACCTTTATCAACAACAACTCAGACAACTCATATAATAATAACAATTGATGAAGTACCAATTTAAACCAAATAATGTAGACTTCCAGAAATATATAAACTGGACGCAAAACGACAAACAGAAAAAAATGTTACAAGATGCAATTATTAGAAATAGTGCAAGTCCATAGTTAAGTCCAATATGGATTGTACCTAAGAAAATGGATGCAAGTAATGTCAAAAAGTAGCACCTAGTAGTAGATTATAGAAGACTAAATAACAAAACGATACAAGACCGTTTCCCCATCCCAAACATTGATGACCTGCTGGACAAACTAGGATGGTGTGTGTGTGTGTGTGTGTGTGTGTGTGTGTGGTTTTCACGAAATAAAAATGCATAAAGACAGTATAAAAAAAAACCGCGTTCTCTACAGAGAGATCTAGGAATAGTAGGATTTTACCGAAAATTTATCAATAATCTAGCTAAAATTACTAAACCTATGTCTGAAAAAAGGAAAAAAGAGTTAAATATACTAAAGAATTTATTGAAGCATCCGAAATATGTAAAGTAATTCTTTGTAATGAACCGATATTAGCACATCCAGATTTTTCTAAAATTTTTACTCTAACAGACGCTAGTAAATATGCTGTTGGCGCTGTACTTTGTCAAGACGGAAACCCTATTTGCTATGCTAGTAAGACCCTAAATGGATGGAATTGGATTTTGAGGTAACCTTTAGTTAGATAATTGTGTTGCAAATTCCAATTATGGTAAATCTCATGTTTTTTAAATCTCGAAAGCTAATTAAATCGTCAAAGAAAGGGTAAAAGTCAAAAGATGTAAATATAATTTTTTCATTTTTTAAAATTCTTTGAAGGCCGGAATTTTGAAAATTAGTAAAAATTGGAAAAAACTGAACAATCATCCAAAATTAAAAAATCATAAAAATTGTAAAAATCAAAAAAAATTGTCAAAGTTGAAGAAAATTGCAAAAATAGTAAGATTGCAAACTTGAAAAAATAGTAAAGAAAAAAATAAGTGAAAACCGAGAAAAATTTAAAAAATCCAAATAAAATCGTTAAAAAAACTGAAAAATCGTCAAACATCGAAAAAAAATTAAAAAATCATAAAAACACAAAAAAAATGGAAAATTCAGTTGTGTATTTTGAAACGTAATTTGAAAGTTAAAAATTGAAAAATTCGAAAGGAAAACTCAAAATCGGGAAGAAATTAACAAAAATTGAAAAAATTAAAAATATTTAAAAAATCGAAAAAAATTGTTACAAATTTAAAAATTTTCAAAAGTGGAAAGAATCAATAGGAATTTTTTAAAAAACTTCAAAAGTTTAACAAAATCGACGATTCGTTATAAAACTTAAAAAAAATTAATATTAATAAAAAATTTGAAAAATCAAAAAAATTTTTTAAAAAACAATAGAAAAAAATAAAAATTGAAAAAATAGTAAGATTGCAAAATTGAAAAATCGAAAAAATAGTAAAAGAAAAAAAAATTGAAAACCGAGGAAAATTTAAAAAATCCAAATAAAATCGTTAAATTAGAATTGAAAAAATCGAAACAATTTGAAAAAAAAGCGTTAAAAATTTTTGTCGATTGTTCAGTTTTTACCAATTTTTTCTAATTTTCAAAATTTTTTTTTGGATTTATGCAATTTCTTTCGACTTATTTCTTCTCTTTACATATTCCCAAGTACGCCACTGGAAAGTGACATCATGTTACACCATATGAAGAGACATTGCATCATACAAAACAGAAGACGCTGATGTGTTTATTTATCGAACTTTATCTTTTTAATATGGACTTTAAGTGTTTACTGATAAATAACGATATTATGTTAAATTGCAGTTTTACCGAACTTTATTTTTTGCTACCGCATTTTATCAGTACAGATAAATGTTGATTTTTGCTCAGTTATTGTTATTTGCATTTTATCTTTTCACACCATTTTATCTTTTAAAATTGTATAAATATTCACGTGAATTTGTAATATTGTTTGTTTGTTACCAGCTTTGGCTGAATAAAGTTGATTTTTAAAATTCAGAGTATATGAAATTAGTTCCAACTTAACACCTGAAGTACGAACAACAAAACGGTTGCAATCGGTAGGATTAGTTTCAAAAACAAAACTGTTCAGATGTGTCTGAAATGTCTGTGACATTAAAACTATCAATTTGTTTTCGAGAGAGCCAAACAAAATCCTTCTGTGAAAGATATTGAGACATCGCATAGCCATATAAGTTAGTTGTTTCTACATATAATAAATATTTACTAGGCTTAGATGAGTAGAAACCTTCAAGAAACTTATTGTTTGCGATAGACTTTCTAGTAACACAAGTACTAACTCCTGCTCTTATATTATCCTTAAAAAAATGTAACATATCAGGATCAGTTAAAAGCTCTAATTCTACATCTGTGAATTTTAAACAAGCGTCAAATTTTAAACCTGGAAAAGTATAATAATGCGCAGGATCTAGCTTATAGGTACTTAAACGAGTTTTTCTAAAATTTTGGAAAATATCTGCTAAAAGCAATACATCTGATTTTAAATAAATATCAAAATATTCACCTATCAAATTACAATTGAACAAATTCCAAACAGCTTTTGCCCTATTATAGTCATCTTCAGTAATATGTTCTCCTATTAAATCATTATAAAATTGTTCCTTTTCTGGCAATGCGTTTTCATTTAATTTTGTATAATTAGTAACCTAGCTATAAGGAAAAACCCCTTTTTGACGAATCAAATCGAACTTTTCCTTTTCATCGAAAAATTTTAATATTCCTTGACATTGTCGATCTTCTAGAGTGTCAGATAATTTTGAAAATGAAGATGGCAAAAACTGAAAAGAGTCTATAAATCTTATGCAAAACTGTTTCTTCTTGAACTTACCAGATTGTTTGTCGAAATATGTGTCTACATTGATGTATTTTTCAAATGAAATATATTTTTCCTTGTTCTGTGCACTAACTTTCAATCGTTCATTATTCTGACATAAAATTTGATAAATAAATGAGCATCGTAATTTTTTAAGTTATTCAGTTTAACAGGAATATAATTTGGTAATTTGAAATTTAAATTACATTTGGAGTGGGCTGGTCCTCTGTAAAGACCAGTTAGGTGATCATGATCTGCAACTTTATCAGATTCGTCAATAATAATCTTATTGCAAATATGACATTAGTTTTTATAATGATGATGTGTGGTATCTAACTCGTTCAATTTACTCATTGGTTTCATTAATTTTAAATATTTATTATATATGTCAAACACATCTCGTTTTATTAATTTAATGAAATCGTGATCTCAATTAGAACCCCTATAAAGTTTAAACTTAGATGCATTGTCATCAAATGAACATTTTATATAACAAGCAAAAGAATATGGAATCTGTTCGTATTGCTTCATAGTGTAAGAACTGTTAGGATCAACATCATTGAAGTTGCTAACTAACGGTTTAAGAATACATTCAAAATCAGCATAAATAACGAAAGAAACTTCAATTTGTTTTTGAATATATCTTTTAACTTAAAAGGGCTATACAAACCAGAAATGTTATATAAAGAAAAAAAATGGGGGTAAGATGAGGTGTGATAATCTAATCCATTCGAGTTGTGTAAAGCTGCTGTCACGGACCATAAGAAGCAGTTATTATCTTCATTGCGCATATTGATGGTGGCACACTTCCTGTCAATCTCAACAGGTAGAGGAATAATCTGTGAAGCTCTTAGGGGGTTGAGCTTTCATACGTTAACCTCCAAATACCGAAGTCCAACCTGCAACAAAAGAAAAAATAAACATTAAAATTTTTTAGTGTTAAATAGGTGAAAAGTTAGTAATAAAAATAGATTTTAATATTAGGAATAGACTATGGACAGTAAAAATTAATAATAAGCCTACCAGAATCCCTTTCCGCTAACTCGTCTGCTTTTCTGTCAACTGTTTCGTAAAACTCTTGGATTATATCTGATATATCCGAACTGCTGCAAATCAGTTTGTATTGTGTATTAAAAGACTTGACGCTGTGGGTTAGATTAGTAGGATGTAAATACAGCCCGAAGAGTTCCACATTGATTTTGATACAGGTATGTTGTACCACTGCTTGCTCCAATAAATCAATAATTTTTTTCGACAAGTTCCTCAAAAAAACTTATAACATTTACATGATATCCCTCAGGGTTGACTCGATATGAAACTATACGTTCCTTAAAAGTTGATTTTATCACCTCAATACCAAAATCCCTTCAAGATGTTGTAACATGTTGTTTGTAACTGTTAGATTTCAAATGACTTCCCCATGATTTTCTAATCACATCTTTTTTACAATCCCGGCAGTATTTCTTCACTTCTGAAACCAACGAAAAATATAATTAGACTTGATTAATTATAACTAAAATAATTATTAATCATTTAAGTCATTCGTATATGCATAAAGAATTGGGAAAATCAAGGGAGTGTTTATAAGAATATAAAGTTGTTATTCCCAGGCTCGTTTTCATACGTACACTTCGAGGTCGACGTGGGTCTGAAAACCTACACAAACAAGTTTGTATTGGTTTTCAAACCCAAATTGACCTCGAAGTGTATGTATGCAAGCGAGCTTGGGAATAATAAGTTTAGCTTCGTATACGAGAAAGTGTGGGAAAAAGTTATTTAGTAGGGTTCGCAGGAAACCGTTGATTATTAAAAGTATTAATTTAATTAGTTCGGTGATTATGAAAGTTTCCCACCAAGAGTTGATGTCAACGTCTTCAAAACAAGCAAGCCTAGGAATAAAAATATATTCTGTTCTTGGTTGTGCCAGTGTGAAAACATTTCAGAAATAGATCATAAAAATATTAACGTAGTTAACATTGTGTTTTTAACGTTGGCGCGTTTAACCTGGCGTTGCAAGATAGTAAAATAACTTATTAAAGATATGCAAACTAAATGAACCAAACAAATTAAATAAATTAAATAAAATATTATAACTTACCTCGTCTAGGATTTGAAGAATGTTGAGGACCGGTTGAAGATGCTTGTGACATATACTGTTGTACTAAGAAGCAAGTACTACAGACTATCATTGAATATGTAAATGTCTTAATATTTACCCTATTAATGGGAAATTGTTGGGTAATAAAGCTATTATTATTATTACAAAAAGTTCTTTCTCACATTTGATCAATGTGGTTCCATGTTTGGCTGACGGGCCAAAACCAAGTCAGCACAAACGCTATTACCATTCCGTATTAAGGAATGACCTGACAATGTTACATGTTTTCAAAATCACTGACTTCTGAATGTTTCTGTGTATGTCCGTGTTGAGTCCCAATTGCACTAAATGTGGTGTGAATGTTATTGGTGTAAGGCCTGTGGCTGATATAATGAGGGGGACAATGATGACTTTTTCCTGTCTCCATAGCCTTTTTATTTCCGTTGCAAGGTCTGTGTATTTGGAAATTTTTTCTGTGTATTTCGCTTGGATGTTTGTGTCGTTGGGGACAGCTATGTCAATCAGATAGGTGACTTTTCCTTTTTTGCACTGAAAAGTAATATCGGGTCTATTGGCGGAGACTGTTTTATCTGTATGGATACCGATATCCCAGTAGAGCTTGTAATCTTCATTTTCAAGTATGGATGTTGGCGTGTATTTGTAGTAGGGATCTGTGTTTTCTATGAGTCTGTATGTTGTGTCTAGTGCTTGGTGAACCACTTTGGCAGCTGAATCATGCCTGGCTGTGTACTCCGTTCCGGCCAATATTTTACATCCGCTCGTTATGTGTTCGATCGTTTCTTTCTGCTGGTGGCATTTCCTACATCTGTCCTCTGCAATAGTCGGGTCTTTGATGATATGCTTTTGGTAGTTTCTGGTTAATATGACTTTATCCTGGATGGCAAGTAAGAAGCCTTCAGTCTCAGGGAATAGCTGCCCATCTCGTAACCAGGTGTATGATTGTTTTTTATTACGTGGTCTTGTTCTATGTGGTATCTGTGTTTTCCGTGGAGTGTTTTCTCTGACCACGTTTTCATCTTTTCCTGTTGTAATTGAGTGTGACTGTGTGTGTCTGCTGAGTGGTCTGCCCGGGCTAAGTCGAGAGAGGTCGAGAGAATTTTGTCTGCTTTCACTGTCGCTGTTCCTAAGTGTTTGTATTTGTTTTGTGTGTAATGATCTGATGTCTATAATTCCTCTTCCTCCTGCCTTCCTCTCGATGGTAAGTCTTTCTTTGCATGCGCTGGGGTGTAATTTCCTGTATTTGGTGAATTGAGATCGTATAAGGATGTGAATATTTTCTATGTCTGTTTGTGACCATTTGATGATACCAAATGAATATGTGAGTATAGGTATAGCGAACGTGTTGATGGCTTTAGTGAGATTCTTAGAGTTGAGTTTTGTTTGCAAAAGTTTCGTCAGTCTGTTTTTGAATTCGGTTCTGAGCTCTGTTTTGATGTGAGTGTGGTTGAGTTTGGTGCTTTGTTGGAAGCCTAGATATTTGTATGTTTCTTTATCGAACATGTTATCGAGCGTTTCATTGTTGATGGTTTCTGTCTCATGGTGGCGCTTCCATTGGCCTTTGTTGATGTGGAGCACTTTGCATTTATTTATACCAAATTCCATATTGACATCTAAGGTGAATATTTCTGTGATTTTGAGGAGTTCTTTCAGCTGTGTTTGTGTGGCAGCGTAGAGTTTTATGTCGTCCATATATAGGAGGTGGTTTATTTTATGTTGATTCACTTTTTGGTGTCTGATATTGAAGCCATGCTCTGTTCTGTTTAGTATATTTGAGAGTGGATTGAGACAGAGGCAAAACCATAGAGCACTGAGCGAGTCTCCCTGAAATATACCCCGTCTGATGTACAGCTCTTCTGTTTGGATCCGTTCGGTTTGTGTTTCTAGGCGTATTTTGGTTTTCCATGTTTTCATAATTTGCGCGAGAAACTGCCTGAGGTGTTGGTTGATTTTATAGATTTCTAGGGCCCTGATTAACCAGCTGTGGGGTATGGAGTCGAAGGCTTTTTTATAGTCTATGTAACCGATGTGAAGGTTTCTGTGTTCTTTTCTGGTTTGTCCCATAATCACGCTATCTATAATCAGCTGCTCTTTGCATCCTCGACTATTTTTCCTGCATCTCTTCTGCTCTTCTGTGAGGATATTGTTGTCTGTTAGGTGTTGTTCTATTTTCTTCGAAATTGTGGCTGTGATGATCTTGTATAGGGTTGGAAGACAGGTAATAAGTCGGTAGTTTGACGGGTTTGTGGTGTCTGAGCTTTTGGGTTTAACGTATGTTATTCCTTGTGTGAGGAAAGTGGGAAATGTGTGTGGTTGTAGAATGGCTTTGTTGATTTGGTGTGTGAGTGCTTCGTGTGTGGTGGTAAACTGTTTGTACCAGAAGTTTTGTATATTGTCTATTCCAGGACATTTCCAGTTGTGTGTGTGTTTGATAGTTTCTGTAATTTCTTGTGTATTAAATGTGGTACTTTCTTGTTCTGTCACATGTTTATGTTTGTCTTCTTCGGCTTTGATCCAGGGGGTGTTATTATTGTGTAGTTTGGGTTCTGACCAGATACTTTTCCAATAATCTGTGACTTCTTGTTTGTTTGGTGGTTCAGTCACTGCTATCTGTTTGTTGTACATAGTTTTCCGGTAGAACTGTTTTTCGCTTCTTCGGAATAGGTTGTTGGTGTCTTTCCTCTCATTTGATTCTTTGTATCTACGGAGTCTTGCGGCATATACAGATAGTTTTTGTTTCAAGGTATCGAGGATTTCTGGCAGTGTTCTGTTGGGAGACTCAGATTTGATCTTGTTTGCCCCATGTGTGACACGTTTGGACGCGTTCCCGCTTATAAACTGGGTAAGATGTCCTAGATCTCTCCTGATGTTGTTGATTTTGTTTTCTATTCTTATTTGCCATTTGAATTTTGGGTTTGTCCTGTTGGGGTTTCCTTGTCGTTGAGGGAGTTTTTGATTATTTTGTGTTAGAGTGGTGATTGCTGCTGCGTATATTATTGTGTAAATGTCTTCGATTGTGCTTAAGTCTGTTATATACTGAGGTATTATGTGCTTGTTTAGTGTGTTGAGGATTGGTTGCGTGCTCTGTCTGAAGATTAAACGAGGGATGGGATTTCTTGTTGTGGGGTCGGTGCCTGACCATCGAGCTAGATGTGACTCCATTTTTGCTTTAAGTGTTTGTATGAGAGGTGATTCAAGGTGATGTTGTGTGGATGTCGTTGAGGGTGGCGAGTGATTCATGTTGTTGTCTGTGATATGGTGTTGCGCGGTACTGCACGCTCCTCCTGGGTGGTGGGTCTTGTTGTGTTCGACTGGGTGGTTGTGTGTGTGAGGCCGGTTCGGTATCGGCTTTATTATTTCTATTGTTTGGTTGGTCTGTGTTCAGTTCAACAGCCACTGTGTCCTTGATGGTTTGCAATTCGAGAGGTGTGAGACGATTGTTCTTGGTAATAACTCTTTTTTGGTCAATTACTCTCTGTTCTGAAACAAGTAATTGCAGATGTGGATATTCGGTCAAGAAAAGTCTGTGCAGTTGCTGTCTGTAGCCCGATGTTATTGTTTCGAGTTTGGTGGCGGTGTAGTAACAGCGCATCACCGTCCTATTCATCTCATCCGTCCACTTTAACCGCTGTCTTGGTTTTCCAGCCTTGGTAGTTGCATGTTGTCCTTGCAAAACATACGGGCCCTGGCCTGGCTTTGGTGGTTGTGTTTGTCCCGTATCTACGTCGGTTGTGCTTGGGATTTATGTTGGTGGGTCCAAGCGGCGAGTGATTCTCTTCTCAGTGATTTCTTTGTCAGGTTTTGTGTTTTCATTACAACAACGCATGGCGTGTTCGTTGATTCCTGTGGTGCAACTCATGCGCTGCTGTGATTTTCCCGCCTTGGTGGGTGTCGGCTTAGTCGCCGACACAACACTTTTGGCAGGTCCATTTTCGGTTGCCTGGTCTTCATCGTTTTGGTCGAGCTGCCATTTCCCGCGACGTCCTCGACCGTTACGTCGCTCGCCCGATGCTTCTTTTATTGGTCTGTTGTTCTCTGGAATGTTTTCAATGTTTTGTGGTGTCAGAAGCTCAAAGTGTCCCGACATTGTGTTGCCTGTTAGTAGAAGGTAAATGGTTCTGTTGTATTTTCCCGTGCTTATTATTGTTGGTCTGTCCGTAAAAGTTATTTTTGTATGTCTTGTTCTTCGTTGTTTTGAGAAGATATGAAAGTTGCTATTTTGTGTTTCCGAGAGGGCAAGTATCTCTAGGCTCGTTCCATAGGTGCCATTTTTCCGCATATAATTATAATAGTTATTGAAGTCTTTTATATCGTCGATTTCAATTAATGAAAATGTGTGAAGTTCCGACCAGTTTTGTTGTAAATATCTTAGAGCAACCTCTCGGAGTTTCTCATGATGGTTCTGGTGGCCATATAAGTGTAAGCTAACTGCACGGAAAAGGCATTTTCCATCACCTACAATGTCGGATCTGGTAAAACTATCGGGAGTAGTTTCGATTGAGGCGGTTGTTTGGTTCGTCTGTAGTTGTTGTTGTTGTGGTGTTGCTGTAGCTGTTTGTACGACAGGGGTCCGCCTCCGCAACACCCTTCCATTTTCATTATTATAATTATTATTATTTAACACATAGTATTCCCACGAGTATCCTAGGAAAGAAAGTTCGACTGCCGCAGAGCCTGGATGCCACAGCAAGGCTACTTACTCCCGGAGGGCGCCCGGTATCCGGGGGAACCGTTCGCGACTCATAAACGCTGAGCCATTCATCTTCTCGGCACGGTAAACACCTTAAGATTGCGGTTTTATTACACATAATCTGGACAACACAAGACAGCACAACATGACTCAGGTACCTCGGGACCGTCAATGCCCGTACTAGGAGAATCCTGGGATTCCCCTACTCCCTGAGGGGTTATTATTATTATTATTATTATCAACATCACCACCATAACCATCACCACCATCATTATCACCATCACCATCACCATCACCATCACCATCACCCCCATCACCATCACCATCAGAACTATCACCATTACCAGTGTCACTACCATCACCAACATCACTACCATCACCACCAACACCACCATCACCATCACCATCGCTACCATCACCCTCACCATCACCGTCACCATCACCATCATTATCACCATTATAACCATTATCACCATCATCACTATCATCATCATCACCATCATCACATCATCACCCTAATTACCATCACCGCCACCATCACCATCATCACCATCATCATTAACATCACCATCATCACCATCATCATCATCATCACTATCATCTCATCATCACCATTATTACTACCATCATCACCATCACCACCATCATCAACATCAGCATCACCACCACCATCAGCACCACCATCACCACCACCATCGCCATCACCATCGCCATCACCATTGCCATCACCATTGTCAACACCATCGCCATCGCCATCGTCATCGCCATCGCCATCGCTATGGCCATCGCCATCGCCATCGCCATCGCCATCGCCATCGCCATCGCCATCGCCATCGCCATCGCCATCGCCATCGCCATCGCCATCGCCATCGCCATCGCCATCGCCATCGCCATCGCCATCGCCATCGCCATCGCCATCGCCATCGCCATCGCCATCGCCATCGCCATCGCCATCGCCATCGCCATCGCCATCGCCATCGCCATCGCCATCGCCATCGCCATCGCCATCACCATCACCATCACCATCACCACCATCTCCAACATGACCATCACCATCAGAATTATCGCCATCACCAGTATTACTACCATCACCACCATCACCACCACCATTACCATCACCATCACCATCGCCATCACCATTGTCATTGCCATCGCCATCGCAATCGTCATCGCCATCGACATCGCCATCATCACCATCACCATCACCATCACCATCACCATCACCATCCCCATCACCGTCACCGTCACCATCACCATCACCATAATCATCACCATAATCATCACCATCACCATCACCATCACCATCACCATCACCAGTACCACCACCACCACCACCACCACCACCACCATGTTCATCAATAGGGCAAACGTATCACCTCCATTGAAAATATTTCAACAACACAATAATAACATTTACAAATATCCTCTTTCATAAAAGAGGATAAAGGTAACTTATTAACTAATTCTGTGTACATATTATACATCCTAGTGTAACATTCATTTTTTCCTGGATTTTAAGACCATGCAATGTTACTGATTTTTCACTTCAAATTGTATTTATTTTTATTTTAAAACATCGACCGGTATATTAAACAAAAGTTTCAGGACATTCAGTATATACTGTGTGGTGCGGGTTGCTGATCGAACCTACCGCCAGGCCGCGATTGGCGAAATGTTTGACCCGGAGTTTTGATTGGAGCGTCCGGATATTACCGGCAAAAATCGCACGATTATTTAAGGGCCTGAGAAACTACCAGCAAGGCTTTTTTTCGATCGAGCCGCAGACCAGGCAGTACCGTCTAGCCGAGAGGCTATTTTCCATCTAGCCGAAGTAGGCTAATTTTCTTCAGAAGCCGCTAAGTAAAAGTACCAGTTTCGACAATAAAAGCTGTAGTGAGCTTTCTAAGTGTTAAGAAAAAGTGTGAAATCGGGCGAAGTCCATCACAGCAGGACTGAAAAACAGTAAGTCAACAAAACTCCCTCCAATAGACTTATTTGAGAGTAGTGCATTAACAGCAACGTATAACAGACAAAAAAGTGAAGTGTAAAACACGATGTCTCGCCTTCGGGGGTTGTAAAGGTTTAAAATTTAAATGTAACAACTACTATTTAGGCTAGAATTTTTTGGTATAACTGTAAAGGTTAGAACTTTTTATTTTCATTTTAAAAACATGAATAAATTCTTTTTTTGTTGATTAAAGCTAGTGTCTCACTGAATATTTATTTTTCTTTTCAGGATCAGTTGTGCTAGACTAATTTCTTTTTAGTAATATCCATAAAACACTTCAGTTTTTTTTCTCATTTTTCTTAGCTGAAGTTAAACCGTTTTTCTATTTTAAAATGAGTGTGTGCCCAAAAAAAAGTCGTACAACTGAGGTTTCTTTAAAAATAGAATTAAATTCCAAAAAGACGTACAAAAATTATCTCTTACCCATATCTCTCTACCAAGGAAAACTGAGCTAGTATTTCTTTAATTTCTTTAGTTCTTTTAAAATCAGGTCTCACTCAATTCATTATCAGAAATTAAAGCGGGGTTGCAAGAAAATTGTGCTCAAGCTTGGGGCGTCCAGTATTTAAAAATGTTACAAAATGACGCAGTCTACATGGGGCGAAAAATAAAGCAAAATTAGCACACCTTACAAAATTGCGCTCAAGCGTGGGACAAACAACTTCTCACAGGGTACGGAAAAAGATGCCTCAAACTGAGGACAGTTTAGCATGTCATAAAAAGACGTCACATAAAAATGGCGCCCAACGTGGGGCACAATTAAACACTTTTTCATAGGCTACAAAATGACACCACAACGTGCGGGCAAGTTCCAATGTTACAAAATAGCGCTGTCAACGCGGGGCTTTTGGAATTTTATTTTTTAAAAAAGGGTTCAGTGTACTACCTTTCGGAACAAAATAAAAGCTCTAACTTTGCAGATATTTTTATTTCATAATATTTATTAAACGAAACTACACTATAGCAGTAAGACAAAAGCAGGAAATTTGTAGAATTTTTTTATTTCAATTTATCTGATATAGATATTTGAATATTGTTGTTGACTCTAAGATAAGAGATCCCTGCTTTTTTCTTAAAAGCTAGCTTTATAGTTCAGATTAGCAGATGTGTTGGTCGACTTTAATTTTGCACTTATTTTGCGATTAACCGAAGAAAAAACTACGTTTTTTCTCACCGATGTTTTGCATGAATATTAAAAATACTTAGCTGATACGAAACGATACCTGGAGATTTTTTTTGTTGGAAATTCTTAACATATTTGGTAAAAGGATTTTAATACAAGGCGATACTTAGAAATTTTTTTTGAAATTGTTGAAGATTTTTTTTAATGTTTGGTAAAGAAATTTACATATTTTAAGTGCCTTTACATATTTTTTATTTTGACTATTGGGAGTACAGGAGAAATATTTTAACGACTTTTTAAACAATTCTTTTAAATTTTATTCATTTATCATGGAAGCCTTCGATTTTAAAGTCAATCACCTACTGGAATATGAGTTAGACTATGAACTGAGAATCCGTCGTACTTTCTCAGAACGTCCGGTCGCGGATAAAAGAAAGATTCCAACGGGGATCTTAAGTAAAGAAATAATCCAATAGATCAGATTGGACTAAATAGTTACAAAAGTTTCTGATTTTTTTTAAAAAGTCTAATAAAAATTCTCCTTCTCAAATTAAAACTCCTGCTTCTCCAAATGGTCACATGTCTCCTTTATTCGTGCATAAATATTCAGATAACAGACCGCATATCGAGATAAATCTATTAAGTGCCCATTTCTCGGCTTTATTTGACTCTGGTGCAAATGCCTCCGTTATAGGTCAGAATGGTATTAAAATTTTAAGTCGTTTAAGTATAAAAATATGCCATGTCAATAATAGAAGTGTTACCACTGCAGATGGCAGCCGTCTAAAAGTTTTAGGTACGGTTGAGTTGCCGCTAGTCTGCAATGGTCATTGTTTTAGTAATCTCTGTTCTAGTAGTACCTTCTCTATCACATACTTTGGTTTTAGGATGTGATTTTGCACAAAAATTCGGAATTTTAGTAAATTTTAAAAATAATTCGTGGTATCCACAGTCCCTAGAAGTCAACTCTCAAACAAGTTTTAAAGATTGTTATTCAGAAAGTTCTTTAGAAAACCTTTTCTCGCGTCTATGTACCCTAGATGATCTCTCGCGGACGGAACGCTTAAACGCAGAAAACGTAATAAGCTCTTTCAAAGAAATAAGTAGTAAAGATAGGTTAGGCCGAACGAATAAGATCACCATGTCTATAGATACGGCTGATGCCAGTCCTGTAAAGACAAGGCCCTTCGCCATGTCTCCGTACATGTCAAAAGTATTAAATAAGGGGTTAGACGAAATGTTGACACTCGGAGTGACATCGTCTAAGCTATGACGGAAGAAAGCTCAACGAGGTCAGCAAATTTGATAACTATCCATTACCAAACATCGATAGAATTTTGACATCACTCAGGAATGCTAAGTATGTATCCTCGATAGATCTTAGAAAAGCATTCTGGCAAATTCCTTTAGACAAATCCTCTAAGGAAAAGACCGCTTTTGCAGTAGTAGGCCGAGGTCTATTTCAGTTCGTCACTATGCCGTTTGGTCTAAAGAACGCTGCTCAAACTCAGCAACGTTTAGTGGACGCTATATTTGGTCCGAAATATGAGCCACATATTTTTACCTATCTCGATGATATTTTAGTAACATCGGAAGACTTCGAATCGCATATACGCTTACTTAAAGAAGTAAAAGATAAATTGAAAGAGGCCGGACTGACGATAAATTTGAGCAAATGTGATTTTTTCAAAACTTCTCTAAAGTTTTTAGGCTATATTGTAGGCTCAAATTCCTTGCGTACCGATCCGGATAAAGTAGCAAGCATGGTTAATTATGCGAGACCTACTAATACTACGGAAGTTAAGCGCTTCGTAGGAATGTGTTCATGGTACAGACGTTTTATCGAGAATTTTTCTACCTTGTTGTCGCCTATTAATGATCTTTTGAAAGGACGAAAAAAAGGATAATCGATAGATTGGACAAAGGCAGCCGAAGAATCTTTTATAAAGATTAAAGAGCTATTGGTTTCAGCTCCCATTTTATCCCAACCAGACTTTTTCCAACAGTTTTATATTTCTAGTGATGCTTCTAATACCGGTTTAGGGGGCGTCCTAACACAGAAAATCAATGGTGAGGAAAGAGTGATAGCGTATGCCAGTAGAACTTTATCAAAGGCTGAACGTAACTATTCGGTTGTTGAAAAAGAATGTTTAGCCGTACTCTTTAACATCGAAAAATTTCGACCTTACATCGAAGGTGTTCCTTTCACGGTCATAACAGATCATTATAGTTTATTGTGGCTTAACTCTATTAAAAACCCTAGTGGCAAACTAGCACGTTGGGCGATTAGGCTGAGACAACATACATTTAATTTAATTTGGCCAAAAATGCGTTTTGACATCGTAAAGTTTGTGAGGACTTGTGAAGTATGTGGAGCGCAGAAATCTCCAAATACATTACCTATGGGACTGATGGGAAAAGAGAAAACGGTTAATTACCTTTTTCAAGTCATAGCAGCTGATCTAGTAGGTCCATTTCCACGTTCAAAACAAGGAAATAAATGACTTTTCGTAATTTCTTGCTGGTTAACAAAGTATACCGTGTTATTTCCTTTGAAAAGCTCTAAAGCCGAATGCTTTTTGAAAAGTTTAGAAAACGATATTTTTCTAATCCACGGAGTTTCATCGCTTTCGATATGCGATAACGGTACTCAGTTTACTTCTGAGTGTCTTAAGAGCTTAAGTGAGACATATAGTTTTAACATACGGTTCAATCCCGTGTGCCCTCTACAATATAATTTCGTTCAAAGTAATATTCGTTGATTCACGTGATAATTCGGGATAAAGGAATTTCAAAGATTCAAACACGAAGTAACCGGGTTTACACCGTCTTTCTTAGTTTACGGCAGACAGATACCTCTATCTGGATCATATTATAAAAACTTAGATTTGGATGTCAATATTGACAGCGAAATAATTCCGAGTAACAGGGGTGCGTACGCCGAAAATTTAAAGGGTTTAAAAGATATTTTCACCGACGTGCGTAGTAGGATACATAAGGCTTATGAACGGAACAGTAAGTCTTACAACCTTAGAAAAAGGGATTTTACCTTTAATATAGGTGATCACGTTTGGCGAAAAAATAAAATTCTTTCCAGTGCAGCAGATAAATTCACATCTAAGTTGGTACCTAAGTATGTGCATTGCGTGATAAGAGAAAAGATTTCAGATTTAGTTTATGGTTTAGTTAATTTAGATGGGACTAAAATAGGACGATGGCATATTAAAGACTTAAAACCATTCAACGGACCTAGCCCTAGTGAAAGTTTGTCAGAAGAAGAATAATTTATATTTACATTATCTTAATTGCTTAATTTTTTTTTTGATGTTGCTCTGTAGAGGTGACGACCTCGTTTTTTTTTTGACTGTTATAAAAGTTGAGCAGAGAATAGCTTACTTTTATTGTTTAATGCTAAGGTTTTGGGTACTGATCATATCCAAACTTAGGTTGATTGTAGTTGATGTTTAGCATCGACTCAGCTGTTGCGAGCTTGCGAAAGAGTCACACTCAGGATATATCATAAGACTGGTATGTCGGTGGTCGCGGGATTTGATTTGCTTATGACCCCAAATAATATCCAGTTCTTGACACTTGGAAGCGAAATTTTGATTAGAGGCAATCCAAGGTGATCTTGAGTTAGGACAAGCGCAAGATGGAGCTCGTGTTGTATGATGTGGAGTCAAAAGATTATATGAGCAATTTCAAAGTTTGTTACCCGAGTGGGTGTATTTCTATTACCTTAGTGGTATATGTTGGGTGCAATTAAGAGTAAATTGATTTTGGTTTATCCAGTAAGTCTAAGACTTGGATTATTTTGATTTAGACCTTCTTCTGAATTGACAAACTGAGGGTATTTTCTATTTTTTTCAGAGCCGTTTAAACGTTACCTTTGAGTCACTAATTTTTTAAAATTTTTTTTGCATGGACTCATAGGCGTATGTTGAGTTTTTTCGGTTCACTATCAGATTGATAGAAAATTGAAGTTCTGCAGGAGAACTAAAGGCTGATCATTTACAAGAGATGAGAGCAGACTAAGACAGTCGTTTCACAAAGAAATGATCAAAATCTGATACCGAGATGAGAATCTTGTCAAGAGAGGCTAAGCGCAGTGAAGGAAGATTCCTAACCGAATTTTTAGATTTCCAAGAGGTAATCTAGAAGTTTGGGCTGACAGAAAACGGTTATGCCTGATACCTGTAGCAGTTTCTTCTAGAGGCTATTGTCTAGGGAGACGATTAACACCATGATCGAATATTTTAGCTGTCAACGATGTTTTCTTCTTGTTTCTGATTAAGCTGGAAAAGCTCTTGTCGTCTTCAAAAGTTTTGTTGCGTTGCTACCGAAAATTTGAGAAATTTTTTTTGCTTCATGTAGCTTTTTAAGCTCATTTTCGTTTTTTGGAAATTTCCGTTAGAAGCTTGGTTAAGTCAACCTTGTAAACCTTTTAGGTTGTATCCCATGAGTTATCTGTTTTTACAGGCTGTGATGCACCGGGTGCTAACAGATGCCGTTACGACGTTTGGCAGGGAGTTAGTCTTCCTGAGGAACAGACTGATTGGAAGGGTAGTCTATGGGGGGTGAACGTTTGACCTTTGGGACCTTTAAAGGTTTTGTTACCCAATGGTTATTTCTATTTGAACCAAAGGAGAGCCTAACTACTGTAGTCGACCTCAGCTCCAATTAGCCTATTAGTGGTGACAGGCTGTTGGCAGTAGTGTGTTTCGGAACACCCTATTGATTAAAAATTTTTTTTTGACTTATGGTGGTGTGGTAGACACCGTTTTAGTTTAGTGGATGCTATAATCTACTCCCTTTTGTTGGTGGACTCCAGGGTCACCAATTCTGTATTTTATTGTCTCCACCATTCAGTATATCGTGGTGAGGTGTTTGTCTCCTGTTATGTGGGACGGATTGAATGTTTTTCGTTGTTGTTCTAGGGCGAGACCAGTACACGAGGGTTCTTCATGCAACTTGGAGAAGCGCAATGCTGGTTAAGTTTTATATCTCAGTGTAGCCACCCTGAAGAATGACGGAGGGCGTTTCTTCTGGCTCATGTTTCTAGGCAGATTTGTCGCTTTGGTGCGATGTGCCGAAGATTTGATTAGCTTTTGCTAAGAGCTTTCACCAAGCTCAGTATGGAGTTATCATAACCAAGAGTTTGGGATTTGAACTCCTGTATGTATTTCTGTATAAATTTCTGTATATATTTCTGTACATATTTCTGTATATATTTCAGTGTATGTTGGTTGCCTGAGGGCATGTGCTCAAAATGCGAGATTTTGAGTCGTTTTGCTTATGGACTCCTACATATAGGATTATGACTTTAGGGAGGTCCTATTTAGAGGCTAGCTGTCTCATATAGTTATGTTAGGAATGTTTCCTTGAATGTTAGTTGCGCGCGGACTAATCATTCTGTTCTTAGTGAACATTGCTTTTTGAAGCAGGATCATTCAGTTTAGAGTGAATTTTAGCTTTTATAGCTATTCACTGTGTTAAGAGTGAATTTTAGCTTTTATAGCTATTCACTGTGCCTATAGTGATATTGTTAGCTTTTATAGCTGCTCACTATGTTAAAGGCGAGATTGTTCTTTTAGAACGCAGACTTTGTGTAGTCGAGGACTACTTACAGAGTGTTTTCTTGGCGAGGAGCTGAGGCTTTTTTCTGGCGATATGCCAGAGTGTTTTCTTGGCGAGGAGCCGAGTTTTTTTCTGGCGATATACCAGAGTGTTTAGTTGGCGATAAGCTGACGTGTTCCCTGGCGATTTTTGCATGTCTGGATGTCTCAGGACGTCGACATTGCGCGATGTAGAGTTTTCCCTAGCGATTTTAGCATGTCTAGATGTCTTAGGACGTCGACATTGCGCGAGTGCGATTATTTTCCGAGTGCGACTAGTAGTGATACTAGATTTGGAATGTTCTCTTAGCGATGAGCTAGAGCATGGATGGCGATTTTTCCCGAGCGTTTGTCTGGATATTTATCCAGATATTTTTTTTTTTTTTGGCCTAGTGCTAAATGGTCTGACAAGACTTTTTCTTTTTAGTGTAAGTGTTTGCACTAGAATCATTTTTTTTATTTTTTATTTAAGAATTTTTCTAAATTTCTTTTACTGAAATAAAAAAATTTTCAGACAATCCTTAAAAGATTTTAAGGGGGGTGTTCATATTTTATTTCAGTTCACTTTTTTTTTGATTTAGACAAGAGTCTAGACAGTTATTTTTTTGTTTTGGTAACAATAACAGAGCTGATTCTTTTATATAAGAAGACCGCGATTGTTATTTTGGAAAGGTATTTCCTATGTTCATGCAAGGATTTTTATTTGCTTTTTGAAGTACTTAACCTTAGTGCTTAATTAAGTTAAGTCTAGTTATAAGATTCTTGTGTACATGCAAAAATTTTCATTTGGTTTTCATTGTACTTAATATTAGTGCTTAATAGAATTAAGTCTAGTAGTAAGGACCGAAGTTTGTAATTTTGTTTTAAGTTCTGACCTTAGTATTAAGTGATAGTGTACCACTTTGTACCTTTTCATCAGTAGCCTTAGTTTAATAGACTAGTGTAGTCTATTTCTTTTTGGAAGGGGGTAAATGTAACATTCATTTTTTCCTGGATTTTAAGACCATGCAATGTTACTGATTTTTCACTTCAAATTGTATTTATTTTTATTTTAAAACATCGACCGGTATATTAAACAAAAGTTTCAGGACATTCAGTATATACTGTGTGGTGCGGGTTGCTGATCGAACCTACCGCCAGGCCGCGATTGGCGAAATGTTTGACCCGGAGTTTTGATTGGAGCGTCCGGATATTACCGGCAAAAATCGCACGATTATTTAAGGGCCTGAGAAACTACCAGCAAGGCTTTTTTTCGATCGAGCCGCAGACCAGGCAGTACCGTCTAGCCGAGAGGCTATTTTCCATCTAGCCGAAGTAGGCTAATTTTCTTCAGAAGCCGCTAAGTAAAAGTACCAGTTTCGACAATAAAAGCTGTAGTGAGCTTTCTAAGTGTTAAGAAAAAGTGTGAAATCGGGCGAAGTCCATCACAGCAGGACTGAAAAACAGTAAGTCAACAAAACTCCCTCCAATAGACTTATTTGAGAGTAGTGCATTAACAGCAACGTATAACAGACAAAAAAGTGAAGTGTAAAACACGATGTCTCGCCTTCGGGGGTTGTAAAGGTTTAAAATTTAAATGTAACAACTACTATTTAGGCTAGAATTTTTTGGTATAACTGTAAAGGTTAGAACTTTTTATTTTCATTTTAAAAAACATGAATAAATTCTTTTTTTGTTGATTAAAGCTAGTGTCTCACTGAATATTTATTTTTCTTTTCAGGATCAGTTGTGCTAGACTAATTTCTTTTTAGTAATATCCATAAAACACTTCAGTTTTTTCTCATTTTTCTTAGCTGAAGTTAAACCGTTTCTATTTTAAAATGAGTGGTGCCCAAAAAAAAAGTCGTACAACTGAGGTTTCTTTAAAAATAGAATTAAATTCCAAAAAGACGTACAAAAATTATCTCTTACCCATATCTCTCTACCAAGGAAAACTGAGCTAGTATTTCTTTAATTTCTTTAGTTCTTTTAAAATCAGGTCTCACTCAATTCATTATCAGAAATTAAAGCGGGGTTGCAAGAAAATTGTGCTCAAGCTTGGGGCGTCCAGTATTTAAAAATGTTACAAAATGACGCAGTCTACATGGGGCGAAAAATAAAGCAAAATTAGCACACCTTACAAAATTGCGCTCAAGCGTGGGACAAACAACTTCTCACAGGGTACGGAAAAAGATGCCTCAAACTGAGGACAGTTTAGCATGTCATAAAAAGACGTCACACTAGATCGAAACACATACATAGAACAAAAGATTTAAGAATTACGTTCTACAACATCTTTATAATCGATAACATTCAATTGTTTATTTATATTATTTTTTTTAATTCCCTTAGCCTTTTTAAGTAAATTATTTTTGGTTTTCACACGATAAGCTTTATTGCTCTTGACATATCCAAGGCATTCGACCGTGTTTGGCACGATGGACTGTTGGCTAAGTTGCGCTCTTATGGTATGTCTGAAAGGTTCTGTTTGTGGCTCTCATGTTTCCTCAGAGAGCGTTCTTTACGAGTGGCGGTCGACGGATTTCTTTCTAACAGCCTCACTATCAACGCCGGTGTGCCCCAGGGCTCCATACTGTCTCCTACTCTCTTTCTCATTTACATTAACGATCTGCTGGAAAAGACCGGGAATCCAATCTATAGCTTTGCAGATGACAGTACGCTTGTCTCTTCATTCACCTTGAACGCTCGGACATCGGCTGCTCAGGCGAATATCCGCAGACAGCAGAAGGTCGTTCAACTTAACAAAGACCTCGAAGAAATTCTATCTTGGGGTGACGGTAACCAAGTGGAATTTAACGCTACAAAAACCCAAGCGGCAGTTTTTTCTAAAAAAGTTAACGTTGCTGAACCCGACATAGTTATGTCGGGGCACTCCATTCCCCTAGCATCGTCGCTCAATTTGTTGGGCGTTAGTTTGGGAGCAAATATGTCTTGGCATGAACATGTTGCAGGCATAGCAAGGAGAGCTTCTCAAAAGTTGGGAATATTATTTAGAACCAGAAAGCTTTACACCCCACAGCAACTGTTAATTCTTTACAAAGCCCAAATTCGACCAACTATTGAATACTGCTCCCACGTTTGGGGCTCCGCTCCCAAACATACACTGCATTTGTTGGATTCTGTTCAGAGAAGAGCGGTTCGTCTGATTGGCGACCCGGAATTGACCGGCGGCCTTGATTCGCTGGAACATCGAAGAACGGTTGGCGACTTGAGTCTGTTCTACAAGTATTTTCATGGAAAGTGTTCGAAGGATGTAGCCCGCTTAATTTCTCCCAAAGCGGTGCATGTTAGAAATACACGTCGCGCTGGTGCTTCGCATCCGTATGAGGTTCAGCTTGTTACTCCGCGTACGACGCTTTTCAAGCAATCTTTTATATGGAGAACGTCATCCCTTTGGAATAATTTGCCCAGCGCTGTGTTTCCCACCGAGTACAATTTACAGCGATTCAAGAACAACGTGAATCGCTTTTTCCGCACTCGTGCCGCTTCTGGGGCGCTTTAGGGACTTCCCTGCAGCACGTGTGCTAGACCAATAAAAAAAAAAAAAAAAAATCTCCAGTTCCATAGAAACATTCTATGGTTTCGCCAGCAAAATTCATCTTTAAGTTTACCTACTACAGACTTAGTTACTGGAATATTGTAAACCGAACACATTGTTTTAATAAAGTATAATGAACAACATGTCGTTGTTTATTTAATAAATTCGGAATTAATTTTGCATGTTTTGAATTAGGAGGTTTATAATTCTCCCGGCAAAAAGGAAATGCATTGTGAAAGTTGTGCAAATTAGTATTATATATTAAATCGACTTCTAAAACGTATTCCTTTTCAGATGTGTCTGAAATGTCTATGACATTAAAACAATCAATTTGTTTTCGAGAGAGCCAAACAAAATCTTTCTGTGGAAGATATCGAGACATCGCACAGCCATATACGTTAGTTGTTTCTACATATAATAAATTTTACTAGGCTTAGATGAGTAGAAATCTTCAAGAAACTTATTGTTTGCGATAGACTTTCTAGTAACACAAGTACTAACTCCTTCTCTTATATTATCCTTAAAAAAATGTAACATATCAGGATCAGTTAAAAGCTCTAATTCTACATCTGTGAATTTTAAACAAGCTTCAAATCTTAAACCTGGAAAAGTATAATAATGCGTAGGATCTAGATTACAGGTATTTAAACAAGTTTTTCTAAAATGTTGGAAAATATCTGCTGAAAGCAATACATCTGATTTTAAATAAATATCAGATTATTCACCTATCGAATTACAATTGAACAAATTCCAAACAGCTTTTGCCCTATTATAGTCATCTTCAGTAATATGTTCTCCTATTAAATCGTTATAAATTTGTTCCTTCTCTGGCAATGTGTTTTCATTTAATTTTGTATAATTAGTAACCTAGCTATAAGGAAAAACCCCTTTTTGACGAATCAAATCGAACTTTCCCTTTTCATCGAAAAATTTTATCTGGTATATCCGAACTGCTGCAAATCAGTTTGTATTGTGTATTAAAAAACTTGACGCTGTGGGTTGGATTAGTAGGATGTAAATACAGCCTGAAGAGTTCCACATTGATTTTGATACAGGTATGTTGTACCACTGCTCGCTCCAATAAACCAATAACTTTTTCGACAAGTTCCTCAAAAAAACTTATAACATTTACATGATATCCCTCAGGGTTGACTCGATATGAAACTATACGTTCCTTAAAAGCTGATTTTATCACCTCAATACCAAAATCCCTTCAAGATGTTGTAACATGTTGTTTGTGACTGTTAGATTTCAAATGACTTCCCCATGATTTTCTAATCATATCTTTTTTACAATCCCGGCAGTATTTCTTCACTTCTGAAGCCAACGAAAAATATAATTAGACTTGATTAATTATAACTAAAATAATTATTAATCATTTAAGTCATTCGTATATGCATAAAGAATTGGGAAAATCAAGGGAGTGTTTATAAGAATATAAAGTTGTTATTCCCAGGCTCGTTTTCATACATACACTTCGAGGTCGACGTGTTTCTAAAAACCTACACAAACGAACCCAAGTCAACCTCGAAGTGTATTGCATATTGCATTGCACAGCGAACTTGGGAATAACAAGTATAGCTTCGTATACGAGAAAGTGTGGGAAGAAGTTATTAAAAGTATTATTTAATTAGTTCGGTGATTATGAAAGTTTCCCACCAAGAGTTGATGTCAACGTCTTCAAAACAAGCAAGCCTGGGAATAAAAATATATTTTGTTCTTGGTTGTGCCAGTGTGAAAACATTTCAGAAATAGATCATAAAAATATTAACGTAGTTAACATTGTGTTTTTAACGTTGCCGCGTTTAACCTGGCGTTGCAAGATAGTAAAACAACTTATTAAAGATATACAAACTAAATGAACCAAACAAATTAAATAAATTAAATAAAATATTATAACTTACCTCGTCTAGGATTTGAAGAACGTTGAGGACCGGTTGAAGATGCTCGTGACATATACTGTTGTACTAAGAAGCAAGTACCACAGACTATCATTGAATATGTAAATGTCTTAATATTTACCCAATTAATGGGAAACTGTTGGGTAATAAAGCTATTATTATTATTATCAACATCACCACCATCATTATCACCATCACCATTATCACCATCACCATCACCATCAGAACTATCACCATCACCAGTATCACTACCATCACCAACATCACCACCATCACCACCACCAACACCACTATCACCACCATCGCCACCATCACTATTATCACACTCACCATCACCGTCACCATCATTATCACCATCACCATCACCATCATTATCACCATTATTACCACCATTACCACCATCACCATTACCACCACCATCACCACCATCACCACCATCATCACCATCATCACCATCATCACCATCATCACCATCATCACCATCATCACCATCATCACCATCATCACCATCATTACTATTATCACAATCATCACCATCATTACCATCATCATCATCACCATCATCACCATCATTACCATAATTACCATAATTACCATCATCACCATCATCACCATCATCACCATCATCACCATCATCACCATCATCACCATCATCACCATCATCACCATCATCACCATCATCTCCATCATCACCATCATCACCATCATCACCATCATCACCATCATCACCATCATCACCATCATTACTATTATCACAATCATCACCATCATTACCATCATCATCATCATCACCATCATCACCATCATTACCATCATCACCATCATCACCATCATCACCATCATCAGTATCATCACTATCATCACCATCATCACCATCATCACCATCATCACTATCATCACCATCATCAATATCATCATCATCACCATCATCTCATCATCACCATTATTACTACCATCATCATCATCACCACCACCATCATCAACATCAGCATCACAATTACCATTACCACCACCATCACCACCACCATCACCACCACCATCAACACCACAATCGCCATCACCATCGCCATCACCATCGCCATCACCATCGTCATCACCATCGCCATCGTCATCGCCATCGCCATGGCCATCGCCATGGCCATCGCCATGGCCATCGCCATCGCCATCGCCATCGCCATCGCCATCGCCATCGCCATCGCCATCGCCATCGCCATCGCCATCGCCATCGCCATCGCCATCGCCATCGCCATCGCCATCGCCATCAACACCATCACCACAGGCATCACCACCACCATCACCACTATCACCATCATCATCACCATAATCACCGTCATCACCACCAGCACCACCATCACCATCACAACTACTAAATCACAGTGTTTGTAAGGTTTATAATGTTCATCAATAGGGCTATCGTAACACCTCCATTGAAATATTTCAACACCACAATAATAACATTTACAAATATCTTCTTTCATAAAAGAGGATAAAGGTAACTTATTAACTAATTCTGTGTACATATTATACATCCTAGATCGAAACACATACATAGAACAAAAGGTTTTAGAATTACGTTCTACAACATCTTTATAATCGATAACATTCAATTGTTTATTTATATTATTTTTTTTAATTCCCTTAGCCTTTTTAAGTAAATTATTTTTGGTTTTCACATAATAAACTTTATCTCCAGTTCCATAGAAACATTCTATGGTTTCGCCAGCAAAATTCATCTTTAAATTTACCTACTACAGACTTAGTTACTGGAATATTTTAAACCGAACACATTGTTTTAATAAAGTATAATGAACAACATATCGTTGTTTATTTAATAAATTCGGAATTAATTTTGCATGTTTAGAATTAGGAGGTTTATAATTCTCCGGGCAAAAAGGAAATTTATTGTGAAAGTTGTGCAAATTAGTATTATATATTAAATCGACTTCTAAAACGTTTCCCTTTTCAGATGTGTCTGAAATGTCTGTGACATTAAAACTATCAATTTCTTTTCTTGAGGGCCAAACAAAATCTTTCTGTTTAAGATATCGAGACATCGCATAGCCATATAAGTTAGTTGTTTCTACATATAATAAATTTTACTAGGCTTAGATGAGTAGAAATCTTCAAGAAACTTATTGTTTGCGATAGACTTTCTATTAACACAAGTACTAACTCCTTCTCTTATATTATCCTTTAAAAAATGTAACATATCAGGATGAGTTAAAAGCTCTAATTCTACATCTGTGAATTTTAAACAGGCGTCAAACCTTAAACCTGGAAAAGTATAATATTGCGCAGGATCTAGCTTATAAGTATTTAAACAAGTTTTTCTAAAATTTTGGAAAATATCTGCTGAAAGCAATACATCTGATTTTAAATAAATATCAGAATATTCACCTATCGAATTACAATTGAACAAATTCCAAACACCTTTTGCCATATTATAGTCATCTTCAGTAATATGTTCTCCTATTAAATCGTTATAAATTTGTTCCTTCTCTGGCAATGTGTTTTCATTTAATTTTGTATAATTAGTAACCTAGCTATAAGAAAAAACTCCTTTTTGACGAATCAAATCGAACTTTCCCTTTTCATCGAAAAATTTTAATATATATATCTTATGCAAAACTGTTTCTTTTTGAACTTACCAGATTGTTTGTCGAAATATGTGTCTACATTGATGTATTTTTCAAATGAAATATATTTTTCCTTGTTCTGTGCAATAACTTTCAATCGTTCATTATTCTGACATAAATTTTTGATAAATAAATGAGCATCGAAATTTTTTAAGTTATTTAGTATAACGGGAATATAATTTGGTAATTTGAAATTTAAATTACATTTGGAGTGGGCTAGTCCTCTGTAAAGACCAGTTAGGTGATCGTGATCTGCAACTTTATCAGATTCGTCAATAATAATCTTATTGCAAATATGACATTCGTTTGTATAATTATGATGTATGGTATCTAACTCGTTCAATTTACTCATTGGTTTCATTAATTTTAAATATTTATTATATATGTCAAACACATCTCGTTTTATTAATTTAATGAAAACCTGATCTCAATTAGAACCCCTATAAAGTTTATATAAAGAAGAAAGATGGGGCGTAAGATGAGATGTGATATTCTAATCTACTCGGGTTGTGTAAAGCTGCTGTCACGGACCATAAGAAGCAGTTATTATCTTCATTGCGCATATTGATGGTGGCACACTTCCTGTCAATCTCAACAGGTAGAGGAATAATCTATGAAGCTCTTAGGGGGTTGAGCTTATATTCGTTAACCTCCAAATACAGAAGTTTGACCAAAGTTCAACCTGCAACAAAAGAAAATTAAACATTACAATTTTTTAGTATTAAATAGGTAAAAAGTTAGTAACAAAAATGGAGTTTAATATTAGGAATAGACTATGGACAGTAAAAATTAATAATAAGCCTACCAGAATCCCTTTCCGCTAACTCGTCTGCTTTTCTGTCAACTCTTTCGTAAAACTCTTGGATTATATCTGGTATATCCGAACTGCCGCAAATCAGTTTGTATTGTGTATTAAAAGACTTGATGCTGTGGGTTAGATTAGTAGGATGTAAATACAGCCCGAAGAGTTCCACATTGATTTTGATACAGGTATGTTGTACCACTGCTCGCTCCAATAAACCAATAACATTTTCGACAAGTTTCTCAAAAAAACTTATAACATTTACATGATATCCCTCAGGGTTGACTGACTCGATATGAAACTATACGTTCCTTAAAAGCTGATTTTATCACCTCAATACCAAAATCCTTTCAAGATGTTGTAACATGTTGTTTGTGACTGTTAGATTTCAAATGACTTCCCCATGATTTTCTAATCACATCTTTCTTACAATCCCGGCAGTATTTCTTCACTTCTGAAACCAACTAAAAATATAATTAGCCTTGATTAATTATAACTAAAATAATTATTAATCGTTTAAGTCATTCGTATATGCATAAAGAATTGGGAAAATCAAGGGCGTGTTTATAAGAATATAAAGTTGTTATTCCCAGGCTCGTTTTCATACATACACTTCGAGGTCGACGTGGGTCTGAAAATCTACACAAACGAACCCAAGTCGACCTCGAAGTGTATTGCATATATACAGCGAACTTGGGAATAACAAGTTTAGCTTCGTATACGAGAAAGTGTGGGAAGAAGTTATTTAGTAGTGTTCGCAGGAAACCGTTGATTATTAAAAGCATTAATTTAATTAGTTCGGTGATTATGAAAGTTTCCCACCAAGAGTTGATGTCAACGTCTTCAAAACAAGCAAGCCTGGGAATAAAAATATATTTTGTTCTTGGTCGTGCCAGTGTGAAAACATTTCAGAAATAGATCATAAAAATATTAACGTAGTTAACATTGTGTTTTTAACGTTGCCGCGTTTAACCTGGCGTTGCGAGATAGTAAAACAACTTATTAAAGATATGCAAACTAAATGAACCAAACAAATTAAATAAATTAAATAAAATATTATAACTTACCTCGTCTAGGATTTGAAGAACGTTGAGGACCGGTTGAAGATGCTCGTGACATATACTGTTGTACTAAGAAGCAAGTACTACAGACTATCACTGAATATGTAAATGTCTTAATATTTACCCTATTAATGGGAAACTGTTGGGTAATAAAGCTATTAGTATTATTATTATCACCATCACCATCAGAACTATCACCATCACCAGTATCACTACCATCATCAACATCACCACCATCACCACCAACACCACTATCACCACCATCACCACCATCACCATCACCATCGCCACCATCACCACCATCACCCACACCATCGCCGTCACCATCATTATCACCATCATTATCACCATCATCCCATCATCACTATCATCATCATCACATCAGCACCATTATTACCATCATTACCACCATCACCATCACCACCACCGTCACCACCATCACCATCATCACCACCATCACCATCATCACCATCATCACCATCATCACTATCATCACCATCATTACCATCATCACAATCATAACCATCATCACCATCATCATCATCATCAGCATCATCATCATCACCATCATCACCATCATCACCATCATCAACATCATCAACATCATCACCATCATCACCATCATCACCAACATCACCATCATCACCATTACCATCACCACCACCATCACCACCACCATCACCACCACCATCAACACCACAATCGCCATCACCATCGCCATTACCATCGCTATCACCATCGTCATCACCATCGCCATCGTCATCGCCATCGCCATAGCCATCGCCATGGCCATCGCCATCGCCATCGCCATTGCCATCGCCATCGCCATCGCCATCGCCATCGCCATCGCCATCGCCATCGCCATCGCCATCGCCATCGCCATCGCCATCGCCATCGCCATCGCCATCGCCATCGCCATCGCCATCGCCATCGCCATCGCCATCGCCATCGCCATCGCCATCGCCATCGCCATCGCCATCGCCATCGCCATCGCCATCGCCATCGCCATCGCCATCGCCATCGCCATCGCCATCGCCATCGCCATCGCCATCGCCATCGCCATCGCCATCGCCATCGCCATCGTCATCGCCATCGTCATCGCCATCGTCATCGCCATCGCCATCGCCATCGCCATCGCCATCGCCATCGCCATCGCCATCGCCATCGCCATCGCCATCGCCATCGCCATCGCCATCGCCATCGCCATCGCCATCGCCATCGCCATCACCATCACCATCACCACCATCTCCAACATGACCATCACCATCAGAACTATCGCCATCACCAGTATCACTACCATCACCACCATCACCACCATCACCACCACAATCACCATCACCATCACCATCATTATTACCATCATCACCATCATGACTATCATCATCATCACCATCATCACATAATCACCATTATTTCCACCATTACCACCATCACCACCACCATCACCACCATCACCATAATCACCATCATCACCATTATCACCATCATCACCATCATTACCATCATCACAATCATCACTATCATCACTATCATCACCATCATCACCATCATCACCATCATCACCATCATCACCATCATCACCATCATCACCATCATCACCATCATCACCATCATCACCATCATCACCATCATCACCATCATCACCATCATCACCATCATCACCATCATCACCATCAACACTATCATTTCCATCATCACCAGCTTCACCATCATTACCATCATCACATCATCACCATTATCATTACCAGCAACATTAGCATCACCATCACCATTACCATCACCGACACCATCACCATCACCACCATCAGCATCACTATCAATAACATCATCACCATCACCATCACCATCACCATCACCATCACCATCACCATCACCATCACCATCACCATCACCATCACCATCACCATCACCATCACCATCACCATCACCATCACCATCACCATCACCATCACCATCACCATCACCATCACCATCACCATCACCATCACCATCACCATCACCATCACCATCACCATCACCATCACCATCACCATCACCATCACCATCACCATCACCATCACCATCACCATCACCATCACCATCACCATCACCATCACCATCACCATCACCATCACCATCACCATCACCATCACCATCACCATCACCATCACCATCACCATCACCATCACCATCACCATCACCATCACCATCACCATCACCATCACCATCACCATCACCATCACCATCACCATCACCATCACCATCACCATCACCATCACCATCACCATCACCATCACCATCACCATCACCATCACCATCACCATCACCATCACCATCACCATCACCATCACCATCACCATCACCATCACCATCACCATCACCATCACCATCACCATCACCATCACCATCACCATCACCATCACCATCACCATCACCATCACCATCACCATCACCATCACCATCACCATCACCATCACCATCACCATCACCATCACCATCACCATCACCAACACAATCACCACCGCCTTCACCACCACCATCACCATCACCACTATCACCATCATCATCATAACCGTCATCACCACCAGCACCACCTTCACCATCACAGCTACTAAATCACAATGTTTGTAAGGTTTATAATGTTCATCAATAGGGCAATCGTAACACCTCCATTGAAATATTTCAACACCACAATAATAACATTTACAAATATCTTCTTTCATAAAAGAGGATAAAGGTAACTTATTAACTAATTCTGTGTACATATTATACATCCTAGATCGAAACACATACATAGAACAAAAGGTTTTAGAATTACGTTCTACTACATCTTTATAATCGATAACATTCAATTGTTTATTTATATTATTTTTTTAAATTCCCTTAGCCTTTTTAAGTAAATTATTTTTGGTTTTCACACAATAAGCTTTATCTCCAGTTCCATAGAAACATTCCATGGTTTCGCCAGCAAAAGTCATCTTTAAATTTACCTACTACAGACTTAGTTACTGGAATATTGTAAACCGAACTCATTGTTTTAATAAAGTATAATGAACAAGATATCGTTGTTTATTTAATAAATTCGGAATTAATTTTGCATATTTAGAATTAGGAGGTTTATAATTCTCCGGGCAAAAAGGAAATTCATTGTGAAAGTAGTGCAAATTAGTAGGATATATTAAATTGACTTCTAAAACGTATCCCTTTTCAGAAGTGTCTGAAATGTCTGTGATATTAAAACTATCAATTTGTTTTCGAGAGAGCCAAACAAAATCCTTCTGTGGAAGATATTGAGACATCGCATAGCCATATAAGTTAGTTGTTTCTACATATAATAAATTTTACTAGGCTTAGATAAGTTGAAATCTTCAAGAAACTTATTGTTTGCGATAGACTTTCTAGTAACACAAGTACTAACTCCTTCTCTTATATTATCCTTAAAAAAATGTAACATATCAGGATCAGTTAAAAGCTCTAATTCTACATCTGTGAATTTTAAACAAGCGTCAAATCTTAAACCTGGAAAAGTATAATAATGCGCAGGATCTAGCTTATAGGTATTTAAACAAGTTTTTCTAAAATTTTGGAAAATATCTGCTGAAAGCAATACATCTGATTTTAAATAAATATCAGAATATTCACCTATCGAATTACAATTGAACAAATTCCAAACAGGTTTTGCCCTATTATAGTCATCTTCAGCAATATGTTCTCCTATTAAATCGTTATAAATTTGTTCCTTCTTTGGCAATGTGTTTTCATTTAATTTTTCTATAATTGGTAACCTAGCTATAAGGAAAAACCCCTTTTTGACGAATCAAATCGAACTTTCCCTTTTCATCGAAAAATTTTAATATTTCTTGACATTGTCGGTCTTCTAGAGTGTCAGATAATTTTGATAATGAAGAATGCAAAAACTGAAGAGTCTATAAATCTTATGCAAAACTGTTTCTTTTTGAACTTACCAGATTGTTGGTCGAAATATGTGTCTACATTGATGTATTTTTCAAATGAAATATATTTTTCCTTGTTCTGTGCAATAACTTTCAATCGTTCATTATTCTGACATAAATTTTTGATAAATAAATGAGCATCGAAATTTTTTAAGTTATTTAGTATAACAGGAATATAATTTGGTAATTTGAAATTTAAATTACATTTGGAGTGGGCTGGTCCTCTGTAAAGACCAGTTAGGTGATCATGATCTGCAACTTTATCAGATTCGACAATAATAAGCTTATTGCAAATATGACATTCGTTTGTATAATTATGATGTATGGTATCTAACTCGTTCAATTTACTCATTGGTTTCATTAATTTTAAATATTTATTATATATGTCAAACACATCTCGTTTTATTAATTTAATGAAAACCTGATCTCAATTAGAACCCCTATAAAGTTTAAACTTATATGTATTGTCATCAAATGAACATTTTATATAACAAGCAAAAGAATATGGAATATGTTCGTATTGCTTCATACTGTTAGGATCAACATCATTTAAGTTGCTAACTAACGGTCTAAGAATACATACATACAATAATGAAAGGAACTGCAATTTGTTTTTGAATATATCTTTTAACTTAAAAGGGCTATACAAACTAGAAATGTTATTAAAGAAGAAAAATGGGGGTAAGATGAGGTGTGATATTCTAATCCATTCGGGTTGTGTAAAGCTGCTGTCACGGGCCATAAGAAGCAGTTATTATCTTCATTGCGCATATTGATGGTGGCACGCTTCCTGTCAATCTCAACAGGTAGAGATTTAATCTGTGAAGCTCTTAGGGGGTTGAGCTTATATGCGTTAACCTCCAAATACCGAAGTCCAACCTGCAACAAAAGAAAAAATAAACATTAAAATTTTTTAGTGTTAAATAGGTAAAAAGTTAGTAATAAAAATAGATTTTAATATTAGGAATAGACTATGGACAGTAAAAATTAATAATAAGCCTACCGGAATCGCTTTCCGCTAACTCGTCTGCTTTTCCGTCAACTGTTTCGTAAAACTCTTGGATTATATCTGGTATATCGGAACTGCTGCAAATCAGTTTGTATTGTGTATTAAAAGACTTGACGCTGTGGGTTAGATTAGTAGGATGTAAATACAGCCCGAAGAGTTCCACATTGATTTTGATACAGGTATGTTGTACCACTGCTCGCTCCAATAAATCAATAAAATTTATGACATTTACATGATATCCCTCAGGGTTGACTCGATATGAAACTATACGTTCCTTAAAAGTTGATTTTATCACCTCAATACCAAAATCCCTTCAAGATGTTGTAACATGTTGTTTGTGACGGTTAGATTTCAAAAGACTTCCCCATGATTTTCTAATCACATCTTTTTTACAATCCTGGCAGTATTTCTTCACTTCTGAAACCAACGAAAAAAATATAATTAGACTTGATTAATTATAACTAAAAGAATTATTAATCATTTAAGTCATTCGTATATGCATAAAGAATTGGGAAAATCAAGGGAGTGTTTATAAGAATATAAAGTTGTTGTTCCCAGGCACGTTTTCATACATACACTTCGAGGTCGACGTGGGTCTGAAAATCTACACAGACAAGTTTGTATTGGTTTTCAAACCCAAGTTGACCTCGAAGTGTATGTATGCAAGCGAGCTTGGGAATAAGTTTAGCTTCGTATACGAGAAAGTGTGGGAAAAAGTTATTTAGTAGGGTTCGCAGGAAACCGTTGATTATTAAAAGTATTAATTTAATTAGTTCGGTGATTATGAAAGTTTCCCACCAAGAGTTGATGTCAACGTCTTCAAAACAAGCAAGCCTGGGAATAAAAATATATTTTGCTCTTGGTTGTGCCAGTGTGAAAACATTTCAGAAATAGATCATAAAAATATTAACGAAGTTAACATTGTGTTTTTAACGTTGGCGCGTTTAACCTGGCGTTGCAAGATAGTAAAAACAACTTATTAAAGATATGCAAACTAAATGAACCAAACAAATTAAATAAAATATTATAACTTACCTCGTCTAGGACCGGTTGAAGATGCTTGTGACATATACTGTTGTACTAAGAAGCAAGTACTACAGACTATCATTGAATATGTAAATGTCTTAATATTTACCCTATTAATGGGAAACTGTTGGGTAATAAAGGTATTATTATTATTATCAACATCACCACCATAACCATCACCATCACCACCATCATTGTCACCATCACCATCACCACCGTCACCATCACCACCAGAACTATCACCATTACCAGTATCACTACCATCACCAACATCACCACCATCACCACCAACACCATCATCACCGCCATCACTACCATCACCATCACCATCGCTACCATCACCCTCACCATTACCGTCACCATCATTATCACCATCACCATCATTATCACCATTATCACCATCATCACCATCATCACTATCATCATCATCACATCATCACCCTTATTACCATCATCGCCACCATCACCATCATCACCAACATCACCATCATCACCATCATAACCATCATCACCATCATCACCATCATCATTAACATCACCATCATCACCATAATCATCACCATTTTTACTACCATCATCATCATCACCACCATCATCAACATCAGCATCACCACCACCATCACCACCACCATGACCACCACCATCGCCATCACCATCGCCATCACCATTGTTATCACCATCGTCATCACCATCGCCATCGCCATCGCCATAGCCATGGCCATCGCCATCGCCATCGCCATCGCCATTACCATCACCATCACCATCTTCAACATGACCATCACCATCAGAACTATCGCCATCACCAGTATCACTACCATCACCACCATCACCACCACCATCACCATCACCATCGTCATCACCACCTACTATTCCCATATTGCAGTCAAGGATGCCCGATGTTGTCTTCAGACAGCGCATCATAAAGCGTATTTTAATGAAGCTAGACACCAAGAAGGCTTCTGGCGCTGACGGAATACCTGCCATAGTTCTCAAAAACTGTGCAAGGGAACTAACACCAGTTTTCTGTAGACTTTTTAACCTATCCTACAGAAAGGGAATATTTCCGTCCTGCTGGAAATGTGCCACGGTTCAGCCGATACCTAAAAAAGGTAAGAAGACCTTGCCAAATAACTACCGACCAGTTGCACTGCTTTCAATAATATCGAAAGTCATGGAAAAGGTTATCAATGAGCATCTTCTAAAATATCTTGAACGATTCAATATTATTAGCGATCACCAATATGGTTTTCGTAAACATAGATCAACAGGAGATCTTCTGACCTATGTAACACATGTTTGGAACAATGCAATTGAACACTTTGGAGAATCTCGAGCGGTTGCTCTTGACATATCCAAGGCATTCGACCGTGTTTGGCACGATGGACTGTTGGCTAAGTTGCGCTCTTATGGTATGTCTGAAAGGTTCTGTTTGTGGCTCTCATGTTTCCTCAGAGAGCGTTCTTTACGAGTGGCGGTCGACGGATTTCTTTCTAACACCCTCACTATCAACGCCGGTGTGCCCCAGGGCTCCATACTGTCTCCTGCTCTCTTTCTCATTTACATTAACGATCTGCTGGAAAAGACCGGGAATCCAATCTATAGCTTTGCAGACGACAGTACGCTTGTCTCTTCATTCACCTTGAACGCTCGGACATCGGCTGCTCAGGCGAATATCCGCAGACAGCAGGAGGTCGTTCAACTTAACAAAGACCTGGAAGAAATTCTATCTTGGGGTGACAGTAACCAAGGGAAATTTAACGCTACAAAAACCCAAGCGGCAGTTTTTTCTAAAAAAGTTAACGTTGCTGAACCCGACATAGTTATGTCGGGGCACTCCATTCCCCTAGCATCGTCGCTCAATTTGTTGGGCGTTAGTTTGGGAGCAAATATGTCTTGGCATGAACATGTTGCAGGCATAGCAAGGAGAGCTTCTCAAAAATTGGGAATATTATTTAGAACCAGAAAGCTTTACACCCCACAGCAACTGTTAATTCTTTACAAAGCCCAAATTCGACCAACTATGGAATACTGCTCCCACGTTTGGGGCTCCGCTTCCAAATATACACTGCATTTGTTGGATTCTGTTCAGAGAAGAGCGGTCCGTTTGATTGGGGACCCGGAATTGACCGGCGGCCTTGATTCGCTGGAACATCGAAGAACGGTTGGCGACTTGAGCCTGTTCTACAAGTATTTTCATGGAAAGTGTTCGAAAAATGTAGCCCGCTTAATTCCTCCCAAAGCGGTGCATGTTAGAAATACACGTCGCGCTGGTGCTTCGCATCCGTATGAGGTTCATCTTGTTACTCCGCGTACGCCGCTTTTCAAGCAATGTTTTATATGGAGAACGTCATCCCTTTGGAATAATTTGCCCAGCGCTGTGTTTCCCACCGAGTACAATTTACAGCGATTCAAGAACAACGTGAATCGCTTTTTCCGCACTCGTGCCGCTCCTGGAGCGCTTTAGGGACTTTCTTGCAGCACGTGTGCTAGACCAATAAAAAAAAAAATTGCCATCGCCATCGCTATCGCCACCATCACCATCACCATCACCGTCACCGTCACCGTCACCGTCACCGTCACCGTCACCGTCACCGTCACCGTCACCGTCACCGTCACCGTCACCGTCACCGTCACCGTCACCGTCACCGTCACCGTCACCGTCACCGTCACCGTCACCGTCACCGTCACCTTCACCGTCACCGTCACCATCTCCATCTCCATCACCATCTCCATCTCCATCTCCATCTCCATCTCCATCTCCATCTCCATCTCCATCTCCATCTCCATCTCCATCTCCATCTCCATCTCCATCTCCATCTCCATCTCCATCTCCATCTCCATCTCCATCTCCATCTCCATCTCCATCTCCATCTCCATCTCCATCTCCATCTCCATCTCCATCTCCATCTCCATCTCCATCTCCATCTCCATCTCCATCTCCATCTCCATCTCCATCTCCATCTCCATCTCCATCTCCATCTCCATCTCCATCTCCATCTCCATCTCCATCTCCATCTCCATCTCCATCTCCATCTCCATCTCCATCTCCATCTCCATCTCCATCTCCATCTCCATCTCCATCTCCATCTCCATCTCCATCTCCATCTCTCCATCTCCATCTCCATCTCCATCTCCATCTCCATCTCCATCTCCATCTCCATCTCCATCTCCATCTCCATCTCCATCTATCTCCATCTCCATCTCCATCTCCATCTCCATCTCCATCTCCATCTCCATCTCCATCTCCATCTCCATCTCCATCTCCATCTCCATCTCCATCTCCATCTCCATCTCCATCTCCATCTCCATCTCCATCTCCATCTCCATCTCCATCTCCATCTCCATCTCCATCTCCATCTCCATCTCCATCTCCATCTCCATCTCCATCTCCATCTCCATCTCCATCTCCATCTCCATCTCCATCTCCATCTCCATCACCATCACCATCACCATCACCATCACCATCACCACCACCATCACCATCACCATCACCATCACCATCACCATCACCATCACCATCACCATCACCATCGCCATCGCCATCGCCATCGCCATCTCCATCTCCATCTCCATCTCCATCTCCATCTCCATCTCCATCTCCATCTCCATCTTCATCTCCATCTCCATCACCATCACCATCACCATCACCATCACCATCACCATCACCATCACCATCACCATCACCACCGCCATCACCACCAACATCACCATCATCACCACTATCACCATTATCATCATCATCATTACCATCATCACCGTCATCACTATCATCATCACCACCATCACCATCACAACTACTAAATCACAATGTTTGTAAGGTTTATAATGTTCATCAATAGGGCAACCGTAACACCTCCATCGAAACTTATTAACTAATTCTGTGTACATATTATACATCCTAGATCGAAACACATACATAGAACAAAAGGTTTTAGAATTACGTAACATCTTTATAATCGATAACATTCAATTGTTTATTTATATTATTTTTTTTTAATTCCCTTAGCCTTTTTAAGTAAATTATTTTTGGTTTTCACATAATAAGCTTTATCTCCAGTTCCATAGAAACATTCTATGGTTTCGCCAGCAAAATTCATCTTTAAATTTACCTACTACAGACTTAGTTACTGGAATATTGTAAACCGAACACATTGTTTTAATAAAGTATAATGAACAACATATCGTTGTTTATTTAATAAAATCCGAATTAATTTTGCAAGTTTAGAATTAGGTGGAAATTCATTGTGAAAGTAGTGCAAATTAGTAGGATATATTAAATCGACTTCTAAAACGTATCCCTTTTCAGATCTGTCTGAAATGTCTGTGACATTAAAACTATCAATTGAGACATCGCATAGCCATATAAGTTAGTTGTTTCTACACATAATAAATTTTACTAGGCTTAGATGAGTAGAAATCTTCAAGAAACTTATTGTTTGCGATAAACTTTCTAGTAACACAAGTACTAACTCCTTCTCTTATATTATCCTTAAAAAATGTAACATATCATGATCAGTTAAAAGCTGTAATTCTACATCTGTGAATTTTAAACTAGCGTCAAAACTTAAACCTGGAAAAGTATAATAATGCGCAGGATCTAGCTTATAGGTACTTAAACAAGTTTTTCTAAAATTTTGGAAAATATCTGCTAAAAGCAATACATCTGCTTTTAAATAAATCATCATCACCATCACCATCACCATCAGAACTATCACCAACACAAGTATTACTACCATCAGAAACATCACCACCATCACCACAATCACCACCATCACCAACACCATCACCATCACCCTCACCATCACCGTCACTATCATTATCACCATCACCTTCACCATCACTATCAGCATCATCACCATCATCACTATTATCACCATCATCACCATCATTATTATCATCACTATCATCACCATCATCACCATCATCACCATCATCACCATCATCACCATTATCACCATCATCACCATCATCACCATCATCACCATCCTCACCATCATCTCCATCATCACCATCATCGCCATCATCACCATCATCATTATCATCACCATCATCACCATCGTCATCATCATCACCATCACCACCATGACCATCATCACCACCATGACCATCATCGCCATCATCACTATCATCACCATCATCACCATCATCACCATCATCACCATCATCACCATCATCACCATCATCATCATCATCACCATCATCATCACATCAAAATCACCATCACCATCACCACCACCATCACCACCACCACCACCACTATCACCACCACCATCGCCATCACCATCGTCAACACCATCGCCATCACCATCGCCATCACCATCATCATCACCATCCCCATCGCCATCGCCATCGCCATGGCCATCGCCATCGCCATCTCCATCTCCATCTCCATCTCCATCTCCATCTCCATCTCCATCTCCATCTCCATCTCCATCTCCATCTCCATCTCCATCTCCATCTCCATCTCCATCTCCATCTCCATCTCCATCTCCATCTCCATCTCCATCTCCATCTCCATCTCCATCTCCATCTCCATCTCCATCTCCTCCATCTCCATCTCCATCTCCATCTCCATCTCCATCTCCATCTCCATCTCCATCTCCATCTCTCCATCTCCATCTCCATCTCCATCTCCATCTCCATCTCCATCTCCATCTCCATCTCCATCTCCATCTCCATCTCCATCTCCATCTCCATCTCCATCTCCATCTCCATCTCCATCTCCATCATCCATCTCCATCTCCATCTCCATCTCCATCTCCATCTCCATCTCCATCTCCATCTCCATCTCCATCTCCATCTCCATCTCCATCTCCATCTCCATCTCCATCTCCATCTCCATCTCCATCTCCATCTCCATCTCCATCTCCATCTCCATCTCCATCTCCATCTCCATCTCCATCTCCATCTCCATCTCCATCTCCATCTCCATCTCCATCTCCATCTCCATCTCCATCTCCATCTCCATCTCCATCTCCATCTCCATCTCCATCTCCATCTCCATCTCCATCTCCATCTCCATCTCCATCTCCATCTCCATCTCCATCTCCATCTCCATCTCCATCTCCATCTCCATCTCCATCTCCATCTCCATCTCCATCTCCATCTCCATCTCCATCTCCATCTCCATCTCCATCTCCATCTCCATCTCCATCTCCATCTCCATCTCCATCTCCATCTCCATCTCCATCTCCATCTCCATCTCCATCTCCATCTCCATCTCCATCTCCATCTCCATCTCCATCTCCATCTCCATCTCCATCTCCATCTCCATCTCCATCTCCATCTCCATCTCCATCTCCATCTCCATCTCCATCTCCATCCCCATATCCATCTCCATCACCATCATCATCCCCATCCCCATCGCCATCGCCATCGTCATCGTTATCGCCATCGCCATCGCCATCGCCATCGCCATCGCCATCGCCATCGCCATCGCCATCGCCATCGCCATCGCCATCGCCATCGCCATCGCCATCGCCATCGCCATCGCCATCGCCATCGCCATCGCCATCGCCATCGCCATCGCCATCGCCATCGCCATCGCCATCGCCATCGCCATCGCCATCGCCATCGCCATCGCCATCGCCATCGCCATCGCCATCGCCATCGCCATCGCCATCGCCATCGCCATCGCCATCGCCATCGCCATCGCCATCGCCATCGCCATCGCCATCGCCATCGCCATCGCCATCGCCATCGCCATCGCCATCGCCATCGCCATCGCCATCGCCATCGCCATCGCCATCGCCATCGCCATCGCCATCGCCATCGCCATCGCCATCGCCATCGCCATCGCCATCGCCATCGCCATCGCCATCGCCATCGCCATCGCCATCGCCATCGCCATCGCCATCGCCATCGCCATCGCCATCGCCATCGCCATCGCCATCGCCATCGCCATCGCCATCGCCATCGCCATCGCCATCGCCATCGCCATCGCCATCGCCATCGCCATCGCCATCGCCATCGCCATCGCCATCGCCATCGCCATCGCCATCGCCATCGCCATCTCCATCTCCATCTCCATCTCCATCTCCATCTCCATCTCCAACTCCAACTCCATCTCCATCTCCATTACCATCACCATCAACATCAACATCACCATCACCATCACCATCACCATCACCATCACCATCACCATCACCACCGCCATCACCACCAACATCACCATCATCACCACTATCACCGTTATCACCATCATCAGCACCATCATCACCACTATCACCATTATCACCATCATCATCACCATCATCACCGTCATCACTATCATCATCACCACCATCACCATCACAACTACTAAATCACAATGTTTGTAAGGTTTATAATGTTCATCAATAGGGCAATCGTAATACCTCCATCGAAAGATTTCAACACCACAATAATAACATTTACAAATATCTTCTTTCATAGAAGAGGATAAAGGTAACTTATTAACTAATTCTGTGTACATATTCTAGATCCTAGATCGAAACACATACATAGAACAAAAGGTTTTAGAATTACGTTCTACAACATCTTTATAATCGATAACATACAATTGTTTATTTATATTATTTTTTTTTAATTCCCTTAGCCTTTTTAAGTAAATTATTTTTGGTTTTCACACAATAATAATAATAATAATAATAATAGCTTTATTACCCAACAGTTTCCCATTAATAGGGTAAATATTTAGACATTTACATATTCAATGACAGTCTGTAGTAATTGCTTCTTAGTACAACAGTATATATCACAAACACTACAAATATGATTAAAATTAGTACACATTACATGAATATGTGAATTCAATAACAAATTAGTATTAGGTCTGTCACATCTAAAAAACATACTTGATCGTGAGTGTATCCGTGGCACATTGATGTTAATACGAGACAGTATATCCGTGCAATCAATCATATTGTGCAATACTTTATATAGGAATAATATTGAGGCACAAACTCTCCTGATTCCCAGGCTAAGAATATTTGTCTGTTCACACAAATAATCGCTGCTGATTCCCCGTTCAGGATACATTCCATTAATCTTAAACAACAGAAATTTCAGAAATCTCCTCTGCACTTTTTCAAGTGAAACTCTATGCACCTCGTACATTGGACTCCAGACAATACTTGCATATTCCAGTTTCGAGCGAAGAAAGCAGAAATACAAAATCTTCAGTGATGCAATATTAGTGAAACCCCTACAATTCCTAATGATGAACCCGTAAGACTTCATTGCTTCAGAAACTTTCAATGCTATATGCTGAGCAAATGTTAGCTTTGCATCAAAAACAACTCCCAAATCCTTAGCTGTGCTACACCTACTTAAATTATTGTCTTGAATTCTATATTGAAACTCTATTGACGCTACCCTCCTAGTATATGTTAGAACTTTGCATTTTTGAGCATTTAGATGTAGTTTGTTGTCACAACACCAAGAATGCACGAAATTCAACTGGCTTTGTAGATAGGAACAATCCTCAGTTTTTTCTATTGGCATAAACATTTTTAAATCATCAGCATAAATTAGCCTGTTACATTTTAAATCCTCGCAAAGGTCATTTATGAACATAATGAAGAGCAAGGGTCCCAAATTTGAACCTTGTGGAACGCCGGAGGTAGCCACAAATCTTTCTGATTTGAATCCGTTGTAGGCTACAAACTGAGTTCGATTAAACAAGTAAGAACTTATAAGAGCCCTTTCACCATCAGTGAAACCAAAGAAAGACAACTTATTGATGAGAACGTGATGGTCGATCCTATCAAAGGCCTTCGAGAAATCTGTATAAATAACATCAACCTGCCACCATCATCTAATATTTCCGAAATGAACTGTGTCATAACAGTTAGATTTGTTACCGTAGATCTCTTACTAACAAATCCGTGCTGATAAGGAGAAATTTGATTTTTAATTTGGCTATAGATACGTGCATACAAGACTGACTCAAAGACCTTTGAGAAGTTACAAAGTAGAACGACACCCCTGTAATTTTCAACATTTCCCCTGTCTCCATTCTTAAAAATAGGACTTAATCTACCTTCTTTCCATCGTTTCGGATAAACACCCTGTTTAATTGATAAATTAAAAATATACTTTAAAGGTCTTACAAGGACAGTCGCACAGTCCCTAATGAGAAACGAGGGAATATTATCAGGGCCAGAGGTCATCTTATTTTTCAAATTTTTTCGTGGCCATCAATATTTCATCCCCAGTGATGGGCGAGAATTCCACAATTGTCAACGACGTACTAAGCGAATGACAAGTCCCTGCTGGTTCCGACAGTGCGAAGACACTCTTGAAAAAATCTGTAAACGCGTTAACAATGCCCGACGGAGACTTCAGAATGTCATTTCTATACATCATCATACTGGGAATCCTAGAAGATTTACTTTTGGAATGGACATAACTCCAGAAGCGTTGAGGATCCAGTGCCAGAGAAGCCTGTGCATCCTCTATGTATTTAACATATGACGCTTTAATTTGCTGCTTAGAAATTGATCTTAACCGTCTAAATTCTAGATAATCATTGTGATTACCATATCTATTGAATTTTTTTTGCATGCTTTGCTTTGCTTTCCTTTTTATATTTTTAATAATATCAGCAGAAAACCATGGAGGATACTGATGAGCAAAATTTTTGTATGTCGGAACATGTTCATCAAACAAATGAAATACATTATCATACAATTGCTCCAGTGCAAGATCAACATCACAACAACCCTCAAGAGACGTCCAGTCAACTGCTGATAGGGCTCTGTATAATTCAGGAAAATTTGCTTTTCTAAAGTTATAAATCTTAGCCGGGGAATTAGTAGAGAATTTTTTTTGTCTTATATTTATTTTTGGAATGGAGAACATAAGCGCCGGATGATGTGTATCCTCCGGGACCATTGGAGTATCATCTTTCCTGACAATACACTCTGATCCAGAGATAATTAAATCAAGTAGTCTATTATTCGAGTTAGTTATGCTGTTCCATTGCTTGCACTGATTAATTTCAAGAAAGTTGTTGATAACCAAAGTCTTGCGATCAGAAACGTTGCCGTCAACAAAATATGGAGCATAAAAATCACCCATTATGAATACACTGTCTCGACTCAAATAATCAATCTGTTCAGTAAATTCGAAAAAATGATCATATACATCAATACTTAATCTATCAGGTATATATAATACTACTACATACAAAATTTTATCATTAATACTACATTTTACCATCAACAAATCAATATCCGAAAATTGTAAATCAAATAAAGTCACATCCATAGACTCTGAGTTTATATAATTCTTGACGGCCAGTAAAACACCACCACCACGTTCTTTACCTGTTATATCAAATTTTCTATCCTTTCTGTAAACCTTATATTCACTCGGAAACAATTCCGAGCTATGAACATCTTTGTGAAGCCAGGTCTCACTTAAAGCCAACAAATCAAACTATCCTCATTATCAGCTTTGGAATCATCCTGATGCCTGTCAGGCATTCTTCACAGTAAAATTTCAGGGTACGCTTCCCTTTTAATCCCATAACTTTTAATTCTGACCCATTAAGTCCAGAGCAATCAGTATTGAAGTGAATAAAACGATCACATCCATCACAATTTAGGTAAGCATCCTTATTGCTTATTTTACATTTCGCACATTCCATAGTTCGTAGTAAAATATTCAAAGCCGGTCCTGTCAACTGATGAATATAATAAACAAATTCCAAACTTTTTATCTTCTATAGAGTTTTTGTCAGTTTAATCCTTTTTTCTTCACTGCTTATAAGCTTTATCTCCAGTTCTATAGAAACATTCTATGGTTTCGCCAGCAAAATTCATCTTTAAATTTACCTACTACAGACTTAGTTACTGGAATATTGTAAACCGAACACTTTGTTCTAATAAAGTATAATGAACATATATATATATATATGAATATAAGTTAGTTGTTTCTATACATAATAAATTTTACTAGGCTTAGATGAGTAGAAATCTTCAAGAAACTTATTGTTTGCGATAAACTTTCTACTAACACAAGTACTAACTCCTTCTCTTATATTATCCTTAAAAAAATGTAACATATCAGGATCAGTTAAAAGCTGTAATTCTACATATGTGAATTTTAAACTAGCGTCAAAACTTAAACCTGGAAAAGTATAATAATGCGCAGGATTATTTATTTTATAAGCTAGAGCTTATAGGTGCTTAAACAAGTTTTTCTAAAATTTTGGAAAATATCTGCTAAAAGCAATACATCTGATTTTAAATAAATCATCATCACCATCACCATCACTACCATCACCCTCACCATCAGAACTATCACCATCACAAGTGTCACTACCATCACCAACATCGCCACCATCACCACCATCACCACAATCACCACCATCACCCTCACCATCACCGTCACCATCATTATCACCATCACCATCACCATCACCACCACCCATCACCATCACCATCATTATCACCATCATTACCATCATTACCATCATCACCATCATCACCATAATCACCATAATCACCATCATCACCATCACCATCATCACCATCATCACATCAAAATCAACATCACTATCACCACCACCATCACTACCACCATCACCACCACCATCACCACCACCATCGCCATCACCATCACCATCACCATCACCATCACCATCACCATCACCATCACCATCACCATCACCATCACCATCACCATCACCATCACCATCACCATCACCATCACCATCACCATCACCATCACCATCACCATCACCATCACCATCACCATCACCATCACCATCACCATCACCATCACCATCACCATCACCATCACCATCACCATCACCATCACCATCACCATCACCATCACCATCACCATCACCATCACCATCACCATCACCATCACCATCACCATCACCATCACCATCACCATCACCATCACCATCACCATCACCATCACCATCACCATCACCATCACCATCACCATCACCATCACCATCACCATCACCATCACCATCACCATCACCATCACCATCACCATCACCATCACCATCACCATCACCATCACCATCACCATCACCATCACCATCACCATCACCATCACCATCACCATCACCATCACCATCACCATCACCATCATCATCACCATCACCATCACCATCACTATCACCATCACCATCACCATCACCATCACCATCACCACCGCTATCACCACCACCATCACCATCATCACCACTATCACCATTATCACCATCATCATCACCATCATCACCGTCATCACCATCATCATCACCACCATCACCATCACAACTACTAAATCATAATGTTTGTAAGGTTTATAATGTTCATCAATAGGGCAATCGTAACACCTCCATCGAAATATTTCAACACCACAATAATAACATTTACAAATATCTCCTTACATAAAAGAGGATAAAGGTAACTTATTAACTAATTCTGTGAACATATTGTACATCCTAGATCGAAACACATACATAGAACAAAAGGTTTTAGAATTACGTTCTACAACATCTTTATAATCGATAACATTCAATTGTTTATTTATATTATTTTTTTTTAATTCCCTTAGCCTTTTTAAGTAAATTATTTTTGGTTTTCACACAATAAGCTTTATTTCCAGTTCCATAGAAACATTCTATGGTTTCGCCAGCAAAATTCTTCTTTAAATTTACCTACTACAGACTTAGTTACTGGAATATTGTAAACCGAACATATTGTTTTAATAAAGTATAATGAACAACATATCGTTGTTTATTTAATAAATTCCGAATTAATTTTGCAAGTTTAGAATTAGGTGGTTTATAATTCTCCGGACAAAAAGGAAGTTCATTGTGAAAGTAGTGCAAATTAGTAGGATATATTAAATCCACTTCTAAAACGTATCCCTTTTCAGATCTGTCTGAAATGTCTGTGACATTAAAACTATCAATTGAGACATCGCATAGCCATATAAGTTAGTTGTTTCTACACATAATAAATTTTACTAGGCTTAGATGAGTAGAAATATTCAAGAAACTTATTGTTTGCGATAAACTTTCTAACTCCTTCTCTTATATTATCCTTAAAAAAATGTAACATATCAGGATCAGTTAAAAGCTGTAATTCTACATCTGTGAATTTTAAACTAGCGTCAAAACTTAAACCAGGAAAAGTATAATAATGCGCAGGATCTAGCTTATAAGTACTTAAGCAAGTTTTTCTAAAATTTTGGAAAATATCTGCTAAAAGCAATACATCTGATTTTAAATAAATCATCATCACCATCAACATCACCATCAGCATCACCATCAGAACTATCACCATCACAAGAATCACTACCATCACTAACATCACCACCATCACCACCACTACCACAATCATCACCATCACCATCACCATCGCCACTATCACCACCATCACCCTCACCATCACCGTCACCATCATTATCACCATCACCATCACCATCATTATCAGCATCATCACCATCATCACTATTATCACCATCATCACCATCATCGCCATCATCACCATCATCACCATCATCATCATCATCACCATCATCATCATCACATAAAAATCACCATCACCATCACCATCACCATCACCACCACCATCACCACCACCATCACCACCACCATCACCATCACCACCACCACCATCACCACCACCATCGCTATCACCACCGTCAACACCATCGCCATCACCATCGCCATCACCATCATCATCACCATCCCCATCGCCATCGTCATCGTTATCGTTATCGCCATCGCCATCGTCATCGTCATCGTTATCGCCATCGCCATCGTCATCGTTATCGCCATCGCCATCGCCATCGCCATCGAAATTGCCATCGCCATCGCCATCGCCATCGCCATCGCCATCGCCATCGCCATCGCCATCGCCATCGCCATCGCCATCGCCATCGCCATCGCCATCGCCATCGCCATCGCCATCGCCATCGCCATCGTCATCGTTATCGCCATCGCCATCGCCATCGCCATCGAAATTGCCATCGCCATCGCCATCGCCATCGCCATCGCCATCGCCATCGCCATCGCCATCGCCATCGCCATCGCCATCGCCATCGCCATCGCCATCGCCATCGCCATCGCCATCGCCATCGCCATCGCCATCGCCATCGCCATCGCCATCGCCATCGCCATCGCCATCGCCATCGCCATCGCCATCGCCATCGCCATCGCCATCGCCATCGCCATCGCCATCGCCATCGCCATCGCCATCGCCATCGCCATCTCCATCTCCATCTCCATCTCCATCTCCATCTCCATCTCCTCTCCATCTCCATCTCCATCTCCATCTCCATCTCCATCTCCATCTCCATCTCCATCTCCATCTCCATCTCCATCTCCATCTCCATCTCCATCATCTCCATCTCCATCTCCATCTCCATCTCCATCTCCATCTCCATCTCCATCTCCATCTCCATCTCCATCTCCATCTCCATCTCCATCTCCATCTCCATCTCCATCTCCATCTCCATCTCCATCTCCATCTCCATCTCCATCTCCATCTCCATCTCCATCTCCATCTCCATCTCCATCTCCATCTCCATCTCCATCTCCATCTCCATCTCCATCTCCATCTCCATCTCCATCTCCATCTCCATCTCCATCTCCATCTCCATCTCCATCTCCATCTCCATCTCCATCTCTCCATCTCCATCTCCATCTCCATCTCCATCTCCATCTCCATCTCCATCTCCATCTCCATCTCCATCTCCATCTCCATCTCCATCTCCATCTCCATCTCCATCTCCATCTCCATCTCCATCTCCATCTCCATCTCCATCTCCATCTCCATCTCCATCTCCATCTCCATCTCCATCTCCATCTCCATCTCCATCTCCATCTCCATCTCCATCTCCATCTCCATCTCCATCTCCATCTCCATCTCCATCTCCATCTCCATCTCCATCTCCATCTCCATCTCCATCTCCATCTCCATCTCCATCTCCATCTCCATCTCCATCTCCATCTCCATCTCCATCTCCATCTCCATCTCCATCTCCATCTCCATCTCCATCTCCATCTCCATCTCCATCTCCATCTCCATCTCCATCTCCATCTCCATCTCCATCTCCATCTCCATCTCCATCTCCATCTCCATCTCCATCTCCATCTCCATCTCCATCTCCATCTCCATCTCCATCTCCATCTCCATCTCCATCACTATCACCATCACTATCACCATCACCATCACCATCACCACCGCCATCACCACCACCACCACCATCACCATCACCATCACCACCGCCATCACCACCATCATCACCACTATCACCATTATCACCATCGTCATCACCATCATCACCGTCATCACTATCATCATCACTACCATCACCATCACAACTACTAAATCACAATGTTTGTAAGGTTTATAATGTTCATCAATTGGGCAATCTTAACACCTCCATCGAAATATTTCAATACCACAATAATAACATTTACAAATATCTTCTTTCATAGAAGAGGATAAAGGTAACTTATTAACTAATTCTGTGTACATATTATACATCCTAGATCGAAACACATACACTGAACAAAAAGTTTTAGAATTACGTTCTACAACATCTTTATAATCGATAACATTCAATTGTTTATTTATATTATTTTTTTTTAATTCCCTTAGCCTTTTTAAGTAAATTATTTTTGGTTTTCACACAATAAGCTTTATCTCCAGTTCCATAGAAACATTCTATGGTTTCGCCAGCAAAATTTATCTTTAAATTTACCTACTACAGACTTAGTTACTGGAATATTGTAAACAGAACACATTGTTTTAATAAAGTATAATGAACAACATATCGTTGTTTATTTAATAAATTCCGAATTAATTTTGCATGTTTAGAATTAGGTGGAAATTCATTGTGAAAGTAGTGCAAATTAGTAGGATATATTAAATCGACTTCTAAAACGTATCCCTTTTCAGATCTGTCTGAAATGTGTGTGACGTTAAAACTATCAATTGAGACATGGCATAGCCATATAAGTTAGTTGTTTCTACATATAATAAATTTTACTAGGCTTAGATGAGTAGAAATCTTCAAGAAACTTATTGTTTGCGATAAACTTTCTAGTAACACAAGTACTAACTCCTTCTCTTATATTATCCTTAAAAAAAATGTAACATATCAGGATCAGTTAAAAGCTGTAATTCTACATCTGTCAATTTTAAACTAGCGTCAAAACTTAAACCTGGAAAAGTATAATAATGCGCAGGATCTAGCTTATAGGTACTTAAACAAGTTTTTCTAAAATTTTGGAAAATATCTGCTAAAAGCAATATATCTGATTTTAAATAAATCATCATCACCATCACCACCATCACCATCACCATCAGAACTATCACCATCACAAGTATTACTACCATCACCAACATCACTACCATCACCACAATCACCACCATCACCAACACCATCACACTCAGCGTCACCATCATTATCACCATCACTATCATTATCACCATTATCACAATCATCACCATCATCACCATCATCACCATCATCACCATCATCACCATCGTCACCATCACCACCATCATCCTAATAATCACCCTCACCATTATCACCATCATCACCATCATCACCATCACCATCACCAACACCATCACCATCACCATCACCATCAGAACTATAAACATTACAAGTATCACTACCGTCACCTACATCATCACCTCCACCGCCACCGCCACCGACACCGCCACCGCCACCGCCACCGCCACCACCATCACCACCACCACCACCACCATCACCATCACCATCACCATCTCTATCACCATCACCGTCACCATCACCATCACCATCACCATCACCATCACCATCACCATCACCATCACCATCACCATCACCATCACCATCACCATCACCATCACCATCACCATCACCACCGCCATCACCACCACCATCACCATCATAACCGCTATCAAAATTATCACCATCATCATCACCTTCATCACCGTCATCACCATCATCATCACCACCATCACAACTACTAAATCACAATGTTTGTAGGGTTTATAATGTTCATCAATAGGGCAATCGTAACACCTCCATCGAAATATTTCAACACCACAATAATAACATTTACAAATATCTTCTTACATAAAAGAGGATAAAGGTAACTTATTAACTAATTCTGTGTACATATTGTACATCCTAGATCGAAACACATACATAGAACAAAAGGTTTTAGAATTACGTTCTACAACATCTTTATAATCGATAACATTCAATTGTTTATTTATATTATTTTTTTTAATTCCCTTAGCCTTTTTAAGTAAATTATTTTTGGTTTTCTCATAATAAGCTTTATCTCCAGTTCCATAGAAATATTTTATGGTTTCGCCAGCAAAATTCATCTTTAAATTTACCTACTACAGGTTTAGTTACTGGAATATTGTAAACCGAACACATTGCTTTAATAAAGTATAATGAACAACATATCGTTGTTTATTTAATAAATTCCCAATTAATTTTGCATGTTTAGAATTATTTGGTTTATAATTCTCCGGACAAAAAGGAAATTCATTGTGAAAGTAGTGCAAATTAGTAGGATATATTAAATCGACTTCTAAAACGTATCCCTATTCAGATCTGTCTGAAATGTCTGTGACATTAAAACTATCAATTGCCACATCGCATAGTTGTTTCTACACATAATAAATTTTACTATGCTTAGATGAGTAGAAATCTTCAAAAAACTTATTGTTTGCGTTAAACTTTCTAGTAACACAAGTACTAACTTCTTCTCTTGTATTATCCTTAAAAAAATGTAACATATCAGGATCAGTTAAAAGCTGTAATTCTACATCTGCGAATTTTAAACTAGCGTCAAAACTTAAACCTGGAAAAGTATAATAATGCTCAGGATCTAGCTTATAGGTTCTTAAACAAGTTTTTTTCTAAAATTTTCTAAAATATCTGCTAAAAGCAATACATCTGATTTTAAATAAATCATCATCACCATCACCACCATCACCATCACAAGTATCACTACCATCACCAACATCACCACCATCACCTCAATCACCACCATCACCATCACAATCGCCTCTATCACCACCATCACCCTCACCATCACTGTCACCATCATTATCACCATCACCATCACTATCATTATCAGTATCATCACCATTATCACCATCATCACCATCATCACCATCATCACTATCATCACCATCATCACCATCATCACCATCATCACCATCATCACCATCATCACCATCATCACCATCATCACCATCATCACCATCATCGCCATCATCACCATCATCACCATCATCACCATCATCACCATCATTACAATCATCACCATCATCACCATCATCACCATCATCATCATCATCACCATCATCACCATCATCACCATCATCACCATCATCACCATCATCACCATCATCACCATCATCACCATCATCACCATCATCACCATCATCACCATCATCACCATCATCACCATCATCACCATCATCACCATCATCACCATTATCACCATCACCGCCATCTTCACCATCACCTCCATCATCACCATCATCATCATCATCATCATCACCATCATCATCATCACATCAAAATCACCATCACCATCACCACCACCATCACCACCACCATCACCACCATCACCACCACCATCGCCATCACCATCGCCATCACCATCGCCATCACCATCATTATCACCATCCCCATCGCCATCGTCTTCGTTATCGTTATCGCCATCGCCATCCCCATCGCCATCGCCATCGCCGTCGCCGTCGCCGTCGCCGTCGTCGCCGTCGCCGTCGCCTTCTCCATCTCCATCTCCATCTCCATCTCCATCTCCATCTCCATCTCCATCTCCATCTCCATCTCCATCTCCATCTCCATCTCCATCTCCATCTCCATCTCCATCTCCATCTCCATCTCCATCTCCATCTCCATCTCCATCTCCATCTCCATCTCCATCTCCATCTCCATCTCCATCTCCATCTCCATCTCCATCTCCATCTCCATCTCCATCTCCATCTCCATCTCCTCCATCTCCATCTCCATCTCCATCTCCATCTCCATCTCCATCTCCATCTCCATCTCCATCTCCATCTCCATCTCCATCTCCATCTCCATCTCCATCTCCATCTCCATCTCCATCTCCATCTCCATCTCCATCTCCATCTCCATCTCCATCTCCATCTCCATCTCCATCTCCATCTCCATCTCCATCTCCATCTCCATCTCCATCTCCATCTCCATCTCCATCTCCATCTCCATCTCCATCTCCATCTCCATCTCCATCTCCATCTCCATCTCCATCTCCATCTCCATCTCCATCTCCATCTCCATCTCCATCTCCATCTCCATCTCCATCTCCATCTCCATCTCCATCTCCATCTCCATCTCCATCTCCATCTCCATCTCCACCTCCACCTCCACCTCCACCTCCACCTCCACCTCCACCTCCATCTCCATCTCCATCTCCATCTCCATCTCCATCTCCATCTCCATCTCCATCTCCATCTCCATCTCCATCTCCATCTCCATCTCCATCTCCATCTCCATCTCCATCTCCATCTCCATCTCCATCTCCATCTCCATCTCCATCTCCATCTCCATCTCCATCTCCATCTCCATCTCCATCTCCATCTCCATCTCCATCTCCATCTCCATCTCCATCTCCATCTCCATCTCCATCTCCATCTCCATCTCCATCTCCATCTCCATCTCCATCTCCATCTCCATCTCCATCTCCATCTCCATCTCCATCTCCATCTCCATCTCCATCTCCATCTCCATCTCCATCTCCATCTCCTCCATCTCCATCTCCATCTCCATCTCCATCTCCATCTCCATCTCCATCTCCATCTCCATCTCCATCTCCATCTCCATCTCCATCTCCATCTCCATCTCCATCTCCATCTCCATCTCCATCTCCATCTCCATCTCCATCTCCATCTCCATCTCCATCTCCATCTCCATCTCCATCTCCATCTCCATCTCCATCTCCATCTCCATCTCCATCTCCATCTCCATCTCCATCTCCATCTCCATCTCCATCTCCATCTCCATCTCCATCTCCATCTCCATCTCCATCTCCATCTCCATCTCCACCCCAATCCCCATCCCCATCCCCATCCCCATCCCCATCTTCATCCCCATCCCCATCCCCATCCCCATCCCCATCCCCATCCCCATCCCCATCCCCATCCCCATCCCCATCCCCATCCCCATCCCCATCCCCATCCCCATCCCCATCCCCATCCCCATCCCCATCCCCATCCCCATCTCCAGCGTCAAAACTTAAACCTGGAAAAGTATAATAATGCGCAGGATCTAGCTTATAGGTACTTAAACAAGTTTTTCTAAAATTTTGGAAAATATCTGCTAAAAGCAATACATCTACGATGTCATCATCATCGCCATCACCATCACCACCATCACCATCACCATCAGAACTATCACCATCACAAGTATCACCACAATCACCGCCATCACCATCATCATCGCCACTATCACCAACATCACCCGTCACCATCATTATCACCATCACCATCGCCATCGCCATCGCCATCGCCATCGCCATCGCCATCGCCATCGCCATCAACATCAACATCAACATCAACATCACCATCACCATCACCACCGCCATCACCACCACCATTACCATCATCACCACTATCACTATTATCACCATCATCATCACCATCATCACCGTCATCACCATCATCATCACCACCATCACCATCACATCTACTAAATCACAATATTTGTAAGGTTTATAATGTTCATCAATAGGGCAATCGTAACACCTGCATCGAAATATTTTGACACCACAATAATAACATTTACAATCACCACCATCACCACAATCACCACCATTACCATCACCATCGCCACCATCATCACCATCACCCTCACCATCACTGTCACCATCATTATTACCATCACCATCACTATCATTATCAGCATCATTACCATCATCACTATCATCACTATCATCACCACCATCACCATCATCACTATCATCATTATCATCACTATCATCACCATCATCACCATCATCACCATTATCATTATCATCACCATCATCACCATCATCACCATCATCACCATCGTCATTATCATCACCATCATCACCATCATCACCATCATCGCCATCATCATCATCATCACCATCATCACCATCATCACCATCATCACCATCATCACTATCATCACTATCATCACCATCATCGCCATCATTTACTATTATCATCATCATCGCTATCATCACCGTCATCATCATCATCATCACCATCATCATCATCTCATCAAAATCACCATCACCATCACCACCATCATCACCACCACCACCATCACCACCACAATCATCACCACCATCACCACCACCACCATCACCACCACCATCGCCATCACCATCACCATCATCATCACCATCCCCAGCGCCATCGTCATCGCCATCGCCATCGCCATCGCCATCGCCATCTCCATCTCCATCTCCATCTCCATCGCCATCGCCGTCGCCGTCGCCGTCGCCGTCGCCGTCGCGTCGCCGCCGCCGCCGCCGCCGCCGCCGCCGCCGCCACCGCCACCGCCACCGCCACCGCCACCGCCACCGCCACCGCCACCGCCACCGCCACCGCCACCGCCACCGCCACCGCCACCGCCACCGCCACCGCCACCGCCACCGCCACCGCCATCGCCATCGCCATCGCCATCGCCATCGCCATCGCCATCGCCATCGGCATCGGCATCGGCATCGCCATCGCCATCGCAATCTCCATCTCCATCTCCATCTCCATCTCCATCTCCATCTCCATCTCCATCTCCATCTCCATCTCCATCTCCATCTCCATCTCCATCACCATCACCATCACCATCACCATCACCAAAATCACCACCGCCATCGCCACTACCATCACTTCCCCTTTACCTTTTTAAGTAAAATTATTTTTGGTTTTCACACAATAAGCTTTATCTCCAGTTCCATAGAAACATTCTATGGTTTCGCCAGCAAAATTCATCTTTAAATTTACCTACTACAGTCTTAGTTACTGGAATATTGTAAACCGAACACATTGTTTTAATGAAGTATAATGAACAACATATCGTTATTTATTTAATAAATTCGGAATTAATTTTGCATATTTAGAATTAGGAGGTTTATAATTCTCCGGACAAAAAGGAAATTCATTGTGAAAGTAGTGCAAATTGGTAGGATATATTAAATCGACTTCTGAAACGTATCCCTTTTCAGATGTGTCTGAAATGTCTGTGACATTAAAACTATCAATTTGTTTTCGAGAGAGCCAAACAAAATCCTTCTGTGGAAGATATTGAGACATTGCATAGCCATATAAGTTAGTTGTTTCTACATATAATAAATTTTACTAGGCTTAGATGAGTAGAAATCTTCAAGAAACTTATTGTTTGCGGTAGACTTTCTAGTAACACAAGTACTAACTCCTTCTCTTATATTATCCTTAAAAAATGTAACATATCAGGATCAGTTAAAAGCTCTAATTCTACATCTGTGAATTTTAAACAAGCGTCAAAATTTAAACCTGGAAAAGTATAATAATGCGCAGGATCTAGCTTATAGGTACTTAAACAAGTTTTTCTATAATTTTGGAAAATATCTGCTAAAAGCAATACTTCTGATTTTAAATAAGTATCAGAATATTCACCTATCGAATTACAATTGAACAAATTCCAAGCAACTTTTGCCCTATTATAGTCATCTTCAGTAATATGTTCTCCTATTAAATCGTTATAAAATTGTTCCTTCTCTGGCAATGCGTTTTCATTTAATTTTTATAATTAGTAACCTAGCTATAAGGAAAAACCCCTTTTTGACGAATCAAATCGAACTTTTCCTTTTCGTCGAAAAATTTTAATATTTCTTGACATTGTCGGTCTTCTAGAGTGTCAGATAATTTTGATAATAAAGATGGCAAAAACTGAAAGGAGTCTACAAATCTTATGCAAAACTGTTTCTATTTGAACTTACCAGATTGTTTGTCGAAATATGTGTCTACATTGATGTATTTTTCAAGTGAAATAAATTTTTCCTTGTTCTGTGCAATAACTTTCAATCGTTCATTATTCTGACATAAATTTTTGATAAATAAATGAACATCGTAATTTTTTAAGTTATTTAGTATAACAGGAATATAATTTGGTAATTTGAAATTTAAATTACATTTGAAGTGGGCTGGTCCTCTGTAAAGATCAGTTAGGTGATCATGATCTGCAACTTTATCAGATTCGTCAATAATAATCTTATTGCAAATATGACATTCCTTTTTATAATTGTGATGTATGCTATCTAACTCGTTCAATTTACTCATTGGTTTCATTAATTTTAAATATTTATTATATATGTCAAACACATCTCGTTTTATTAATTTAATGAAAACCTGATCTCAATTAGAACCCCTATAAAGTTTAAACTTAGATCCATTGTCATCAAATGAACATTTTATATAACAAGCAAAAGAATGTGGAATATGTTCGTATTGCTTCATAGTGTAAGAACTGTTAGGATTAACATCATTTAAGTTGCTAACTAACGGTTTAAGAATACATTCAAAATCAGCATAAATAACGAAAGGAACTTCAGTTTGTTTTTGAATATATCTTTTAACTTAAAAGGGCTATACAAACAAGAAATGTTATATAAAGAAGAAAAATGGGGGTAAGATGAAGTGTGATATTCTAATCCATTCGGGCTGTGTAAAGCTGCTCTCACGGACCATAAGAAGCAGTTATTATCTTCATTGCGCATATTGATGGTGGCACACTTCCTGTCAATCTCAACAGGTAGAGGAATAATCTTCTCTTAGGGGGTTGAGCTTATATACGTTAACCTCCAAATACAGAATTTTGACCAAATTCCAACCTGCAACAAAAGAAATAGTAAACATTAAAATTTTTTAATATTAAATAATTAAAAAGTTAGTAATAAAAATAGATTTTAATATTAGGAATAGACTATGGACAGTAAAAATTAATAATAAGCCTACCAGAATCCTTTTCCGCTAACTCGTCTGCTTTTCTGTCAACTGTTTCGTAAAACTCTTGGATTATATTTGGTATATCCGAACTGCTGCAAATCAGTTTGTATTGTGTATTAAAAGACTTGACGCTGTGGGTTAGATCAGTAGGATATAAATACAGCCCGAAGAGTTCCACATTGATTTTGATACAGGTATGTTGTACCACTGCTCGCTCCAATAAACCAATAACTTTTTCGACAAGTTCCTCAAAAAAACTTATAACATTTACATGATATCCCTCAGGGTTGACTCGATATGAAACTATACGTTCCTTAAAAGCTAATTTTATCACCTCAATACCAAAATCCCTTCAAGATGTTGTAACATGTTGTTTGTGACTGTTAGATTTCAAATGACTTCCCCATGATTTTCTAATCACATCTTTTTTACAATCCCTGCAGTATTTCGTCACTTCTGAAACCAACGAAAAATATAATTAGACTTGATTAATTATAACAAAAATAATTATTAATCATTTGTCATTCGTATATGCATAAAGAATTGGGAAAATCAAGGAAGTGTTTATAAGAATATAAAGTTGTTATTCCCAGGCTCGTTTTCATACATACACTTCGAGGTTGACGTGGGTCTGAAAACCTACACAAACAAGTTTGTATAGGTTTTCGAACCCAATTCGACCTTGAAGTGTATGTATGCAAGCGAGCTTTGGAATAATAACTTACCTCGTTTAGGATTTGAAGAATGTTGAGGACCGGTAGAAGATGCTTGTTGCTTAAGTCATTGTGAGTTACAAAACTTTCTCATGTGTGGATAAAGTCGTCTAGTAAAATGTCTGTTGCATGTTTTATATGTATACATTGTTAGGAAACTAGTGGAGATGTAACGCTAAGAGAATAACGTAGAACTTTTATATTATTGAAATTAACAGAGAAAGGGAAATAAAATTAAATATTAATATTTGCCAATTCGTTGAAGCACAGTTTTATCCTATCCCACACGATCTGTTCTTCAGAAGATACATGTCGAAATTTTTCGTAAGAATTTAAGGAAAAAAACACAAACTGTTTAAGCTGGACACAAATTTTCGGGACAATTTTGTATTTTTAATTTTAGCCTTCACAATTAGAGAATTTTTATCTATGAAGTAATTATTTGGAAATGTTTGTGTGCCACGGTCCGTAGAATTAACATCGGTTTGGATGTCACAATTTGTACAATTTGTATCAGTTTGGGTAGATATTGAATTATTAAACAGTTCAAATGCTCGCATGTCAAAAGGTACAATAATTAAATTTGGAGAACTAGGAGATAAAGCAGATTCTGAAGGGTTGTCTTGAGTAATACAATCAAACTGTGAAGTTAGAAGGGGTGTTGGGGGGGTGGGTTGAGTACAACGGATTAATATGTCAGAATCGTTAGAACTGCCGTTAACAATTAAACAGTTTAGGTCACTACGATTAATAAAATTGGGCGAAATAGAACTCGAAGAAGATGCGGAAGAAGTTGGAACTCGTGTGATAGAATCAAACCGGTGTGGTGACGATGGTTTAGGTTGGGTACATGGAAATGATAGATTAGAATCGGTAGAGGTTTCAACTATATCTTCGAACATTAATTTCATGTTATTTTCAACCGAAGGGTTATTCAAATTTACCTCGGTTGCAACATTTTCGATTTCTAAATTTGTTTCCGGACTAGACAAAGAAACTGATAAATTATCAATATCATTGAAAATAAGATTTCGAGATAAAATTTGGTTAATATTATCAACATTGGAAAGTGCCGAACACTCTAGCGAGAAATTTTGACTTGAACAGCCCAAATTAGATTCTGACACAAGAAGTTGGGCATCATTATTAAGAAAAACAAAATCTTTCAAATTAAAGAATTTTCGCTATCCTGTGTCTTTTCAGTAATAGGAGGTTGTCGAGTTAATATTTGTGGTTCTGCCGTGTTCGTTAATAATAGCGTCAATATTGCAAGATACCTTTTCTTCAGTAAGAACATCATTAGAAGTAGGATCCTGAATATTAACACCCTCATTAATCACGCTTAATAAAAGATTATTATCTAAAGCATCAAAATCAAAATTAGATAAATCTAAATTTGGAATATTTAAATTTTGCATAACTAAATCTGTCATTTCCATGTTACTTACAGCTTGAGTGAAATACTGTTTACCCACACACGTACACACAGAAACAATAGCTTCAAACAAATTTGCAAAATTAAATAGTAATATGTAAATAAATAGATAAAAATGTTAAATGAACAATATAAAATAAATGCACTAACACTCACACACACTTTACTTTATCAGAGTAATCAACTAAGACCGAGTATGAGAAAATAACGGCAAGCTTTGTGCAAAAACGGTCTTTATACGAGCCTAGTGACGCCAAGTCAACAACGCCCCACCTTGACTGTTTTACATTGACCGGTCAATGCCATGATAAATATGTTTACTACAGTGGTATTCGACCGCCGCCTCAATTGACGCACCAGTTGCCGCCTAGTTGAAAAACTTTCGGTCGCCGCCATCAGCCGTCTACTTTTGACTGCCGCCCCAATCGCAACTATTGGTAGCCGCCATCTTTCATTTCCCCTTACCCCCTCATACCTTCCCCTTTCCCTTTGCTACCTTATACCTTTCCCTTCCCCGTTCCCCCTTGACCACTTTATACCTTCCCCTTCACCCTTTCCCTTCACCCTACCCCCTATGCCCTACCCTCGGCCCCATTTTTTCGATTTTTACAATTTCTATGATTTTTTAATTTTTGACAATTGTACAGTTTTTAGCAATTTTTTCTAATTTTCAAAATTTTTTTTTTTATTTATGCAATTTCTTTCAACTTATTTCTTTTCTTTACATATTCTCAAGTACGCCACTGGAAAGTTACATCATGTTACACTATATGAAGGGATATTGCATCATACAAAACAGTGTTTTGTGTTTAAGTGTTTAATGATAAATAACGATATTATGCTAAATTGCAGTTTTACCGAACTTTATCTTTTGTTACCGCATTTTATCAGTACAGTTAAATGTTGATTTTTGCTAAGTTATTGTTATTCGCATTTTATCTTTTCACACCAAGATTTGTCTTTTAAAATTGTATAAATACTCACATGAATTTGTAATATTGTCTTAGTTTGTTACCAGCATTGGCTGAATAAAGTTGATTCCTAAAATTCTGTCATAGAGTATATAAAACTAATTCCAATCCAACACCTGAAGTACGAACAACAAAACTCAAAAACAAAACTGGCGCAGTCGGTAGGATTTTTTCCTAAACAGACAAGTGAAATATAGTGCCACATCGTGTGGATGTGGCACTATGTTTCACAAGATCTGGTGATTTTCAAATCTTTAACTGGAAAAGTACCAAAAATTTGAAGAAAGAGGCAGTTTATAGACTAGTTGTGCTACATCGAATTATTTGGATAGTGGTCTACGAACTCTGTAACGTCTAAATCTTCAGTGTTCAGAAACAGGGTTGGAAGAGCCAGGCTATTGACAAAAAACTCACGGTGCGGTACACCCTCTGGCTTCACCGTGGAATTTGGCTTCATCAAAACGTAGTTTGTAGTGGAAAATAGAAACAAAATACCGGCGTGAAGAAGAAACAAGAACTTTCAGGCATGGTAAAGATTTTTTTCCTCGCTCTCGTATTTTCTTTAATTTTAAGATATTTCTCTCGTTTATGGTTTTATTTTAATTTTTGATTTAATCATTTTATTATACAATTTCTTTTTGGCAAATTATTAGAAAAAATAAGGAATATAGGAAACAAGCTCTCGAATTATCGAAAACTCAATGCGAAACTGATTTTGATACTGAAAAAGAAGAATCTTATTCTATTAACTTTTTAAAATCTTTTAATTTCGATCTCTCATCTCAATCGAGTATTGAAGGAGGTAATCTGGTGTGCACTTTTGACAAATTCAATTTAGAATCACTAAAATTGCCAAACGAAACAAATTATTCAAAATTAAGACTTTTCTTAGATATTATTCCAAATTTTAACGGAGACCCACGTGATCTTAATAATTTTATAGCCGCATGTGATGAAACATTTCAAACTTATGAAAACGAAAGTGAAATAATCAAAAAACTTATTTTTAGAGGTATTATAGGCAATAATATCTAGTCGTCTAGAGTTAGATACATCGGACAAAGTTAAAGATGTTTTGAAAGTCTCTTTTTCTAACCAAAGATTTTTTAATTGTTTATTGAACGAATAGTCTCAAACCCTATTCTAAATAAAATACTTATAATTTTGGCGTTCGACTTCAGTATACAAGAAGTCTAATTTTTCATCTATTAATAACCAACCTAATATGACAATTGAAACTAAAATAGCGCAAATAAACAATATTGTCTAAGAAATTCAGATTGTCTAGAAAAAGTTATGCAATTTGATATCGAAGAAGAAAACGTTTTTCATTTTGTATTGAAGGAAGGAAAAAAACACAACCTTTACCTTCACCATCTTTTAAAGCCCCAGCTATACAGAATGTACGTCAAGTAACTGAACAAACACCTACCCAAAGATTTCTAACTAATTATCACCCTATGCTAAATTTTGGATTTACTCCAAGCAGTTTTCCAAGCCAGTTAAGCCCAACAATTTTTCCAAGCCAACCAATATCTATTAATCCAAGGCTTATACAACACAAATTTTTCACTAACTAACAAGTTTTTAAAAAACCACAACACACAACAAACGTTTGGAAACCTACAGGCAAACCAATAACGGATAAACCTACACCAATATCAGTTGTTATATAAATAACTAGAGTACCCCAAAATGCTTTTCAACCCCAATATCGAAGCTTTAATGCCCAAACTCAGAAATCTAAATTTATAGCTGAAGAGTTACACAACGTAGAACATCCTGACGATTTTGATCCAGAAATGAACCAAGATTTTAGTGAAGAACTTGAAATAAATAAGGAACATAATTCAGAAACATACTTACCGGATGTAACGATCGAAGGACAGCAAGACTATCAAAATGTCGAAGCATAAAAAAAAAAGTTACAAGATGCAATTATTAGAAATAGTGCAAGTCCATAGTCAAGTCCAATATGGTTTGTACCTAAGAAAATGGATGCAAGTAATGTCAAAAATTAGCGCCTAGTAGTAGATTATAGAAGACTAAATAACAAACGATACAAGACCGTTTCCCCATCCCAAATTTTCAAAAGTTGAGTTAAAAAAATGAATATTAATAAAAATTTGAAAAATCAAAAAAAAAAATTAAAAAAAAAAAAAAAAGCTAAAAATTGGAAAAATAGTAAGATTGCAAAATTGAAAATTCGAAAAAATAGTAAAAGAAAAAAAAAAGAATCCAAATAAAATCGTTAAAACACTTAAAAATCGTCAAATATTGAAAAAAAAAAATAAAAAATGGAAAAATCAGTTGTGTAACTTGAAACGTAATTTGAAAGTTAAAAATTGAAAAATTCGAAAGGAAAACTGAAAATCGGGAAGAAATTAAGAAAAATTGAACAAATTCAAAAATATTTAAAAAATCGAAAAAAATTGTTACAAACTAAAAAATTGTCAAAAGTGGAAAGAATCAATAAGAATTCAAAAAAACTTCAAAAGTGTGACAGAATCGACGATTCGTTATAAAACTTAAAAAAAATGAATATAAATAAAAATTTGAAAAATCAAAAAAAAATTTCAAAAAACAAGAAAAAAATAAAAATTGAAAAAATAGTACGATTACAAAATTAAAAAATCGAAAAAATAGTAAAAGAAAAAAATTGAAAACCGAGAAATTTTAAAAAATCCAAAAAAAATCGTTAAAACACTTAAAAATCGTCAAACATTTAAAAAAAAAATAAAAAAACATAAAAACACAGAAAATCTCAAAAAATATTAAAAAATCGATAAAAGTTGTTAAAAATGGAAATATCAGTTGTGTAACTTGAAACGTAATTTGAAAGTTAAAAATTGAAAAATTCGAAAGGAAAACTGAAAATCGGGAAGAAATTAACAAAAATTGAACAAATTCAAAAATATTTAAAAAATCGAAAAAAATTGTTACAAATTGAAAGATTGTCAAAAGTGGAAAGAATCAATCAGGATTCAAAAAAACTTCAAAAGTTTAACAAAATCGACGATTTGTTATAAAACTTTAAAAAAATGAATATTAATAAAATTTTGAAAAATCAAAAAAGTTTTTTAAAAACAAGAAAAAAAAATAAAAATTGAAAAAACTTAAGCGTTAGAATTGAAAAAATCGAAACAATTTGAAAAAAAAAAAAAAAAACGGTCAAGTGCAAGTTGAACTTGCACAATTACGAGTAGTGTTCCGTACGTTAATTGTTTTTAAAATAAAAAATTTTGTTAAGGTGGTATAAAATGATCAGTGACTTCACAAAACACACCCCAAATGAGTTTCCAACAAAGTTTGTTTCCAATCTTTACTGAAAACTGGTGACCTTGAAATTTTGTTTTTTTTTTTTTATATACCAGATAGATTATTAACGGTAATGATAATTTTCGTTTAATCTATACCCCGTGGAAAATATTCCAGGATTTTTTCAAAATTTTTTAATCAGTACTTTTCGAGATAAGGTAGAGGACAGCGATTTTTCACGATTTTTTAAAAGTAATACGAAGAAAAGTGTGCGCAAGTATTACATTATATATATATTTTTTACTCGTGTTTTCACAAGCTTTCATTTGACACCACACTCGATGACCTGGTAAAATTTTTTTTTTTTCACTTCGATTTCACCCCTCAGAACGAATCCGTTAAGTCAAAATTTATGTTACGGTGATATAAAATGATCAGTGACTTCACAAAACACACCGCAAATAAGTTTTCAACAAAGTTTATTTCCAATCTCACCCCGTGGAGAATATTCCAGAATTTTTTGATAAGTACTTTCTGAGATAAGGCGGGTGGACAGTGATTTTTTTAAGAATAATACAAAGAAAAGTGCGCGCAAGTATTACATTATATATACATTTTTTTTATTTTGATGTAATGTCAATTCCCGATGATTCCAAATTTGGGTACATTCTGCAGGTAGACCTAGCATATCCACCTCAAATTCACGATCTACATAAAGATTTTTCTTTTTGTGTAGAACATCGCACCCCTCCCCACTCTAAACAAACTAAATTGATTGCAACCCTCTATAATAAGGAGGGATATATCTTGTATTATCGTAATTTAAAACAAGCTTTATCAAAGGGATTAATATTAACAAAAATTCATAAGATACTAAAATTTAAACAATCAGCTTGGCTTAAACCTTATATTGAATTGAATAATTGATTGCGAACTAAAGCCACAACAACCTTTGAGAAAAATTTGTATAAACTCTTTAATAACGCCTGTTTTGGGAAAACTATGGAAAATACACGTAAACACAGGGTGGTTAAAATAACTAATTCATGGGAGGGTCGTTATGGGGCCAAAAATCTTATATCAAGCCATCGGTTTCTGCACAGAATTGTGTTAGAGGATGACTTGATGTTAATAGAGCTCAAGAAAAATGAAATAATCTTTAATAAACCACTCTATATTGGCATGGCCATACTAGATATCTCTAAACTTACAATGTATTCATTTCATTATGATTATATGCTCCCTCAAATGGGGGTAGAACAATGTAAACTTTTGTATACCGACACAGACAGTTTCATCTATGAGCTTAAATGTGATGATGTTTACCGAGATGTAATAAGGTTAGATAATCAACATTTCGATACCTCTGACTATCCTGTTAATAACCCTTACGATATCCCTCAACGTAATAAAAAGGTGTTAGGGCTTCTAAAGGATGAGACCTCAGGATAAATAATTACTCTTTTTATAGGGTTAAGGTCAAAAATGTATACATTCAAAATTAAAGGGTAAAAAACTATTAAAAAGGCTAAAGGGGTTAAATATGGGATAGCAAAAAACAAATTAACTTATAAAGATTATTTATCATGTTTAAAAAACTTAGATAAAAATCTTTCAATTACTCAACGTACCATCCAATCATTTAACCAAGAAGTGTTTAGCATTGAACAAAATAAAATTGCGTTAAATGGACGTGATGATAAACGTCATTTACTGCATCATACCTTTGATACCCTACCATTTGGACATTATAGTCTACATTAAATTTATTTCTTTTATTATAGATGTCATTACAAGAGTTATGTATCAAAACCATTTGCGAAAATGTAATTTCAGCCGCAAATTTTGCTTTGGTATCTCCATTGCCTACAAAATTAACGTTAAAAATATTAAAATTATACTCTAATTATAAATGGCGTTATATAAATAAAGTAGCTCAAAACGATCAATCGAGATTTGAAACTAACTTAGAATTTTTATGTAACGATAAACAAATTCCGAGATCATGGCGAAATGTCGTACTTGGCACAAATGATTGGAACTATATAATTATGAAGGTGAATGGAGATGGTGGTAGATCTACTGACTCAAACTATCAATTTAACATAGATGTTATTGTAGTCTGTATGTTGTTGTAGTCTGGACATGTGCAGTATTGATTAGACTTGTTTAGGCTTGATTAGACTTGATTAAACAACATCTTTGTCTTGATCAATCCAGCTATTGTGTGATTTATCGAAACCAAGCCATATGTAATAGGTGATGTGATATTTACCTTAATAACTTTAAAGAGCTCTGTTGACCAATTAGGAGCATGATAAAAAAACAAAAATTTCAGGGTCATCAGTTTTCAGTAAAGATCGGAAACAAATTTTGTTTTATAAAACACATATGTTCTCTGGCAAGGTTATAGAATATATTTTGTTACGTTACGTACATATATATATATATATATATATATATATATATATATATATATATATATATATATATATATATATATATATATATATATATATATATATATATATATATATATATATATATATATATATATATATATATAAATAAATAATGTCTGAAACTTTTTATCTTATTCTGCTTGGTTTGTTTAGCCTGCTGAATCAGCATGTGACTAGACAGGTTTGTAATCTGGGCTCTTAATTCTTTTATTTCGTTGCCCAATCCTTCTATGAGGGCGACCTATTTGGCCCCTTTTCCTTTGAGATAATTGATTATCTCTTAGAATTCTTCGGAATTTCCCATTGTGTGCTATTGGTCCTATAAGGCTATAAAAATCCAATTAGTGTTAATTATTTTATTGCATTGATAATCCAAAGGGTACTTAGACCCCTCGAATGGACGCAGAAACGACAGTAAGGGCTCACATGGCGTTTTGAATTTATGAACATTTTCGCTCAGTGCGTCGCCGTCGTTTTATACTAGCTACAAATAATAGTTTCATTTCATAATCTTGTTTAATTTGTTGTGCTAAGTTTGTGGTAACCATTATTAATTAACCGTTATTTTATAATTAGTGTACAGTATAACTGGATTTTAATAGGTGTTTAATTAGTGTACAGTGTAATTATATTTTAATAGGTGTTTAATTAGTGCACAGTGTAATTAGATTTTAATAGGTGTACAGTGCAATTGGACTTTAATAGGTGGTGGTTTGTATAGTAATTTGTTATTTTCCTTTTACTACAAAAATAAGTTTGTGGTAACCATTATTAATTAATCGCTATTTTTAGTGTTCCGTACGGAACATTTATAAGATGACTTCGGTGTCTGTCACACCCGATTTTGTCTGAAACTATTTGTCAGATAGTTGAAATTTGTTAATAATATAGGAATTGATGGCCTCATCCGAGCCGTATCGTTTTGAATGTTAAATTTTGACTTAAGGGGTTAGTTTTGGTGGTGAAATCGGCAGTGAAAAAAAATTCAACGAGTGTGGTGTCAAATGAAAGCTTGTGAAAACAAGATATATATATATATATATATATATATATATATATATATATATATATATATATATATATATATATATATATACATATATAATGTAATACTAGGGCTCACTTTTCTTTGCATTATTTTTAAAGAATCGCGAAAAGTCGCTGTTCTCTACCTTATTTTGAAAAATACAGATCAAAAAAGTTTTGAAAAATTTCTATAATATTCTCCACGGGGTGTAGATTGAATGAAATTTATCACGAGTGCATTACCTGTAATAATTTATCTGGTATATAAAAAATAAATAACCGGTCAAGTGCAAGTTGAACTTGTACAATTAGTGTTCCGTACGTTGATTGTTTTTAAAATAAAAATTTTTGTTAGGGTGGTATAAAATGATCAGTGACTTCACAAAACACCCCAAATGAGTTTTCAACAAAGTTTGTTTCTAATCTTTACTGAAAACTGGTAACCTTGAAATTTTGGTTTTTGTCTATACCAGATAAATTATTAAAGGTAATGATAATTTTCGTTCAATCTATACCCCGTGGAGAATATTCCAGGATTTTTTCAAAATTTTTTGATCAGTACTTTTCGAGATAAGGTAGGGGACAGCGATTTTTTCACGATTTTTTAAAAGTAATACGAAGAAAAGTGTGCGCAGGTATTACATTTTATATATATATATAATATATATATATATATATATATATATATATATATATATATATATATACATATATACATATATATGTATATATATATATATATATATATATATATATATATATATATATATATATATATATATATATATATGATATATAATGAACTCCCAACGAATTGAGTGACGACGTTAGAGGAATGGAGTGCTCCGACATAACTATGTCGAGTTCATCAACAACTTTTTTTGAAAAAAATGCCACCTGGGTTTTTGCAGCGTTAAATTCTACTTGGTTATTGTCACCCTAGGACAGAATTTCTTTTAGGTCTTTAAGTTGAATGACTTCCTGCTGTTTGCGGATATTCGCCTGGGTAGTCGGTGTCGGAGCGTTCAAATTGAATGAAGAGATAAGCGTCTGTCATTTGCAAAGCTGTAGATTGGATTCTAGGTCTTTTCCAGCAGATCATTAAAGTAAAGGAGTAAGAGAGTAGGCGACAGTATGGAGCCTTGAGATACACCGGCGTTGATAGTGAAGGTGACAGAAAGAAATCCGTCGACAGCTACTCGTAAAGAACGCTCTCTGAGGAAATATGAGAGCCACAAACACACCTTTTCAGACACACCATAAGAGTGTAGCTTAGCCTTGGGTATGTTAAGAGCAACTGTTCGAGATGTTCCAAAGTGTTCAATTGCGTTGTTCCAAACGTGTGTTACATAAGTCAGAAGCTAATTTCTGGTAAAAAGGACACTGTTTGAACAGTCACTGGACGTGTGACGTCATTCATGACTAGTTTTTGCAGACTCTTAAGCCATTTATTTATTAACATCTAGTTACATCTTTTGTATACTTATTTACACCTATTCTGCTTCTATAACGACATTTTAAATATCTAAACTGGTCAAAAGAGCACTATTTCAACAACCACTGGATTTGTGATGTCATTAATGACTACTTCTTGTATATTTTTCACCAAATTTTCGCATTTTATGTATATTTTTTTAGGAATTCGACTTTCTCGGCTAGTGGTATGGCAGAGGCCATCTGCAGTCATAGAACCCCGTCAGGGAAACTACTTACGGAGATAGGGATAAAGTACATCAGAGGGCGTTCGGTATGTGATGGAACCGTTAGAGACTCGATTGGCGCCGAGTCATACATCCTTTTAGTACGGTGTAGGATAGCGCGTTGGTACATAAGACGGGTCAAATATATGGACTGGATAGGACAACATTACATGGCTCGGGTGTCTCTGGATCGTCACACTCCCGTACTAGAGTGATACTAACCACCGTAGCCCCTGGGGGGAATGGGAGATAAGTCGAGATAAGCCTAGATAATGGGAGAAGTAATGGGAGATAGGCAGAAATAATATGGAATAAGGAGAAATAATGAGAGATAAGCCTAGATAATGGGTGAGAATGTGAGATAGGGGGAGATAAGGAGAAATAATGAGAGATAAGCCAAGATAAGCCTAGATAGAGGGAGGTAAGGTGAGATAATGGTAGATAAGGAGTAATAAAAGGAGTTAACTAGAAATAATGAGAGATAAGTTGAGATAATGGATGATAAAGAGGAAATAATAGGAGATAAGAGGAGATAAGTTTAGATAATGGGAGATAAGGTGAGAAAATGGGAAAGGTGAGATAAAGAGAAAGTTACTGGTTTGTTCCTGATTAGTTCGGGGTCGGTTTCGGAGATGGTTTCGTGGTAAGTTTCGGGGTTGTTCGGAGTCGGTGGTTCTGGGTCGGTTCGGGGCCAGTTTTGAGTTGGTTTGGGTTGGTACGGGGTTGGTTTTAAAAAAAAATCGACAAAAATAGTCGGAAATCGTTAAAAATTAAAAAAATTGAAAAAAAATTCAGAAAAATCGACAAAAAATAGTCAAGAATCGTCAAAAACTAGTCAAAAATCGTCAAAAATTGATTTTTTTTTTTTTTTTGAAAATTTTTTTTTTTTTAATTTTTCTGTTCGAAGAATTTTTTTTTTGAATAATTTTGAAGAATTTTCTTTTTTTGAATATTTTTGAATTTTTTTTTTTTGAAAATTTCGTTGGAATTTTTTTTGAGTATTTTTTCGTATAATTTTTGTTGATAATTTCGCGACGTTACGTGACGCGACGCGATTTGCGAAATGCATTTGTTTCGATTGTTTTCTAAATGGAAATCTTTATGTAGTTAAAATGATAAAATCGAGTTATTTAGTTTGAAAATTGCATGGTTTGTTCAGTTGGATCGAGTGGATTAGATTTGTGGCAGATGATCTGTTTCTATTTGAAATTGATTTGTAATTTGATGTAAAATTTGGCGTTGTTTGTTCGTTTTCGAGGTGTATTTTTGAATGGACTTTTGTTAAAATTTTGTTGATTTATGAGCATAAGAGCGAAGGGGTAAGAGGGAGATGGAGAGGAAGAGAGGGAAAAAAGAAAAGGGGAGGGTAGGAGGGAAGGAAGGAAGGGAAAAAGGGAAAGGAAGAAAAACGAGGGAAAAAGGGAAAAAAGGAAAAAGAGGAAAAAGGGAAGGGAAAGGGGAAGAAGGAAAAGAGAAAAGGGGAACAAGGGAAAGAAGGAAAGGGAAGAAAGGGAAAGAAAGGAAGAAAGAAAAAGAGGGAAAAGAGGAAAAAAGGAAGGGAAAGAAGAAAAGAGAAAAAGGGAAAGAAAGGAAGAGGAAAAAGGAAGAAAAGGGAAAGGGGGGAGGAAAAAGAAGAGGAAGAAAAGATGGCGGGAGGGCCGGTGGGTGGGTGTGAGGGTGGTAGGATGGGAGGGGCAAAGGGAAAAAAGGGATGGAAGGAGTTGGGGCGAAGAAGGGAAAGGATAATGATGAGGGAGGTGAGGGGGAGTAGAAGGGGAAATTGTGTAGGAGGTGAGGGGGAGGGGAAAGGGTGGGAGTGGGATGTGGGTGGGGCGAAGAGAGTGGGAGGGGCGAGTGATTTAGTCTTTGTGGGGTGGGAGGAGA
>CM032452.1:132076539-132078125 GCA_019049505.1 Pachyrhynchus sulphureomaculatus | reverse complement strand
ACCCACAACTCCGCAACCAACTCCACCCCCAACTCAACCCCCCCAACTACACCGCCCACTACACCACCCAAATTACACCACCCAAATACACCCCCCACCTAAATACCCCCCCCCAACCCGTAACCAACTTTCTCCTTAACTCCCTTTATTTCTCATTATCCCCATTATCACCTTTTTCACTTTAACACTCGATCCATATAGTGTCCTATCCACTCCATATATTTAATCCGTCTTATGTAAAAACGCACATTCCTACGATGTGCAGACTCCGTGCTAAGAGAATATATGACTCAACGCCAATTAAGTCTCTAACGATTCCATCACATACCGAACACCCTCTGATGTAATTTATCCTTATCTCCATAAGTAGTTTCCCTGGCGTGGTTCTATGACTACAGATGGCCTCTACCATATCACTAGCCGAAAAAGTCGAATTCCTAAAAAAATCTGCAAAAAAATGCGAAAATTTAGTGAGAAATGTACAAGTTGTCATTAATGACATCACAAATCCAGTGGTTGTTGAAATAGTGCTATTTTAACAAGTTTAGATATTTAAAATATCGTTATAGAGACAGAATAGATGTAAATAAGTATACAAAAGATGTAACTAGATATTAATAGATGTAAATAAATGGCTTAAGAATCTGCAAAAACTAGTCGTGAATGACGTCACACGTCCAGTGACTGTTCAAACAGTGTCCTTTTTACCAGAAATTACCTTCTGACTTATGTAACACACGTTTGGAACAACGCTATTGAACACTTTGGAACATCTCGAACAGTTGCTCTTAACATATCCAAGGCTAAGCTACACTCTTATGGTGAGTCTGAAAAGATCTGTTTGTGGCTCTCATATTTCCTCAGAGAGCGTTCTTTACGAGTGACTGCCGACGGATTTCTTTCTGTCACCTTCACTATCAACGCCGGTGTATCTCAAGGCTCCATACTGTCGCCTACTCTCTTACTCCTTTACTTTAATGATCTGCTGGAAAAGACCTAGAATCCAATCTACAGCTTTGCAAATGACAGACGCTTATCTCTTCATTCAATTTGAACACTCCGACATCGACTACCCAGGTGAATATCCGCAAACAGGAGGAAGTCATTCAACTTAAAGACCTAAAAGAAATTCTGTCCTAGGGTGACAATAACCAAGTAGAATTTAACGCTGCTAAAACCCAGGTGGCATTTTTTTCAAAAAAAGTTGATGAACTCGACATAGTTATGTCGGAGCACTCCATTCCTCTAACGTCGTCACTCAATTCGTTGGGAATTCATTATATATCATATATATATATATATATATATATATATATATATATATATATATATATATATATATATATATATATATATATATATATATATATATATATATATATATATATATATATATATATATATATATATATATATATATATATATGTATATGTATATATATATATATATATATATATATATATATATATATATATATATATATATATATATATATATATATATATATATATATTATATATATATATATATATATATATATATATATATATATATATATATATATATATATATATATATATATATA
>CM032452.1:132024039-132071539 GCA_019049505.1 Pachyrhynchus sulphureomaculatus | reverse complement strand
ACCAAAAAGCAACCTGAAAAATGTAAAGAAAATTATAATTTAGAGTTAACAGTAATATCTAACTATAAAAGAGAAAACATAGATTAAAACTGACTTAATTGATCTTAGTGAAGAAAATCGCTTAATAAATATGGAAAGAGACAATTGTCAAATAGATTTGACTAATAAAGAGACAAATAGGAAACAAGTCTTTGTAAACCTTAATGACTGTTTAGAACCAGAAGAATTACTTCAAGAACAGGAGATAAATATGTATTAAGATTAAGTAAATGTAGGAAGAATAATAGAAAGAAAAACACTACTATCACCTAATTACTACTATGTTAATATATGTTAATTAGTAATTTCAAATAAAAGTCAAAAATATGTTAACTATATGGTTTTATTTCATCATCATCGTCATTATTAACATTTTTAAAAAATATTAAATATATATATATATATATATATATATATATATATATATATATATATATATATATATATATATGTAAATTCATGATTACATCAACTTTAATATTAACTCACTTAGTTTAACATATTAATCATCATCATCACTTAACTCAAAATGATCAATTTCCGAATCGCTATCATATCGAGCGGTAAAGCGAATTTTTATTTCAGTTTCACGATTAACGTCATGAAGCTTCAGTTCACAATCCGATTCACTCATTACTTCAAAGAGTACTTCTGAATAGCAGCTCTGACACCAATATTTTTTGTTATGATAAACGTCATCTATTATACTATAACATTATGTAACAAGATGAAAGTGGTCTCTAATTGATCTTAACAGATGTTTAAATGGTCTATTTTTTCGTACTATCTTAAAGTCATTATGACATGCTTTACAAACATACATATTTAAGGTCTTAATTATGTATAGATTAACCCATATACAATATCTACTAGATCTACCACCATCTCCATTCACCTTCATAATTATATAGTTCCAATCATTTGTGCCAAGTACGACATTTCGCCATGATCTCGGAATTTGTTTATCGTTACATAAAAATTCTAAGTTAGTTTCAAATCTCGATTGATCGTTTTGAGCTACTTTATTTATATAACGCCATTTATAATTAGAGTATAATTTTAATATTTTTAACGTTAATTTTGTAGGCAATGGAGATACCAAAGCAAAATTTGCGGCTGAAGTTACATTTTCGCAAATGGTTTTGATACATAACTCTTGTAATGTAATAAAAGAAATAAATTTAATGTAGACTATAATGTCCAAATGGTAGGGTATCAAAGGTATGATGCAGTAAATGACGTTTATCATCACGTCCATTTAACGCAATTTTATTTTGTTCAATGCTAAACACTTCTTGGTTAAATGATTGGATGGTACGTTGAGTAATTGAAAGATTTTTATCTAAGTTTTTTAAACATGATAAATAATCTTTATAAGTTAATTTGTTTTTTGCTATCCCATATTTAACCCCTTTAGCCTTTTTAATAGTTTTTTACCTTGTAATTTTGAATGTATACATTTTTGACCTTAACCCTATAAAAAGAGTAATTATTTGTCCTGAGGTCTCATCCTTTAGAAGCCCTAACACCTTTTTATTACGTTGAGGGATATCGTAAGGGTTATTAACAGGATAGTCAGAGGTATCGAAATGTTGATTATCTAACCTTATTATATCTCGGTAAACATCATCACATTTAAGCTCATAGATGAAACTGTCTGTGTCGGTATACAAAAGTTTACATTGTTCTACCCCCATTTGAGGGAGCATATAATCATAATGAAATGAATACATTGTAAGTTTAGAGATATCTAGTATAGCCATGCCAATATAGAGTGGTTTATTAAAGATTATTTCATTTTTCTTGAGCTCTATTAACATCAAGTCATCCTCTAACACAATTCTGTGCAGAAACCGATGGCTTGATATAAGATTTTTGGCCCCATAACGACCCTCCCATGAATTAATTATTTTAACCACCCTGTGTTTACGTGTATTTTCCATAGTTTTCCCAAAACAGGCGTTATTAAAGAGTTTATACAAATTTTTCTCAAAGGTTGTTGTGGCTTTAGTTCGCAATCAATTATTCAATTCAATATAAGGTTTAAGCCAAGCTGATTGTTTAAATTTTAGTATCTTATGAATTTTTGTTAATATTAATCCCTTTGATAAAGCTTCTTTTAAATTACGATAATGCAAGATATATCCCTCCTTATTATAGAGGGTTGCAATCAATTTAGTTTGTTTAGAGTGGGGAGGGGTGCGATGTTCTACACAAAAAGAAAAATCTTTATGTAGATCGTGAATTTGAGGTGGATATGCTAGGTCTACCTGCAGAATGTACCCAAATTTGGAATCATCGGGATTACATCAAAATAAAAAAAAATGTATATATAATGTAATACTTGCGCGCACTTTTCTTTGTATTATTCTTAAAAAAATCGCTGTCCACCCGCCTTATCTCAGAAAGTACTTATCAAAAAATTCTGGAATATTCTCCACGGGGTGTAGATTGAACGAAAATTATCACGAGTCCATTACCTGCAATAATTTATCTGGTATATAAAAAAAAAAACAGAAATTTCAAGGTCGTCAATTTTCAGTAAAGATTGGAAATAAACTTTGTTGAAAACTTATTTGCGGTGTGTTTTGTGAAGTCACTGATCATTTTATATCACCGTAACATAAATTTTGACTTAAGGGATTCGTTCTGAGGGGTGAAATCGGAAGTGAAAAAAAAAAAATTTTACCAGGTCATCGAGTGTGGTGTCAAATGAAAGCTTGTGAAAACACGAGTAAAAAATATATATATAATGTAATACTTGCGCACACTTTTCTTCGTATTACTTTTAAAAAATCGTGAAAAATCGCTGTCCTCTACCTTATCTCGAAAAGTACTGATTAAAAAATTTTGAAAAAATCCTGGAATATTCTCCACGGGGTATAGATTAAACGAAAATTATCATTACCGTTAATAATCTATCTGGTATATAAAAAAAAAACAAAATTTCAAGGTCACCAGTTTTCAGTAAAGATTGGAAACAAACTTTGTTGAAAACTCATTTGGGGTGTTTTGTGAAGTCACTGATCATTTTATACCACCCTAACAAAAATTTTTATTTTAAAAACAATTAACGTACGGAACACTACTCGTAATTGTGCAAGTTCAACTTGCACTTGACCGTTTTTTTTCAAATTGTTTCGATTTTTTCAATTCTAACGCTTAAGTTTTTTCAATTTTTATTTTTAGTGTTCCGTACGGAACACTTATAAGATCACTTCGGTGTCTGTCTGTCTGTCTGTCTGTCACACCCGATTTTCTCCGAAACTATTTGACATAGAAAGGTGAAATTTGGTAATAATATAGGAATTGATGGCCTCATCAGAGCCATGTAGTTTTGAGAATTAAATTTTGACTTAAGGGGTCAGTTTTGGGGGGTGAAGTCGGAAGTGAAAAAAAATTTTTTTTACTAGGTCATCGAGTGTGGTGTCAAATAAAAGCTTGTGAAAACACGAGTAAAAAATATATATATAATATTATACTTGCGCGCACTTTTCTTTGTATTATTTTTAAAAAAATCGCGAAAAATCGCTGTCCCGGGCCTTATCTCGAAAAGTACTTATCAAAAAAATTCGAAAAAATTCTGGAATATTCTCCACTTGGTGTAGATTGAACGAAAATTATCACGAGTGCATTACCTTTAATAATTTACATGGTATATAAAAAAACAAAAATTTCAAGGTCATCAGATTTCAGTAAAGATTGGAAACAAACTTTGTGAAAAACTCATTTGGGGTGTATTTTGTGAAGTCACTGATCATTTTATAACAAATTTTTTTATTTTAAAAAGCAATCAACGTACGGAACACTAATTGCGCAAGTTCAACTTGCACTTGACCGGTTATTTTTCTTGTTTTTAAAACTTTTTTGATTTTTCAAAATTTTATTAATATTCATTTTTTTAAAGTTTTATAACAAATCGTCGATTTTGTTAAACTTTTGAAGTTTTTTTGAATCCTAATTGATTCTTTCCACTTTTGACAATCTTTCAATTTGTAACAATTTTTTTCGATTTTTTAAATATTTTTGAATTTGTTCAATTTTTGTTAATTTCTTCCCGATTTTCAGTTTTCCTTTCGAATTTTTCAATTTTTAACTTTCAAATTACGTTTCAAGTTACACAACTGATATTTCCATTTTTAACAACTTTTATCGATTTTTAATATTTTTTGAGATTTTCTGTTTTTTTTTTTTTTTTTTTTTTTTTCTAAAATGTTTGACGATTTTTAAGTGTTTTAACGATTTTTTTTGGATTTTTTAAAATTTCTCGGTTTTCAATTTTTTTCTTTTACTATTTTTTCGATTTTTTAATTTTGTAATCGTACTATTTTTTCAATTTTTATTTTTTTTCTTGTTTTTTGAAATTTTTTTTTGATTTTTTTTTCAAATTTTTATTAATATTCATTTTTTTAAAGTTTTATAACGAATCGTCGATTCTGTCAAACTTTTGAAGTTTTTTTGAATTCTTATTGATTCTTTCCACTTTTGACAATTTTTTAGTTTGTAACAATTTTTTTCGATTTTTTAAATATTTTTGAATTTGTTCAATTTTTCTTAATTTCTTCCCGATTTTCAGTTTTCCTTTCGAATTTTTCAATTTTTAACTTTCAAATTACGTTTCAAGTTACACAACTGATTTTTTCCATTTTTTTTTTTTTTTTTTCAATATTTGACGATTTTTAAGTGTTTTAACGATTTTATTTGGATTCTTTAAAATTTTTCTCGGTTTTCAATTTTTTTTTCTTTTACTATTTTTTCGATTTTTCAATTTTGCAATCTTACTATTTTTCCAATTTTTAGCTTTTTTTTTGTTTTTTAATTTTTTTTTTGATTTTTCAAATTTTTATTAATATTCATTTTTTTAACTCAACTTTTGAAAATTTGGGATGGGGAAACGGTCTTGTATCGTTTGTTATTTAGTCTTCTATAATCTACTACTAGGCGCTATTTTTTGACATTACTTGCATCCATTTTCTTAGGTACAAACCATATTGGACTTGACTATGGACTTGCACTATTTCTAATAATTGCATCTTGTAACTTTTTTTTTTATGCTTCGACATTTTGATAGTCTTGCTGTCCTTCGATCGTTACATCCGGTAAGTATGTTTTTCTGAATTATGTTCCTTATTTATTTCAAGTTCTTCACTAAAATCTTGGTTCATTTCTGGATCAAAATCGTCAGGATGTTCTACGTTGTGTAACTCTTCAGCTATGAATTTAGATTTCTGAGTTTGGGCATTAAAGCTTCGATATTGGGGTTGAAAAACATTTTGGGGTACTCTAGTTATTTATATAACAACTGATATTGGTGTAGGTTTATCCGTTATTGGTTTGCCCGTAGGTTTCCAAAGGTTTGTTGTGTGTTGTGGTTTTTTAAAAACTTGTTGGTTAGTGAAAAATTTGTGTTGTATAAGCCTTGGATTAATAGATATTGGTTGGCTTGGAAAAATTGTTGGGCTTAACTGGCTTGGAAAACTGCTTGGAGTAAATCCAAAATTTAGCATAGGGTGATAATTAGTTGGAAATCTTTGGGTAGGTGTTTGTTCAGTTACTTGACGTACATTCTGTATAGCTGGGGCTTTAAAAGATGGTGAAGGTAAAGGTTGTGTTTTTTCCTTCCTTCAATACAAAATGAAAAACGTTTTCTTCTTCGATATCAAATTGCATAACTTTTTCTAGACAATCTGAATTTCTTAGACAATATTGTTTATTTGCGCTATTTTAGTTTCAATTGTCATATTAGGTTGGTTATTAATAGATGAAAAATGAGACTTCTTGTATACTGAAGTCGAACGCCAAAATTATAAGTATTTTATTTAAAATAGGGTTTGAGACTATTCGTTCAATAAACAATTAAAAAATCTTTGGTTAGAAAAAGAGACTTTCAAAACATCTTTAACTTTGTCCGATGTATCTAACTCTAGACGACTAGATATTATTGCCTATAATACCCCTAAAAATAAGTTTTTTGATTATTTCACTTTCGTTTTCATAAGTTTGAAATGTTTCATCACATGCGGCTATAAAATTATTAAGATCACGTGGGTCTCCGTTAAAATTTGGAATAATATCTAAGAAAAGTCTTAATTTTGAATAATTTGTTTCGTTTGGCAATTTTAGTGATTCTAAATTGAATTTGTCAAAAGTGCACACCAGATTACCTCCTTCAATACTCGATTGAGATAAGAGATCGAAATTAAAAGATTTTAAAAAGTTAATAGAATAAGATTCTTCTTTTTCAGTATCAAAATCAGTTTCGCATTGAGTTTTCGATAATTCGAGAGCTTGTTACCTATATTCCTTATTTTTTCTAATAATTTGCCAAAAAGAAATTGTATAATAAAATGATTAAATCAAAAATTAAAATAAAACCATAAACGAGAGAAATATCTTAAAATTAAAGAAAATACGATAGCGAGGAAAAAAATCTTTACCATGCCTGAAAGTTCTTCTTTCTTCTTCACGCCGGTATTTTGTTTCTATTTTCCACTACAAACTACGTTTTGATGAAGCCAAATTCCACGGTGAAGCCAGAGGGTGTACCGCACCGTGAGTTTTTTGTCAATAGCCTGGCTCTTCCAACACTGTTTCTGAACACTGAAGATTTAGACGTTACAGAGTTCGTAGACCACTATCCAAATAATTCGATGTAGCACAACTAGTCTATAAACTGCCTATTTCTTCAAATTTTTGGTACTTTTCCAGTTAAAGATTTGAAAATCACCAGATCTTGTGAAACATAGTGCCACATCCACACGATGTGGCACTATATTTCACTTGTCTGTTTAGGAAAAAATCCTACCGACTGCGCCAGTTTTGTTTTTGAGTTTTGTTGTTCGTACTTCAGGTGTTGGATTGGAATTAGTTTTATATACTCTATGACAGAATTTTAGGAATCAACTTTATTCAGCCAATGCTGGTAACAAACTAAGACAATATTACAAATTCATGTGAGTATTTATACAATTTTAAAAGACAAATCTTGGTGTGAAAAGATAAAATGCGAATAACAATAACTTAGCAAAAATCAACATTTAACTGTACTGATAAAATGCGGTAACAAAAGATAAAGTTCGGTAAAACTGCAATTTAGCATAATATCGTTATTTATCATTAAACACTTAAACACAAAACACTGTTTTGTATGATGCAATATCCCTTCATATAGTGTAACGTGATGTAACTTTCCAGTGGCGTACTTGAGAATATGTAAAGAAAAGAAATAAGTTGAAAGAAATTGCATAAATAAAAAAAAAATTTTGAAAATTAGAAAAAATTGCTAAAAACTGAACAATTGTCAAAAATTAAAAAATCATAGAAATTGTAAAAATCGAAAAAATGGGGCAGAGGGTAGGGCGTAGGGGGTAGGGTGAAGGGAAAGGGTGAAGGGGAAGGTATAAAGTGTGTCAAGGGGGAACGGGGAAGGGAAAGGTATAAGGTAGCAAAGGGAAAGGGGAAGGTATGAGGGGGTAAGGGGAAATGAAAGATGGCGGCTACCAATAGTTGCGATTGGGGCGGCAGTCAAAAGTAGACGGCTGATGGCGGCGACCGAAAGTTTTTCAACTAGGCGGCAACTGGTGCGTCAATTGAGGCGGCGGTCGAATACCACTGTAGTAAACATGTTTATCATGGCATTGACCGGTCAATGTAAAACAGTCAAGGTGGGGCGTTGTTGACTTGGCGTCACTAGGCTCGTATAAAGACCGTTTTTGCACAAAGCTTGCCGTTATTTTCTCATACTCGGTCTTAGTTGATTACTCTGATAAAGTAAAGTGTGTGTGTGAGTGTTAGTGCATTTATTTTATATTGTTCATTTAACATTTTTATCTATTTATTTACATATTACTATTTAATTTTGCAAATTTGTTTGAAGCTATTGTTTCTGTGTGTACGTGTGTGGGTAAACAGTATTTCACTCAAGCTGTAAGTAACATGGAAATGACAGATTTAGTTATGCCAAATTTAAATATTCCAAATTTAGATTTATCTAATTTTGATTTTGATGCTTTAGATAATAATCTTTTATTAAGCGTGATTAATGAGGGTGTTAATATTCAGGATCCTACTTCTAATGATGTTCTTACTGAAGAAAAGGAATCTTGCAATATTGACGCTATTATTAACGAACACGGCAGAACCACAAATATTAACTCGACAACCTCCTATTACTGAAAAGACACAGGATAGCGAAAATTCTTTAATTTGAAAGATTTTGTTTTTCTTAATAATGATGCCCAACTTCCTGTGTCAGAATCTAATTTGGGCTGTTCAAGTCAAAATTTCTCGCTAGAGTGTTCGGCACTTTCCAATGTTGATAATATTAACCAAATTTTATCTCGAAATCTTATTTTCAATGATATTGATAATTTATCAGTTTCTTTGTCTAGTCCGGAAATAAAATTTAGAAATCGAAAATGTTGCAACCGAGGTAAATTTGAATAACCCTTCGGTTGAAAATAACATGAAATTAATGTTCGAAGATATAGTTGAAACCTCTACCGATTCTAATCTATCATTTCCATGTACCCAACCTAAACCATCGTCACCACACCGGTTTGATTCTATCACACGAGTTCCAACTTCTTCCGCATCTTCTTCGAGTTCTATTTCGCCCAATTTTAATAATCGTAGTGACCTAAACTGTTTAATTGTTAACGGCAGTTCTAACGATTCTGACATATTAATCCGTTGTACCCAACCCACCCCCCGAACACCCCTTCTAACTTCACAGTTCGATTGTATTACTCAAGACAACTCTTCAGAATCTGCTTTATCTCCTAGTTCTCCAAATTTAATTATTGTACCTTTTGACATGCGAGCATTTGAACTGTTTAATAATTCAATTTCTACCCAAACTGATACAAATTGTACAAATTGTGACATCCAAACCGATGTTAATTCTACGGACCGTGGCACACAAACATTTCCAAATAATTACTTCATAGATAAAAATTCTTTAATTGTGAAGGCTAAAATTAAAAATACAAAATTGTCCCGAAAATTTGTGTCCAGCTTAAACAGTTTGTGTTTTTCCTTAAATTCTTACGAAAAATTTCGACATGTATCTTCTGAAGAACAGATCGTGTGGGATAGGATAAAACTGTGCTTCAACGAATTGGCAAATATTAATTTTAATTTTATTTCCCTTTCTCTGTTAATTTCAATATTATAAAAGTTCTACGTTATTCTCTTAGCGTTACATCTCCACTAGTTTCCTAACAATGTATACATATAAAACATGCAACAGACATTTTACTAGACGACTTTATCCACACATGAGAAAGTTTTGTAACTCACAATTACTTAAGCAACAAGCATCTTCAACCGGTCCTCAACATTCTTCAAATCCTAAACGAGGTAAGTTATTATTCCAAAGCTCGCTTGCATACATACACTTCAAGGTCGAATTGGGTTCGAAAACCTATACAAACTTGTTTGTGTAGGTTTTCAGACCCACGTCGACCTCGAATTGTATGTATGAAAACGAGCCTGGGAATAACAACTTTATATTCTTATAAACACTTCCTTGATTTTCCCAATTCTTTATGCATATACGAATGACAAATGATTAATAATTATTTTTGTTATAATTAATCAAGTCTAATTATATTTTTCGTTGGTTTCAGAAGTGACGAAATACTGCAGGGATTGTAAAAAAGATGTGATTAGAAAATCATGGGGAAGTCATTTGAAATCTAACAGTCACAAACAACATGTTACAACATCTTGAAGGGATTTTGGTATTGAGGTGATAAAATTAGCTTTTAAGGAACGTATAGTTTCATATCGAGTCAACCCTGAGGGATATCATGTAAATGTTATAAGTTTTTTTGAGGAACTTGTCGAAAAAGTTATTGGTTTATTGGAGCGAGCAGTGGTACAACATACCTGTATCGAAATCAATGTGGAACTCTTCGGGCTGTATTTATATCCTACTAATCTAACCCACAGCGTCAAGTCTTTTAATACACAATACAAACTGATTTGCAGCAGTTCGGATATACCAAATATAATCCAAGAGTTTTACGAAACAGTTGACAGAAAAGCAGACGAGTTAGCGGAAAAGGATTCTGGTAGGCTTATTATTAATTTTTACTGTCCATAGTCTATTCCTAATATTAAAATCTATTTTTATTACTAACTTTTTAATTATTTAATATTAAAAAATTTTAATGTTTACTATTTCTTTTGTTGCAGGTTGGAATTTGGTCAAAATTCTGTATTTGGAGGTTAACGTATATAAGCTCAACCCCCTAAGAGAAGATTATTCCTCTACCTGTTGAGATTGACAGGAAGTGTGCCACTATCAATATGCGCAATGAAGATAATAACTGCTTCTTATGGTCCGTGACAGCAGCTTTACACAGCCCGAATGGATTAGAATATCACACCTCATCTTACCCCCATTTTTCTTCTTTATATAACATTTCTTGTTTGTATAGCCCTTTTAAGTTAAAAGATATATTCAAAAACAAACTGAAGTTCCTTTCCTCATTTATGCTGATTTTGAATGTATTCTTAAACCGTTAGTTAGCAACTTAAATGATGTTAATCCTAACAGTTCTTACACTATGAAGCAATACGAACATATTCCACATTCTTTTGCTTGTTATATAAAATGTTCATTTGATGACAATGGATCTAAGTTTAAACTTTATAGGGGTTCTAATTGAGATCAGGTTTTCATTAAATTAATAAAACGAGATGTGTTTGACATATATAATAAATATTTAAAATTAATGAAACCAATGAGTAAATTGAACGAGTTAGATAGCATACATCATAATTATACAAACGAATGTCATATTTGCAATAAGATTATTATTGACGAATCTGATAAAGTTGCAGATCATGATCACCTAACTGATCTTTACAGAGGACCAGCCCACTCCAAATGTAATTTAAATTTCAAATTACCAAATTATATTCCTGTTATACTAAATAACTTAAAAAATTACGATGTTCATTTATTTATCAAAAATTTATGTCAGAATAATGAACGATTGAAAGTTATTGCACAGAACAAGGAAAAATTTATTTCAGTTGAAAAATACATCAATGTAGACACATATTTCGACAAACAATCTGGTAAGTTCAAAAAGAAACAGTTTTGCATAAGATTTGTAGACTCCTTTCAGTTTTTGCCATCTTTATTATCAAAATTATCTGACACTCTAGAAGACCGACAATGTCAAGAAATATTAAAATTTTTCGATGAAAAGGAAAAGTTCGATTTGATTCGTCAAAAAGGGGTTTTTCCTTATAGCTAGGTTACTAATTATAAAAAATTAAATGAAAACGCATTGCCAGAGAAGGAACAATTTTATAACGATTTAATAGGAGAACATATTACTGAAGATGACTATAATAGGGCAAAAGTTGCTTGGAATTTGTTCAATTGTAATTCGATAGGTGAATATTCTGATACTTATTTAAAATCAGAAGTATTGCTTTTAGCAGATATTTTCCAAAATTATAGAAAAACTTGTTTAAGTACCTATAAGCTAGATCCTGCGCATTATTATACCTTTCCAGGTTTAAGTTTTGACGCCTGTTTAAAATTCACAGATGTAGAATTAGAGCTTTTAACTGATCCTGATATGTTACATTTTTTAAGGATAATATAAGAGAAGGAGTTAGTACTTGTGTTACTAGAAAGTCTATCGCAAACAATAAGTTTCTTGAAGATTTCTACTCATCTAAGCCTAGTAAAATTTATTATATGTAGAAACAACTAACTTATATGGCTATGCAATGTCTCAATATCTTCCACAGAAGGATTTTGTTTGGCTCTCTCGAAAACAAATTGATAGTTTTAATGTCACAGACATTTCAGACACATCTGAAAAGGGATACGTTTCAGAAGTCGATTTAATATATCCTACCAATTTGCACTACTTTCACAATGAATTTCCTTTTTGTCCGGAGAATTATAAACCTCCTAATTCTAAATATGCAAAATTAATTCCGAATTTATTAAATAAACAACGATATGTTGTTCATTATACTTCATTAAAACAATGTGTTCGGTTTACAATATTCCAGTAACTAAGACTGTAGTAGGTAAATTTAAAGATGAATTTTGCTGGCGAAACCATAGAATGTTTCTATGGAACTGGAGATAAAGCTTATTGTGTGAAAACCAAAAATAATTTACTTAAAAAGGTAAAGGGAATTAAAAAAAATAATATAAATAAACAATTGAATGTTATCGATTATAAAGATGTTTTAGAACGTAATTCTAAAACCTTTGTTCTATGGATGTGTTTCGATCTAGGATGTATAATATGTACACAGAATTAGTTAATAAGTTATCTTTATCCTCTTTTATGAAAGAAGATATTTGTAAATGTTATTATTGTGGTGTTGAAATATTTCAATGGAGGTGTTACGATTGCCCTATTGATGAACTTTATAAACCTCACAAACATAGTGATTTAGTAGTTGTGATGGTGATGGTGGTGATGATGATGGTCATGAAGATGGTGATAATGGTGATAGTGGTGATGGTGATGGTAGTGGCGGTGGTGATTTTGGTGATGGTGATGGTGATGGTGATGGTGATGGTGATGGTGATGGTGATGGTGATGGTGATGGTGATGGTGATGGTGATGGTGATGGTGATGGTGATGGTGATGGTGATGATGGATGATGGTGATGGTGATGGTGATGGTGATGGAGATGGAGATGGAGATGGAGATGGAGATGGAGATGGAGATGGAGATGGAGATGGGCGATGGAGATGGCGATGGCGATGGCGATGGCGATGGCGATGGCGATGGCGATGGCGATGGCGATGGCGATGGCGATGGCGATGGCGATGATGGAGATGGCGATGGCGATGGCGATGGCGATGGCGATGGCGATGGAGATGGCGATGGAGATGGCGATGGCGATGGCGATGGCGATGGCGATGGCGATGGCGATGGCGATGGCGATGGCGATGGCGATGGCGATGGCGATGGCGATGGCGATGGCGATGGCGATGGCGATGGCGATGGCGATGGCGATGGCGATGGCGATGGAGATGGCGATGGCGATGGCGATGGCGATGGCGATGGCGATGGCGATGGCGATGGCGATGGCGATGGCGATGGCGATGGCGATGGAGACGATGGCGGAGGCGATGGACGGATGACGGATGGCGATGGCGATGGCGATGGCGACGATGGCGATGGCGATGGCGATGATGCGATGGACGATGGCGATGGCGATGGCGATGGCGATGGCGATGGCGATGGCGATGGCGACGGCGATGGCGATGGCGATGGCGATGGCGATGGCGATGGATGGCGATGGCGATGGCGATGGCGATGGCGGAGATGGCGATGGCGATGGCGATGGCGATGGCGATGGCGATGGCGATGGCGATGGCGATGGCGATGGAGATGGCGATGGCGATGGCGATGGAGCGATGGCGATGGCGATGGCGATGGCGAGGCGATGGCGATGGCGATGGCGATGGCGATGGCGATGGCGATGGCGATGGCGATGGCGATGGCGATGGCGATGGCGATGGCGATGGCGATGGCGATGGCGATGGCGATGGCGATGGCGATGGGGATGGTGATGATGATGGTGATGGTGATGGTGATGGCGATGGTGATGGCGATGGTGGTGGTGATGGTGGTGGTGATTGGTGGTGGTGATGGTGGTGGTGGTGATGATGTTGGTGATGGTGGTGGTGATGATGGTGGTGGTGACGGTGATGGTGATTTTGATGACATGATGATGATGGTGATGATGATGATGATGATAACGGTGATGATGGTGATGATGGTGATGATGATGGCGATGATGGTGATGATGGTGATGATGTGATGATAGTGATGATGGTGATGATGGTGATGATGGTGATGATGGTGATGATGGTGATGATGGTGATGATGATGATGATGGTGATGATGATGGTGATGATGGTGATGATGGTGATGATGGTGATGATGGTGATGATGGTGATGATGGTGATGATGGTGATGGTGATGATGATGGTGATGATGGTGATGATGAGTGATGATGGTGATGATAGTGATGATGATGATGGTGGTGATGATGAGTGATGATGGTGATGATGGTAATGATGCTGATAATGATATGTGATGGTGACGGTGATGGTAATAATGATGGTGACAGTGATGGTGAGGGTGATGGTGATGATGGTGGCGATAGTGATGGTAATGGTGGTGATTGTGGTGATGGTGGTGATTGTAAATGTTATTATTGTGGTGTCAAAATATTTCGATGCAGGTGTTACGATTGCCCTATTGATAAACATTATAAACCTTACAAACATTGTGATTTAGTAGATGTGATGGTGATGGTGGTGATGATGATGGTGATGACGGTGATGATGATGGATGGTGATAATAGTGATAGTGGTGATGATGGTAATGGTGGTGGTGATGGCGGTGGTGATGGTGATGGTGATGGTGATGGTGATGGTGATGATGGTGATGTTGATGTTGATGTTGATGTTGATGGCGATGGCAATGGCGATGGCGATGGCGATGGCGACGGCGACGGCGACGGCGACGGCGACGGCGACGGCGACGGCGACGGCGACGGCGACGGCGATGGCGATGGCGATGGCGATGGCGATGGCGATGGCGATGGCGATGGCGATGGCGATGGCGATGGCGATGGCGATGGCGATGGCGATGGCGATGGCGATGGCGATGGTGATGGTGATAATGATGGTGACGGTGATGGTAAGGGTGATGTTGTGATGTTGGTGGCGATATAATGGTGATGATGGTGGATGATGATGGTGGTGATGGTGGTGATGTGGTGATGGTGGTGATACTTGTGATGGTGATAGTTCTGATGGTGATGGTGATGGTGGTGATGGTGATGGCGATGATGATGATACCGTAGACGTATTGCTTTTAGCAGATATTTTCCAAAATTTTAGAAAAACTTGTTTAAGTACCTATAAGCTAGATCCTGCGCATTATTATACTTTTCCAGGTTTAAGTTTTGACGCTAGTTTAAAATTGACAGATGTAGAATTACAGCTTTTAACTGATCCTGATATGTTACATTTTTTTAAGGATAATATAAGAGAAGGAGTTAGTACTTGTGTTACTAGAAAGTTTATCGCAAACAATAAGTTTCTTGAACATTTCTACTCATCTAATCCTAGTAAAATTTATTATATGTAGAAACAACTAACTTATATGGCTATGCGATGTCTCAATTGATAGTTTTAATGTCACACACATTTCAGACAGATCTGAAAAGGGATACGTTTTAGAAGTCGATTTAATAAATCCTACTAATTTGCACTACTTTCACAATGAATTTCCTTTTTGTCCGGAAATTTCCCAAATAATTCTAAACATGCAAAATTAATTCGGAATTTATTAAATAAACAACGATATGTTGTTCATTATACTTTATTAAAACAATGTGTTCTGTTTACAATATTCCAGTAACTAAATCTGTAGTAGGTAAATTTAAAGATGATTTTGCTGGCGAAACCATAGAATGTTTCTATGGAACTGGAGATAAAGCTTATTGTGTGAAAACCAAAAATAATTTACTTAAAAAGGCTAAGGGAATTAAAAAAAATAATATAAATAAACAATTGAATGTTATCGATTGTAAAGATGTTGTAGAACGTAATTCTAAAACCTTTTGTTCTATGTATGTGTATCTAGGATGTATAATATGTACACAGAATTAGTTAATAAGTTACCTTTATCCTCTTCTATGAAAGAAGATATTTGTAAATGTTATTATTGTGGTATTGAAATATTTCGATGGAGGTGTTAAGATTGCCCTATTGATGAACATTATAAACCTTACAAACATTGTGATTTAGTAGTTGTGATGGTGATGATGTGATGATGATAGTGATGACGGTGATGATGGTGATGATGATGGAGATAATGGTGATGATGGTGATGGTGGTGGTGATGGCGGTGGTGATGGTGATGGTGATGGTGATGGTGATGGTGATGGTGATGGTGATGGTGATGGTGATGGTGATGGTGATGGTGATGGTGATGGTGATGGTGATGGTGATGGTGATGGTGATGGTGATGGTGATGGTGATGGTGATGGTGATGGTGATGGTGATGGTGATAATGATGGAGATGAAGATGAAGATGGAGGTGGAGGTGGAGGTGGAGATGGAGATGGAGATGGAGATGGAGACGGAGATGGAGACGAGACGGAGACGGAGACGGAGACGGAGACGGAGACGGAGACGGAGACGGAGACGGAGACGGAGACGGAGTTGGAGACGGAGACGGAGACGGAGACGGAGACGGAGACGGAGACGGAGGGAGACGGACGGAGACGGAGACGGAGACGGAGACGGAGACGGAGACGGAGACGGAGACGGAGACGGAGACGGAGACGGAGACGGAGACGGAGACGGAGACGGAGACGGAGACGGAGGAGACGGAGACGGAGACGGAGACGAGACGGAGACGGAGACGGAGACGGAGACGGAGACGGAGACGGCGACGACGGAGACGGCGACGGCGACGGCGACGGCGACGACGGCGACGGCGGGATGGCGATGGCGATAACGATAACGATGAACGATGGTGATGGCGATGGGGATGGTGATAATGATGGTGATGGTGATGGTGATGGCGATGGGTGATGGTGATGGTGATGGTGATGGTGATGGTGATGGTGGTGGTGATGGTGGTGGTGATGGTGGTGGGTGATGGTGATGGTGATGATGGTGATGATGTGATGATGGTGATGATGTGATGATGGTGATGATGATGATGATGATGATGATGATGATGGTGATATGGTGATGATGGTGATGATGATGTGATGATGGTGATGATGATGGTGATGGATGATGCGATGATAATGGTGATGATGGGTGATGATGGTGATGATGGTGATGATGGTGATGATGGTGATGATGGTGATGATGGTGATGATGGTGATGATGGTGATGATGGTGATGATGGTGATGATGATGATGGTGATGATGGTGATGATGATGATGGATGATGGTGATGATGGTGATGATGGTGATGATGGTGATGATGGTGATGATGATGATGATGGTGATGATGGTGATGATGGTGACAGTGATGGTGAGGGTGATGGTGGTGATGGTGGCGATTGTGATGGTGATGGTGGTGATTGATGGTGATGATGGTGGTGATGGTGATAGTGATGTTGGTGATGGTAGTGATACTTGTGATGGTGATAGTTCTGATGGTGATGGTGATGGTGATGGTGGTGATGGTGATGATGATTTATTTAAAATCAGATGTATTGCTTTTAGCAGATATTTTACAAAATTTTAGAAAAACTTGTTTAAGAACCTATAAGCTAGATCCTGAGCATTATTATACTTTTCCAGGTTTAAGTTTTGACGCTAGTTTAAAATTCACAGATGTAGAATTACAGCTTTTAACTGATCCTGATATGTTACATTTTTTTAAGGATAATACAAGAGAAGGAGTTAGTACTTGTGTTACTAGAAAGTTTATCGCAAACAATAAGTTTTTTGAAGATTTCTACTCATCTAAGCCTAGTAAAATTTATTATGTGTAGAAACAACTAACTTATATGGCTATGCGATGTCTCAATTGATAGTTTTAATGTCACAGACATTTCAGACAGATCTGAATAGGGATACGTTTTAGAAGTCGATTTAATATATCCTACTAATTTGCACTACTTTCACAATGAATTTCCTTTTTGTCCGGAGAATTATAAACCAAATAATTCTAAACATGCAAAATTAATTCGGAATTTATTAAATAAACAACGATATGTTGTTCATTATACTTTATTAAAGCAATGTGTTCGGTTTACAATATTCCAGTAACTAAGCCTGTAGTAGGTAAATTTAAAGATAAATTTTGCTGGCGAAACCATAAAATATTTCTATGGAACTGGAGATAAAGCTTATTATGAGAAAAACCAAAAATAATTTACTTAAAAAGGCTAAGGGAATTAAAAAAAATAATATAAATAAACAATTGAATGTTATCGATTATAAAGATGTTGTAGAACGTAATTCTAAAACCTTTTGTTCTATGTATGTGTTTCGATCTAGGATGTACAATATGTACACAGAATTAGTTAATAAATTACCTTTATCCTCTTTTATGTAAGGAGATATTTGTAAATGTTATTATTGTGGTGTTGAAATATTTCGATGGAGGTGTTACGATTGCCCTATTGATGAACATTATAAACCTTACAAACATTGTGATTTAGTAGTTGTGATGGTGATGGTGGTGATGATGATGGTGATGACGGTGATGAAGGTGATGATGATGGTGATAATTTTGATAGCGGTTATGATGGTGATGGTGGTGGTGATGGCGGTGGTGATGATGATGGTGATGACGGTGATGAAGGTGATGATGATGGTGATAATTTTGATAGCGATTATGATGGTGATGGTGATGGCGGTGGTGATGGTGATGGTGATGGTGATGGTGATGGATGGTGATGGTGATGGTGATGGTGATGGTGATGGTGATGGTGATGGTGATGGTGATGGTGATGGTGATGGTGATGGTGATGGTGATGGTGATGGTGATGGTGATGGTGATGGTGATGGTGATGGTGATGGTGATGGTGATGGTGATGGTGATGGTGATGGTGATGGTGATGGTGATGGTGATGGTGATGGTGATGGTGATGGTGATGGTGATGGTGATGGTGATGGTGATGGTGATGGTGATGGTGATGGTGATGGTGATGGTGATGGATGATGGTGATGGTGATGGTGATGGTGATGGTGATGGTGATGGTGATGGATGGTGATGGTGATGGTGATGGTGATGGTGATGGTGGTGGTGGCGGTGCGGTGGCTGGGATGGTGGCGGTGGCGGTGGCGGTGGATGGTGATGGTGATGTGATGGTGACGGTAGTGATACTTGTAATGTTGATAGTTCTGATGGTGATGGTGATGGTGATGGTGATGGTGATGGTGATGGTGATGGTGTGTGATGGTGATGATGGTGAGGTGATTGATGATTTGATTTTGATGGTGATGATGATGGTGATGATGGTGATGATGATGATGATGGTGATGATGGTGATGATGGTGATGATGGTGATGATGGTGATGATGATGGTGATGATGGTGATGATGGTGATGATGGTGATGATGGTGATGATGGTGATGATGGTGATGATGGTGATGATGTGATAATGGTGATGGTGATGGTGATAGTGATGGTGATGGCGATAATGATGGTGACGGTGATGGTGAGGGTGATGGGTGATGGTGATTATGGTGATGGTGGTGATTGTGATGATGGTGGTGATGTGGTGATGTTGGTGATGGTAGTGATACTTGTGATGGTGATAGTTCTGATGGTGATGGTGATGGTGGTGATGGTGATGATTTGATTTAAAATCAGATGTATTGCTTTTAGCAGATATTTTCCAAAATTTTAGAAAAACTTGTTTAAGTACCTATAAGCTAGATCCTGCGCATTATTATACTTTTCCAGGTTTAAGTTTTGACGCTAGTTTAAAATTCACAGATGTAGAATTACAGCTTTTAACTGATCCTGATATGTTACATTTTTTTAAGGATAATACAAGAGAAGGAGTTAGTACTTGTGTTACTAGAAAGTTTATCGCAAACAATAAGTTTTTTGAAGATTTCTACTCATCTAAGCCTAGTAAAATTTATTATGTGTAGAAACAACTAACTTATATGGCTATGCGATGTCTCAATTGATAGTTTTAATGTCACAGACATTTCAGACAGATCTGAAAAGGGATACGTTTTAGAAGTCGATTTAATATATCCTACTAATTTGCACTACTTTCACAATGAATTTAAACCCCCCCAAATAATTCTAAACATGCAAAATTAATTCGGAATTTATTAAATAAACAACGATATGTTATTCATTATACTTTATTAAAACAATGTGCTCGGTTTACAATATTCCAGTAACTAAGTCTGTAGTAGGTAAATTTAAAGATGAATTTTGCTGGCGAAACCATAGAATGTTTCTATGGAAATGGAGAGCTTTAACTCCATTTCTATTATTGTGTGAAAACCAAAAATAATTTACTTAAAAAGCTAAGGGAATTAAAAAAAATAATATAAATAAACAATTGAATGTTATCGATTATAAAGATATTGTAGAACGCAATTCTAAAACCTTTTGTTCTATGTATGTGTTTCGATCTAGGATGTATAATATGTACACAGAATTAGTTAATAAGTTACCTTTATCCTCTTTTATGAAAGAAGATATTTGTAAATGTAATTATTGTGGTGTTGAAATATTTCGATATAGGTGTTACGATTGCCCTATTGATGAACATTATAAACCTTACAAACATTGTGATTTAGTAGTTGTGATGGTGATGATGATGGTGATGACGGTGATGATGATGGTGATAATGGTGATGGTGATATAGTGGTGATGATGGTGATGGTGATGGCGGTGGTGATGGTGATGGTGATGGTGATGGTGATGGTGATGGTGATGGTGATGGTGATGGCGATGGCGATGGCGATGGCGATGGCGATGGCGATGGCGATGGCGATGGCGATGGCGATGGCGATGGCGATGGCGATGGCGATGGCGATGGCGATGGCGATGGCGATGGCGATGGCGATGGCGATGGCGATGGCGATGGCGATGGCGATGGCGATGGCGATGGCGATGGCGATGGCGATGGCGATGGCGATGGCGATGGCGATGGCGATGGCGATGGCGATGGCGATGGCGATGGCGATGGCGATGGCGATGGCGATGGCGATGGCGATGGCGATGGCGATGGCGATGGCGATGGCGATGGATGATGGCGATGGCGATGGCGATGGCGATGGCGATGGCGATGGCGATGGCGATGGCGATGGCGATGGCGATGGCGATGGGCGATGGCGATGGCGATGGCGATGGCGATGGCGATGGCGATGGCGATGGCGATGGCGATGGCGATGGCGATGGCGATGGCGATGGCGATGGCGATGGCGATGGCGATGGCGATGGCGATGGCGATGGCGATGGCGATGGCGATGGCGATGGCGATGGCGATGGCGATGGCGATGGCGATGGCGATGGCGATGGCGATGGCGATGGCGATGGCGATGGCGATGGCGATGGCGATGGCGATGGCGATGGCGATGGCGATGGCGATGGCGATGGCGATGGCGATGGCGATGGCGATGGCGATGGCGATGGCGATGGCGATGGCGATGGCGATGGCGATGGCGATGGCGATGGCGATGGCGATGGCGATGGCGATGGCGATGGCGATGGTGATGGTGATGGTGATGGTGATGGCGATGGTGGTGGTGATGGTGGTGGTGATGGTGGTGGTGAAAGTGATGTTGATTTTGATGTGATGATGGTGATCATGGTGATGATGGTGATGATGGTGATGATGGTGATGATGGTGATGATGGTGATGGTGATGATGGTGATGATGGTGATGATGGTGATGATGGTGATGATGGTGATGATGGTGATGATGGTGATGATGGTGATGATGGTGATGATGGTGATGATGGTGATGATGATGATGGTGATGATGGTGATGATGGTGATGATGGTGATGATGGTGATGGTGATAATGATGGTGACGGTGATGGTGAGGGTGATAGTGGTGATGGTGGCGATTATAATGGTGATGGTGGTGATTGTGATGATGGTGGTGATGGTGGTGATGTTGGTGACGGTAGTGATACTTGTGATGGTGATAGTTCTGATGGTGATGGTAGTGATGATGATGGCGATGATGATGATATCGTAGATGTAATGCTTTTAGCAGATATTTTCCAAAATTTTAGAAAAACTTGTTTAAGTACCTATAAGCTAGATCCTGCGCATTATTATACTTTTCCAGGTTTAAGTTTTGACGCTAATTTAAAATTGACAGATATAGAATTACAGCTTTTAACTGATCCTGATATGTTACATTTTTTTAAGGATAATATAAGAGAAGGAGTTAGTACTTGTGTTACTAGAAAGTTTATCGCAAACAATAAGTTTCTTGAAGATTTCTACTCATCTAAGCCTAGTAAAATTTATTATATGTAGAAACAACTAACTTATATGGCTATGCGATGTCTCAATTGATAGTTTTAATGTCACACACATTTCAGACAGATCTGAAAAGGGATACGTTTTAGAAGTCGATTTAATATATCCTACTAATTTGCACTACTTTCACAATGAATTTCCACCTAATTCTAAACATGCAAAATTAATTCGGAATTTATTAAATAAACAACGATATGTTGTTCATTATACTTTATTAAAACAATGTGTTCTGTTTACAATATTCCAGTAACTAAGTCTGTAGTAGGTAAATTTAAAGATAAATTTTGCTGGCGAAACCATAGAATGTTTCTATGGAACTGGAGATAAAGCTTATTGTGTGAAAACCAAAAATAATTTACTTAAAAAGGCTAAGGGAATTAAAAAAAAATAATATAAATAAACAATTGAATGTTATCGATTATAAAGATGTTGTAGAACGTAATTCTAAAACCTTTTGTTCTGTGTATGTGTTTCGATCTAGGATGTATAATATGTACACAGAATTAGTTAATAAGTTACCTTTATCCTCTTCTATGAAAGAAGATATTTGTAAATGTTATTATTGTGGTATTGAAATATTTCGATGGAGGTGTTAAGATTGCCCAATTGATTAACATTATAAACCTTACAAACATTGTGATTTAGTAGTTGTGATGGTGATGGTAGTGATGATGATAGTGATGACGGTGATGATGGTGATGATGATGGTGATAATGGTGATAGTGGTGATGATGGTGGTGATGGTGATGGTGATGGTGATGGTGATGGTGATGGTGATGGTGATGGTGATGGTGATGGAGATGGAGATGGAGATGGAGATGGAGACGGAGATGGAGACGGAGACGGAGACGGAGACGGAGACGGAGACGGAGACGGAGACGGAGACGGAGACGGAGACGGAGACGGAGACGGAGACGGAGACGGAGACGGAGACGGAGACGGAGACGGAGACGGAGACGGAGACGGAGACGGAGACGGAGACGGAGACGGAGACGGAGACGGAGACGGAGACGGAGACGGAGACGGAGACGGAGACGGAGACGGAGACGGAGACGGAGACGGAGACGGAGATGGAGACGGAGACGGAGAGACGGAGACGGAGACGGCGACGGCGACGGCGACGACGACGGCGACGGCGACGGTGACGGCGACGGCGACGGCGATGGCATGATGGCGATAACGATAACGATGACGATGGCGATGGGGATGGTGATAATGATGGTGATGGCGATGGTGATGGCGATGGTGATGGCGATGGTGGTGGTGATGGTGGTGGTGGTGGTGGTGATGGTGGTGGTGGTGGTGGTGGTGGTGGTGATGGTGATGGTGATGTGATGGTGATGATGATGATGATGATGATGATGATGATGATGGTGATGGTGATGATGATGATGATGATGATGATGGTGATGATGGTGATGATGGTGATGATGGTGATGATGGTGATGATGGTGATGATGGTGAGATGATGGTGAAGATGATGGTGATGGATGATGGGTAATGGTGATAATGGTGATGATGGTGATGATGGTGATGATGGTGATGATGGTGATGATGGTGATGATGGTGATGATGGTGATGATTGTGATGATAGTGATGATGGTGATGATAATGATGATAATGATGATGGTGATGATGGTGATGATGGTGATGATGGTGATGATGGTGATGATGGTGATGATGGTGATGATGGTGATGATGGTGATGATGGTGATGATGGTGATGATGGTGATGATGATGATGGTGATGATGGTGATGATGGTGATGATGATGATGGTGATGATGGTGATGATGGTGATGATGGTGATGATGGTGATGATGGTGATGATGGTGATGATGGTGATGATGGTGATGATGGTGATGATGTGATGATGGTGATGATGCTGATAATGATGGTGATGGTGATAATGATGGTGACAGTGATGGTGAGGGTGATGGTGGTGATAGTGGCGATTGTGATGGTGATGGTGGTGATTGAGGTGATGGTGGTGATGGTGGTGATGTTGGTGATGGTAGTGATACTTGTGATGGTGATAGTTCTGATGGTGATGGTGATGGTAGTGATGGTGAGGATGATTTATTTAAAATCAGATGTATTGCTTTTAGCAGATATTTTACAAAATTTTAGAAAAACTTGTTTAAGAACCTATAAGCTAGATCCTGAGCATTATTAAACTTTTCCAGGTTTAAGTTTTGACGCTAGTTTAAAATTCACAGATGTAGAATTACAGCTTTTAACTGATCGATCCTGATATGTTACATTTTTTTAAGGATAATACAAGAGAAGGAGTTAGTACTTGTGTTACTAGAAAGTTTATCGCAAACAATAAGTTTTTTGAAGATTTCTACTCATCTAAGCCTAGTAAAATTTATTATGTGTAGAAACAACTAACTTATATGGCTATGCGATGTCTAAATTGATAGTTTTAATGTCACAGACATTTCAGACAGATCTGAATAGGGATACGTTTTAGAAGTCGATTTAATATATCCTACTAATTTGCACTACTTTCACAATGAATTTCCTTTTTGTCCGGAGAATTATAAACCAAATAATTCTAAACATGCAAAATTAATTGGGAATTTATTAAATAAACAACGATATGTTGTTCATTATACTTTATTAAAGCAATGTGTTCGGTTTACAATATTCCAGTAACTAAGCCTGTAGTAGGTAAATTTAAAGATGAATTTTGCTGGCGAAACCATAAAATATTTCTATGGAACTGGAGATAAAGCTTATTATGAGAAAACCAAAAATAATTTATTTAAAAAGGCTAAGGGAATTAAAAAAAATAATTAATATAAATAAACAATACAATAAAGATGTTGTAGAACGTAATTCTAAAACCTTTTGTTCTGTGTATGTGTTTCGATCTAGGATGTACAATATGTACACAGAATTAGTTAATAAGTTACCTTTATCCTCTTTTATGTAAGGAGATACTTGTAAATGTTATTATTGTGGTGTTGAAATATTTCGATGGAGGTGTTACGATTGCACTATTGATGAACATTATAAACCTTACAAACATTGTGATTTAGTAGTTGTGATGGTGACGGTGGTGATGATGATGGTGATGACGGTGATGAAGGTGATGATGATGGTGATAATTTTGATAGCGGTTATGATGGTGATGGTGGTGGTGATGGCGGTGGTGATGATGATGATGGTGATGACGGTGATGAAGGTGATGATGATGGTGATAATTTTGATAGCGGTTATGATGGAGATGGTAGTGGTGATGGCGGTGGGTGATGGTGATGGTGATGGTGATGGTGATGGTGATGGTGATGGTGATGGTGATGGTGATGGTGATGGTGATGGTGATGGTGATGGTGATGGTGATGGTGATGGTGATGGTGATGGTGATGGTGATGGTGATGGTGATGGTGATGGTGATGGTGATGGTGATGGTGATGGTGATGGTGATGGTGATGGTGATGGTGATGGTGATGGTGATGGGGATGGTGATGGGGATAGGGATAGGGATAGGGATAGGGATAGGGATAGGGATAGGGATAGGGATAGGGATAGGGATAGGGATAGGGATAGGGATAGGGATAGGGATAGGGATAGGGATAGGGATAGGGATAGGGATAGGGATAGGGATAGGGATAGGGATAGGGATAGGGATAGGGATAGGGAATAGGGATAGGGATAGGGATAGGGATAGGGATAGGGGGGATAGGGATAGGGATAGGGATAGGGATAGGGATAGGGATAGGGGATAGGGATAGGGATAGGGATAGGGATAGGGATAGGGATAGGGATAGGGATAGGGATAGGGATAGGGATAGGGATAGGGATAGGGATAGGGATAGGGATAGGGATAGGGATAGGGATAGGGATAGGGATAGGGATAGGGATAGGGATAGGGATAGGGATAGGGATAGGGATAGGGATAGGGATAGGGATAGGGATAGGGATAGGGATAGGGATAGGGATAGGGATAGGGATAGGGATAGGGATAGGGATAGGGATAGGGATAGGGATAGGGATAGGGATAGGGATAGGGATAGGGATAGGGATAGGGATAGGGATAGGGATAGGGATAGGGATAGGGATAGGGATAGGGATAGGGATAGGGATAGGGATAGGGATAGGGATAGGGATAGGGATAGGGATAGGGATAGGGATAGGGATAGGGATAGGGATAGGGATAGGGATAGGGATAGGGATAGGGATAGGGATAGGGATAGGGATAGGGATAGGGATAGGGATAGGGATAGGGATAGGGATAGGGATAGGGATAGGGATAGGGATAGGGATAGGGATAGGGATAGGGATAGGGATAGGGATAGGGATAGGGATAGGGATAGGGATAGGGATAGGGATAGGGATAGGGATAGGGATAGGGATAGGGATAGGGATAGGGATAGGGATAGGGATAGGGATAGGGATAGGGATAGGGATAGGGATAGGGATAGGGATAGGGATAGGGATAGGGATAGGGATAGGGATAGGGATAGGGATAGGGATAGGGATAGGGATAGGGATAGGGATAGGGATAGGGATAGGGATAGGGATAGGGATAGGGATAGGGATAGGGATAGGGATAGGGATAGGGATAGGGATAGGGATAGGGATAGGGATAGGGATAGGGATAGGGATAGGGATAGGGATAGGGATAGGGATAGGGATAGGGATAGGGATAGGGATAGGGATAGGGATAGGGATAGGGATAGGGATAGGGATAGGGATAGGGATAGGGATAGGGATAGGGATAGGGATAGGGATAGGGATAGGGATAGGGATAGGGATAGGGATAGGGATAGGGATAGGGATAGGGATAGGGATAGGGATAGGGATAGGGATAGGGATAGGGATAGGGATAGGGATAGGGATAGGGATAGGGATAGGGATAGGGATAGGGATAGGGATAGGGATAGGGATAGGGATAGGGATAGGGATAGGGATAGGGATAGGGATAGGGATAGGGATAGGGATAGGGATAGGGATAGGGATAGGGATAGGGATAGGGATAGGGATAGGGATAGGGATAGGGATAGGGATAGGGATAGGGATAGGGATAGGGATAGGGATAGGGATAGGGATAGGGATAGGGATAGGGATAGGGATAGGGATAGGGATAGGGATAGGGATAGGGATAGGGATAGGGATAGGGATAGGGATAGGGATAGGGATAGGGATAGGGATAGGGATAGGGATAGGGATAGGGATAGGGATAGGGATAGGGATAGGGATAGGGATAGGGATAGGGGGATAGGGATAGGGATAGGGATAGGGATAGGGATAGGGATAGGGATAGGGATGGAGATGGAGATGGTGATGGTGATGGAGATTGTGATAGCGATGGCGATGGCGATGGCGATGGCGATGGCGATAACGATGGCGATGGCGATGGCGATGGCGATGGCGATGGCGATGGCGATGGCGATGGCGATGGCGATGGCGATGGCGATGGCGATGGCGATGGCGATGGCGATGGCGATGGCGATGGCGATGGCGATGGCGATGGCGATGGCGATGGCGATGGCGATGGCGATGGCGATGGCGATGGCGATGGCGATGGCGATGGCGATGGCGATGGCGATGGCGATGGCGATGGCGATGGCGATGGCGATGGCGATGGCGATGGCGATGGCGATGGCGATGGCGATGGCGATGGCGATGGCGATGGCGATGGCGATGGCGATGGCGATGGCGATGGCGATGGCGATGGCGATGGCGATGGCGATGGCGATGGCGATGGCGATGGCGATGGCGATGGCGATGGCGATGGCGATGGCGATGGCGATGGCGATGGCGATGGCGATGGCGATGGCGATGGCGATGGCGATGGCGATGGCGATGGCGATGGCGATGGCGATGGCGATGGCGATGGCGATGGCGATGGCGATGGCGATGGCGATGGCGATGGCGGTGGTGGTGGTGGTGGCGATAGTGGTGGTGCTGATGATGGTGGCGATGGAGGTAGCGATGATGATGGTGTTGATGATTGTGTAGATGGTGGTGGTGATGGTGGTGGCGATGGTGGTGGAGATCGTGGTGGCGATGGCGGTGGTGATGGTGATGGTGATGATAGTGATGGTGATGGTGATTGTGGTGATGGTGACTCCATTTTTGGACCTTAACAGTATGTATACATATACACCATTTTTGGACCTTAAGAGCATGTATACATATAAATTATATTTTTGGACCTTAAGAGCATATATACGTATACACCATTTTTGGACCTTAACAGCATGTATACATATACACCATTTTTGGACCTTAACAGCATGTATACGTATACGCCATTTTTGGATTTTAAGAGCATGCATATGTGTACACCATTTTTTTACCTTAAGAGCATGTACACATACACCATTTTTGAACCTTAAGAGCATGTATACATATAAACTATATTTTTGGACCTTAAGAGCATGTATACGTATAAACCATTTTTGGACCTTAAGAGCATGTATACGTATACACCATTTTTGGACCTTAAGTGCACGTATACGTATACACCATTTTTGGACCTTAAGAGCATGTATACGTATACACCATTTTTGGACCTTAAGAGCATGTATACATATACACCATTTTTGGACCTTAAGAGCATGTATACATATAAACCATATTTTAGGACCTTAAAAGCATGTATACGTATACACCATTTTTGGATCTTAAAGCAAGTATACGTATACAACATTTTTGGACCTTAACTGTATATACATATACACCATTTTTTTACCCTAACATTTATACGTATACACCATTTTTGGACCTGAAGAGCATGTATACGTATACAGCATTTTTGTATCTTAAAAGCATGTATACTTATACACCATTCTTGAACCTTAGGAGCATGTATTCATATACACCATTTTTGGACCTTCAAACCATGTATACTTATACACCATTTTTAGACCTTAAGAGCATGTATACGTATACACCATTTTTGAATCCTAAGAGCACGTACCATTTTTATACCTTTAGAGCCTGTATACATATACACCATTTTTGGACATTACGAGCATATATACGCAAACATGATTTTTGGACCTTAAAAGCATGTATACGTATACACCATTTTTTGACCTTAAGAGCTCGTATACATATACACCATTTTTGGACCTTAAGAGCATGTATACATATATACCATTCTTGGACCTTAAGAGAATGTATACGTATACACCATTTTTGGACATTAAAAGTATGTATACGTATACACCATTTTTGGATCTTAAAAGCATGTATACATATACACCATTTTTGGACCTTAAATGCATGTATAAGTTAACACCATTTTTTGACCTTAAGAGAATGTATACGTATACACTATTTTTGGACCTTAAGAGCATGTATACATATAGACCATTTTTGTATCTTAAAAGCATGTATACATATACACCATTTTTGGACGTTGAGAGCATATATACGTATACACCATTTTTAGACCTTAAGAGCATATATACGTATACATCCTTTTTGTACCTTAAGAGCATGTATACGTATTCACCATTTTTGGACCTTAAGAGCATGTATACATATACACCATTTTTGGATCTCTAAAGCATGTATACATATACACCATTTTTGGACCTTAAGTGCATGTATACGTATACACCATTTTTAGACCTTAAGAGCATGTATACGTATACATCCTTTTTGTACCTTAAGTGCATGTATACGTATACACCATTTTTAGATCTTAAGAGCATGTATACGTATACATCCTTTTTGTACCTTAAGAGCATGTATACGTATACACTATTTTTGGACCTTAAGAGCATGTATACGTATACACCATTTTTGGATCTCTAAAGCATGTATACATATACACCATTTTTGGACCTTAAGTGCATGTATACGTATACACCATTTTTGAACCTTAAGAGCACGTATACGTATACACCCTTTTTGTACCTTAAGAGCATGTATACGTATACACCATTTTTGGACCTTAACAGTATGTATACATATACACCATTTTTGGACCTTAAGTGCATGTATACGTATACACCATTTTTGGACCTTAAGAGCATGTGTACGTATACACCATTTTTGGATCTTAAGTGCATGTATACGTATACACCATTTGTGGACCTTAAGAGCATGTAAATTAAAATCTATCGGGGCAGCTCAGACTTCTAATTATGGTGGCTTAACTGTTTATTATCACAATGTTCGGAGACTCAGAACCAAGCTGGTTGCTCTGGCTCGGAATGTTGCGTTGCTGTTCTATGATGTAATAGCTTGGAATGCATGATTATGTGATTTTTAGAAAAGATCGGTCCCTGGCCACAAATGCTGCACTCAGGGGAGGTGGTGTACTGATTGCCATTAGGAAGCACATTGCTTGTCAGCTAATTGCATAGCCGGATAGTATTGAACATCTATATGTTTCTGTTAACTTTGTTAATTTTGGTAAATGCGTTACTGTTATTGGCTGTGTGTATATACCACCTAGATCACCTCCTGAAACTTACCAAACATTTAGTGATACCCTTGATAGCATCTCTGATGCATATCTGGACTCTAAGTTTTGTGTGACTGGTATCTTTAATATTCCTAAAATGGCCTGAATCGAGGAGGCGTTGAGTTCAACACCATTTCCCCTGGGTTCACCCGCTGGCCGTGAACTGGAGATATGTGAAATAGTGTCAAATATGTGTGCCTTTCATAACTTATTTCAAGTGAATAATGTAATTAATAAAACTGGTTCTGTTCTTGATCTGGTTCTAAGCCATGTAAATGATCTATCCCTGGGGATAGCTGATGATCCTCTAATCCTACCGGATGATATCCATCCACCTGTTGAATTTAAGCTAATATTTATAACTAATAAAAAAGTATTTCACCTCAATGTACTGAATTCTATTATGATTTTAAGTCTGCGGATTATATTTCGATAAATCATTTTCTGGGTTCGGTATCGTGGGATCATCTGCTTTCGAACCGGGGGGTTGACCAGATGTTGAATATTTTTTATGACGTACTTTATAGGACCATTTAATATATTCTTTTAAAATTTCGTTTACCATTCTTTGAAAGATAGCAGGCGCATTTTTTAAACCAAAGGGCATACGTAAGCATTCATAATGGCCAAAATCTGTAGAGAATGCAATGTTTTTCTATACTGTCTTTATGCATTTTTATTTCGTGAAAACAATACACACACACACCATCCTAGTTTGTCCAGCAGGTCATCATTGTTTGGGATGGAAAACGATCTTGTATCGTTTTGTTATTTAGTCTTCTATAATCTACTACTAGGCGCTATTTTTTGACATTACCTGCATCCATTTTCTTAGGTACAATAAATATTGGACTTGACTATGGACTTACACTATTTTTAATAATTGCATCTTGTAACATTTTTTTCTGTTTGTCGTTTTGCTTCCTGTTTATATATTTCTGGAAGTCTACATAATTTGGTATAAATTGGTTTTTCATCAATTGTTATTATTCTATGAGTTGTCCGAGTTGTTGTTGATAAAGGTTCACTTTGATTCTGGAAAATTTATGAAATTCTTTTACATAATTCTAAGAGTTTATGTTTCTCTTCTTCTTCAAGGTGGTTAATTCTTAGTAGATGTTCTATTTGATTTGGTTCAAGTTGCGATTCATCGTCTTTCATTTCTCCTTGGTAGATTTCGAAATTTTGTATGAGAAATACCTTTAAGGGTTCTTGAAGGCTAAAATGAGAATCTTCGAAACTTACATTGTGTATTTCAAATGTAGCGTATCCGTTTTGAACTAAAGTTATACCTTCAGGAATAAAGCAGTGAGGATTTATACTTTTACCTGGATAGTAGTATGTACCATCCATAACAGCATTCGTTGATAGTTTCGTTAGAAGAATTTCAGTGCGACTGGTCGGTAGTTATTTGGCAAGGTCTGCTTGCCTTTTTTAGGTATCGGCTGAACCGTGGAACATTTCCAACAGGACGGAAATATTCCCTTCCAGTAGGATAGGTTAAAAAGTCTACAGAAAACTGGTGTTAGTTCCCTAGCACAGTTTTTGAAAACTATGGCAGGTATTCCGTCAGCGCCAGAAACCTTTTTGGTGTCTAGCTTCATTAAAATACGCTTTATGATGCGCTGTCTGAGGACAACATCGGGCATCTTTGACTGCAATATGGGATTTTTTTTTTATGGGTCTAGCACACGTGCTGCAGGGAAGTCCCTAAAGCGCTCCAGGAGCGGCACGAGTGCGGAAAAAAAAAAAAAAAGCGATTCACGTTGTTCTTGAATCGCTGTAAATTGTACTCGGTGGGAAACACAGCGCTGGGCAAATTATTCCAAAGGGATGACGTTCTCCATATAAAAGATTGCTTGAAAAGCGTTGTACGCGGAGTAACAAGCTGAACCTCATACGGATGCGAAGCACCAGCGCGACGTGTATTTCTAACATGTACCGCTTTGGGAGGAATTAAGCGGGCTACATCCTTCGAACACTTTCCATGAAAATACTTGTAGAACAGACTCAAGTCGCCAACCGTTCTTCGATGTTCCAGCGAATCAAGGCCGCCGGTCAATTCCGGGTCCCCAATCAGACGGACCGCTCTTCTCTGAACAGAATCCAACAAATGCAGTGTATGTTTGGGAGCGGAGCCCCAAACGTGGGAGCAATATTCCATAGTTGGTCGAATTTGGGCTTTGTAAAGAATTAACAGTTGCTGTGGGGTGTAAAGCTTTCTGGTTCTAAATAATATTCCCAACTTTTGAGAAGCTCTCCTTGCTATGCCTGCAACATGTTCATGCCAAGACATATTTGCTCCCAAACTAACGCCCAACAAATTGAGCGACGATGCTAGGGGAATGGAGTGCCCCGACATAACTATGTCGGGTTCAGCAACGTTAACTTTTTTAGAAAAACTGCCGCTTGGGTTTTTGTAGCGTTAAATTCCACTTGGTTACTGTCACCCCAAGATAGAATTTCTTCCAGGTCTTTGTTAAGTTGAACGACCTCCTGCTGTCTGCGGATATTCGCCTGAGCAGCCGATGTCCGAGCGTTCAAGGTGAATGAAGAGACAAGCGTACTGTCATCTGCAAAGCTATAGACTGGATTCCCGGTCTTTCGGTCGGAATAGTAGATAGTGTTTTTCCTTGAAAATCGACAGTAGAATGTGAAACAAAGAGTTCAGCCAGCAAGTTCGCTCTCTCAACAGGTGTGGTTGCGATGGAATTATCTGGCCGTGTGAGTGGTGGTATGGTGAATTTGGTAAAATCGTGTTATGGTTTTTTAAAAACTTGTTGGTTAGTGAAAAATTTGTGTTGTGTAGGCCTTGGATTAATAGATATTGGTTGACTTGGAAAAATTGTTGGGCTTAACTGGCCTGGAAAACTACTTGGGCTAAATCCGAAATTTATCGTAGGGTGATAACTAGTTGGAAATCTTTGGGTAGGTGTTTGTTCAGTTACTTGTAGTACATTCTGTATAACTGGGGCTTCAAAAGATGGTGAAGGTAAAAATTGTGTTTTTTTTCCTTCATTCAATACAAAATGAAAAAAGTTTTCTTCTTCGATAACAAATTGCATAACTTTTTCTAGACAATCTGAATTTCTTAGTCGAACAGCAGTTTGAATATTCGGTGGTAACTGTTCAATATTGTTTATTTGCACTATTTTAGTTTCAATTGTCATATTAGGTTGGTTATTAATAGATGAAAAAATGAGATTTCTTGTATACTGAAGTCGAAAACCAAAATTATAAGTATTTTATTGAGAATGGGGTTTGAGACTATGGAGTTCGTTCAATAAACAATTAAAAAATATTTGGTCAGAAAAAGAGACTTTTAAAACATCTTTAACTTTGTCCGATGTATCTAACTCTAGACGACTAGATATTATTGCCTATAATACCTCTAAAAATAAATTTTTCGTTTGTTTCACTTTCGTTTTCATAAATTTGAAATGTTTCATCACATGCGGTTATAAAATTATTAAGATCACATGGGTCTTCGTTAAAATTTGAAATACAAGCTAAGAAAAGTATCATTTGTGAATAATTTGTTTCGTTTCGCATGTTTAGTGATTCTAAATTGAATTTGGCAAAAGTGCACACTAGATTATCTACTTCAATACTCGATTGAGATGAGAGATCGAAATTAAAAGATTTTAAAAAGTTACTAGAATAAGATTCTTCTTTTTCAGTATCAGAATCCAGTGGGTGTACCGCACCGTAACTTCTTTTGTCAGTAGCCTGGCTCTTCCAACACTGTTTCTGAACACTGAAGATTTGGACGTTACAGAGTTCTTAAACCAATATACAAACAGTTCGATGTAGCACTACTAGTCTATAAACTGTCTCTTTCTTCAAATTTTTGGTTCTTTTCCAGTTAAAGATTTGAAAATCACCAGAATTTGTTACTATACTATCCACACGATGTGGCACTATGTTTTACTTGTCTGTTTAGGAAAAAATCGTTGTTCGTACTTCAGGTGTTGGATTGGAATTAGTTTTATATACTCTATGAGAGAATTTTAAGAAACAACTTTATTCAGCCAATGCTGGTAACAAACTAAGACAATATTAAAAATTCAGGTGAGTATTTATACAATTTTAAAAGACAGTAACTTAGCAAAAATCAGCATTTATCTGTACTTATAAAATGCGGTGGCAACAGATGAAGTTCGGTCAAACTGCAACTTAGCATAATATCGTTATTTATCAGTAAACATTTAAAGTCCAGATTAAAAAGATAAAGTTCGATAAATAAACACATCAGCGTCTTCTGTTTTGTATGATGCACTATCTCTTCATATGGTGTAACATAATGTCACTTTCCAGTGGCGTACTTGGGAATATGTAAAGAAAAGAAATAAGTTGAAAGAAATTTCATAAATCCAAAAAAAAAAAAATGAAAATTAGAAAAAATTGGTAAAAAATCATAAAAATTGTAAAAATCGAAAAAATGATTTTTCAAATTTTTAACGCTTTTTTTTTTTAAAATTGTTTAGATTTTTTCCATTCTAACGCTTAAGTTTTTTCAGTTTTAATTTTTTTTCTTTTCAACTTTAAAATTTTTTTTTTGATTTTTCAAATTTTTATTAATATTCATTTATTTAAAGTTTTATAACGAATCGTCGATTTTGTCAAACTTTTGAAGTCTTTGAATCCTTATTGATTCTTACCACTTTTGACAATTTTTCAATTTGTTTTTTAAACATTTTTGATTTTGTTCAATTTTTGTTAATTTCTTCCCGATTTTCAGTTTTCCTTTCGAATTTTTCAATTTTTAACTTTCAAATTACGTTTCAAGTTACATAACTGATTTTTCCATTTTTAACCATTTTTATCGATTTTTTAATATTTTTTTACGATTTTTTGTTTTTTATGATTTTTTTAATTTTTTTTTTCGATGTTTGACGATTTTTAAGTTTTTAACGATTTTAATTGAATTTTTTTAAATTTTTCTCGGTTTTCATTTTTTTTCTTTTACTATTTTTTCGATTTTGCAATCTTACTAATTTTTCAATTTTTATTTTTTTTTCTTTGGTTTTTTAAAATTCTTTTGATTTTTCAAATTTTTATTAATATTCATTTTTTTAAAGTTTTATAACGAATCGTCGATTTTTTCAAACTTTTGAAGTTTTTTTGAATTCTTGTTGATTCTTTCCACTTTTGAAAATTTTTCAATTTGTTACAATTTTTTTGATTTTTTAAATATTTTTGATTTTGTTCAATTTTTGTTAATTTCTTCCCGATTTTCAGTTTTCCTTTCGAATTTTTCAGTTTTTAACTTTCAAATTACGTTTCAAATTGCACAACTGATTTTTCCATTTTTAACAATTTTTATCGATTTTTTAATATTTTTTGCGATTTTCTGTGTTTTTATGATTTTTTAATTTTTTTTCGATGTTTGACGATTTTTAAGTTTTTTAACGATTTTAATTGAATTTTTTTAAATTTTTCTCGGTTTTCAATTTTTTTTCTTTTACTATTTTTTCGATTTTTCAATTCCGCAATCTTACTATTTTTTCAATTTTTTTTTTCTTTGGTTTTTTAAAAATTTTTTTGGTTTTTCAAATTTTTATTAATATTCATTTTTTTGTGTTTTATAACGAATCGTCGATTTTTTCAAACTTTTGAAGTTTTTTTGAATTCCTATTGATTCTTTCCACTTTCGAAAATTTTTCAACTTGTAACAATTTTTTTTCGATTTTTTAAATATTTTTGATTTTGTTCATTTTTGGTAAATTTCTTCCAGATTTTCAGTTTTTCTTTCGAATTTTTCAATTTTTAACTTCCAAATTACACAACTGATTTTTTCATTTTTTTGCGATTTTTTGTGTTTTTATGATTATTATTTTTCAGTTTTTTAACGATTTTATTTGGATTTTTTAAAATTTTTCTCGGTTTTCAATTTTTTTTCTTTTATTATTTTTTCGATTTTTCAATTTTGCAATCTTACTATTTTTTTAATTTTCTTCAACCTTGACAATTTTTTTGGATTTTTACAATTTTTATGATTTTTGAATTTTGGACGATTGTTCAATTTTTACCCATTTTTACTAATTTTCAAAATTCCGGCCTTCAAAGAATTTAAAACAAATGAAAAAAATATATTTACACCTTTTGACTTTGTCCCTTTCTTTGACGGTGTAATTAGCTTTCGAGATTTAAAAAAGATGAGATTTACCATAATTGGAATTTGCAACACAATTATCTAATCTCAAAATCCAATTCCATCCATTTAGGATCTTACTAGCAAAGCAAATAGGGTTTCCGTCTTGACAAAGTACAGCGCCAACAGCATATTTACTAGCGTCTGTTATTAGAGTAAAAATTTTAGAAAAATCTGGATGTGCTAATATCGGTTCATTACAAAGAATTACTTTACATATTTCGAATGCTTCAATAAATTCTTTGGTATATTTAACTCTTTTTTCCTTTTTAGTGTTCCGTACGGAACACTTATAAGATCACTTCGGTGTCTGTCTGTCTGTCTGTCTGTCTGTCTGTCTGTCTGTCTGTCTGTCTGTCTGTCTGTCTGTCTGTCTGTCTGTCTGTCTGTCACACCCCGATTTTCTCCGAAACTATTTGACATAGAAAGGTGAAATTTGGTAATAATATAGGAATTGATGGCCTCATCAGAGCCATGTAGTTTTGAGAATTAAATTTTGACTTAAGGGGTTAGTTTTGGGGGGTGAAGTCGGAAGTGAAAAAAAAATTTTTTTACTAGGTCATCGAGTGTGGTGTCAAATGAAAGCTTGTGAAAACACGAGTAAAAAATATATATATAATATTATACTTGCGCGCACTCTTCTTTGTATTATTTTTAAAAATTCGCGAAAAATCGCTGTCCCGGGCCTTATCTCGAAAAGTACTTACCAAAAAATTTCGAAAAAATTCTGGAATATTCTCCACGGGGTGTAGATTGAACGAAAATTATCACGAGTGCATTACCTTTAATAATTTATATGGTACATAAAAAAAACAAAAATTTCAAGGTCATCAGATTTCAGTAAAGATTGGAAACAAAATTTGTTGAAAACTCATTTGGGGTGTGTTTTGTGACGTCACTGATCATTTTGTACCACCGTAACATAAATTTTGACTTAAGGGGTTCGTCTTGAGGTGTGAAAAATTTTTTTTTACTAGGTCATCGAGTGTGGTGTCAAATGAAAGCTTGTGAAAACACGAGTAAAAACTATATATATAATCTAATACTTGCGCACACTTTTCTTTGTATTACTTTTAAAAAAATCGCTGTCCCCTACCTTATCTCGAAAAGTACTGATCAAAAAATTTTGAAAAAATTCTGGAATATTCTCCACGGGGTATAGATTGAACGAAAATTATCACGAGTGCATTACCTTTACTAATTTATTTGGTATATAAAAAAAAAAAAAACAAAATTTCAAAGTCACCAGTTTTCAGTAAAGATTGGAAACAAACTTTGTTGAAAACTCATTTGGGGTGTATTTTGTGAAGTCACTGATCATTTTATACTACCCTAACAAAAATTTTTATTTTAAAAACAATCTACGTACGGAACACTAATTGTGCAAGTTCAACTTGCACTTGACCGGTTTTTTTCAGCCATAGGTTTAGTAATTTTAGCTAGATTATTAATAAATTTTCGGTAAAAATCCTACCATTACTAGGAAGCTTTTTATATCCTTATGGGTTTTTGGCAATGGCATTTTCAGAATAGCTTGGATTGGGTTTTATACCTTCAGGAATGATAACGTGTCCCAAAAATTCTGTTTCGCGTTTAAAAAATTTCGTCTTATCTAATTGTATTTTGAGATTAAATTCTTCAAATTCCTTAAAAATTTTGCTTAAATTTAAAATATGCTCTTCCAAAGTGGTGGAACTAAACAAAATTTATTAATATATTCTTTTAAAATTTCGTTTACCATTCTTTGAAAGATAGCGGGAGCATTTTTCAAACCAAAGGGCATACGTAAGAATACATAATGCACAAAATCTGTAGAGAATGCAGTTTTTTCTATACTGTCATTACAATCTTTCTTTAAGGATTTAGAAGAACTCAAGAAACTAATAGATGAATATTCAAAAAAAATTGTATTTAGAATATTTTCTAATTTAAAAATTAATTAAACTTCTTAAAATTATGGTTGGAAGACTAATTCTGGACATACAAGGATTCAAAGATGTGAAAAATAAATTTATTCCTAAAGAATTAGCAGCTTATGATGGAAATAAGATATGCCACTACATATTTAAACAACCATTTGCATTAAATTTGCTTTCTCCAGAATTACATAAACAAGCTGTTTGGTTAACGAAATTTTATCATTGCATTTACTGGAAAGAAGGATACACCCCTCTTTATTGTTTCGCTAATATTATCAAGCAACTCACTAAGGACGCCCAATTTGTTTATGTTAACGGAAACGAAAAAGCAGAATGTATCAAGAAATATTCATCCAATCCAGTAATTGAAATAGATAACTCTATTTAAGCTTTAACATCAAAATGTTTTATCACTCAAAATCACCATCTAGCTGCGCTTTATCAAATGTATGTTTTCATATGAAATTTTTTTTATGAATGAATAAAACAACTTAAATATAAAACAATTATTGTTTTATTTAAATTATAGTATATATTGTTATATTTTATTTTTCTAAACATTTTTCAATAGCTGCAACTGTTTTATTTAATTTTAACATTTTTAACACAAAAATTAGTTTGCTTATATCATTTGTTTTTAAAAAGTCTCTAGATGCTTCAATCACACTTTCCATCTTCCTAATATATTCACTAAAATTAATGTTGAATTGTTGAACTATAGGTTTTCTTCTTGCAACAATCATCAATAAATAATATGTTGAATAACCAAATTTTAAATTCTCTAAACATATTCCACATATATTTCTAACCATGTTTTCCAATTCAGATGCTTTCCCCATCTCTTCTACTGTTTCAGAATGATTTGATTTAGTTGTTTTTTCCATAGTAATTTTGGTATATCTAAACATGTTTAATGATTTGGGGCATTTTATAACCCTAATCCCCTCTCCCAGTCATTTAAAAGATTTTCAATTAACATAATATTTTCATATAATTCTAAGAATCTAAATTCTAGCAATAATTTTTTTAAGTCTTTTGTTTTCAGAAAGTTAAGACATACTTGAGCGACATTTTGATAAAACTTAATATAATCTGTAAGTTCAAAATATGATTTCCAATCTTGTGCTTTATGATTATCTCCTACATCTCGATAGTAACGAGAACAAGCCTCTGACATAATACATTCTTCATATATTTCCTGCACTATTTCCTTCATGTTGAAAAATTAATTCAAATTCACAAAGTTCTTCTTCTGCGTCTCTAATACGATTTAGTGTTGTAGGATCTTGTACATAGTCTTTTAAACTTACAATTTCTTTATGAAAACCACCTTTGTCCAATTCCTTCACAAATTCTAAAATATTTATAGTTTTGAAATATTTTGCACAAGCGTCTATACCTTGTGAATAATAATCAATCATATCATTATATAAACGGATTTGTTCTGGACGACTGTTGATCAACCAAATCACAAAATGTATTATATAATTTTTCAACTTGTTGATTTAAATCAGTAACAGATTTCTCTGTAGACATTATCTGAATGTGTTATTGTAGAAAAGTGAATATAATTTTAAGTTGTAGTTCCTCTTATAGCTCGAGATTCTATTCCCCTACTTCCATCATATTTTACCTCGTGGGAGGAAAAATTTTTGTCTCTTGGGAGGTGGAATCACAGAGAGGATTTGCAAATTTTATTTTTATAATCACATAATCAAAGGGTTTGTGGGAATGTCAATGGGAGGCAGAGGAGGCAAAATTTTGCCTCTTGGGAGGCAAATTCTTGCCTCCGGGAGGCAAAAATTTGCCTCCTCCTCCGCCTCCTCTCTGCATTCCCACAAATACACTACTTTCTTGGATAAGTTTCTTACCGAAGAGCGAAATGGACCTAAGGTTATTCATAAAATAATGTGCTTGGTGTAAGACAGTGACGGGCCATCTTGTTTTCAAGTTAAATTTTGGTTTAAACCGTGCCGATTACGCCGAGACTCAACTCTGGATGACTCGAGATCAGAAAAATCAGTTGAGGCAAGAACTCAGGAAATCATCATCGGGCTTATTAGGAAGCTGGAATATACAAAACTACAATTTTCAAGATATATGAATTTACGTTGAATCTCGAAACTCCTTACAACAGAGCTGAAACTGACTACGAAACAAGAAGGTTGACTCTGATGCGACTGATAAGTCAAGTGTACTTACCATTGCGGGAAAAGCTGCTGGTACAGTGTAACTACAAACAAAATTTGAAAGTCTTGCCAATACGCATTATTCCGCGATGACTTGATCATTAACTGGACGTATTTCTATTTCTTCTGTTGATACAGATGTAACATGAAAATCAAAGATGAACTGGCTAATATCAAAAAAAACGCTCATTGTAATGTTTGTCAAGTCACGGCGTGGTTCTAAATGAAATTATGTAGACCTACTTAAACTGTGACATAAAAAATACATTAAGCCACTCTTACCATGATTGCAACGGAATTTTTAACGTGTTAATGCGATATATACCTATAAAAAAGAAATTAATTCCTGAGATTGCCCCAAGCAAATGACTTATTCAAAGAAACTATTAAAAATTAAAATAACAACTTGTTTAATATCTTCTTGAAACAGCTTTAAAACTTTTTATTTCAGTTTCAATTATTGTGTTATCTAGCGAGGTCGGACGTCAATATACTGAAGATTATACAAGACTATATAAAATCCAAATTCGATTTGTTTGTTTTGCGATTTGCAAAATTTTAAGTAGTATATTTCATATTATAAGCACATCGGTTACGTTATGGGTGAGTTTAAAAAATTATTTTAAGCTATAGAACATTTTATACGCCCCTTAAACAATCTATCTTTTTCAGACAAATTCTGCCTGATTTTTTTGATAGCTGCATTATCCACGACGGCGTTTGCACTTGACAGTAAGTACATCTGTACATCAATTTATTTACTCCTTACGAAAATATAGGAATAACTTCGTTCAGAAAAAATGAAAATCATATTAAGTTAAAAAGACAGTTAAGAAAAACTTAACATATTTATACCAATATTAACAAAAAAAGAATTAAAGATAATAAATTAAGAGGTTATCGTGCAAAGAAGTCAAATGTTACGTAAAACATAGGTTCTTCTTGCAATGAATAAATAACATTTTAGATATTTTTAACAATCACCATGATATTTTAACATTTATATCATGGTTCTTATAATATCCCTGCTAATAGATTCAACAACTTTTCTTAAAGGGACTAAAAAATTGATATTAAATTATTAAAGCCTGTCAACGCCACGCACCAAAAATAGACATCGCGGATTTTATAAACTGTTTAGCTTATTGAAATTGATCATAATCACAACCGAATTCTTTAAAAAATAAAAAATAACCGGTCAAGTGCAAGTTGAACTTGCGCAATAGTGTTCCGTACGTTGATTGCTTTTAAAATAAAAAAAAAACATTGTTACGGAGGTATAAAATGATCAGTGACTTCACAAAACACACCCCAAATGGGTTTTCAACAAAGTTTGTTTCCAATCTTTACTGAAAACTGATGACCTTGAAATTTTTATTTTTTTAATATATCAGATAAATTATTAAAGGTAATGCACACAGAATATTCCAGAATTTTTTCAAATTTTTTTATCAGTACTTCTCGAGATAATGGGGGGAAAAGCGATATTTCGCGATTTTTGAAAAATAATCCAAAGAAAAGTGTGCGCATATATATATATATATATATATATATATATATATATATATATATATATATATATATATATATACATATATTTTACTCATGTTTTCACAAGCTTTCATTTGACTCGATGACCTAGTAAATTTTTTTTTTTCACTTCCGATTTCACCCCTCAAAACTAACCCCTTAAGTCAAAATTTAACTTTCAAAACTACATGGCTCTAATGAGGCCATCAATTTCTATATTATTACCAAATTTCAACTTCCTATGACAAATAGTTTCGCAGAAAATCGGGTGTGACAGAGGGACACACAGTTACCGAAGTCATCTTATAAGTGTTTCGTACGGAACATTAAAAAACGGTCAAGTACAAATCGGACTTACTCAATTAGTGTTCCCTATGGTGATTACTTTTAAATATTTTTTTAAAAAGGTTTAATGACTTTATAAAACATACCCAAAATGACTTTTCAACAAAGTTTGTTTCCGATCTTTGCTTTGTTACCAGGTAAATTATCTACATCTTATAGAGAATATTCCAGAATTTTTTCGAAATTTTTTGAGACAGAGTTTTTGGCTGTTTTTTAAAAATAATATAAAAAAAGTTTGCGCCAGTATTAAATCATTTTTGAAGTCGTATTTTCACAAGCTTTCATTTGATACTCCACTCGATGACCTTGCAAAAAAATGTTTTTTTAAGTCAAAATTTCACTTTCAAAGCTACTCCGCTGATTGAGCAGACAATTCCTATATTTGTGTCAAATTTCAACTCTCTATGTCGAATAGTGTCGAAGAAAATCAAGTGTGACAACGACATCGAAATGATCTTATAAGTGTTCCGTACGGAACACTAATAAAATGGTAAATGCGTCACTATACTAGGCTATCGGGCTCGTAAAAAAGGAATTTTCACTTTCACACTCTCGAGCAATCGTCCCGATTGTACTTTTTATGTCATTATGTCACAATTTTTTTAAAACAAGCCAACAAAACTGAATTTATTTTTGGTGTATATAAGCAAATTTTAAATTTAACTACTAAAAAAATTACGAATAGAGACAAAATATTAGTAAATATATTTTATCAAATACGTTTATTATGACTTACCCACTACTTATTGACTCATCATAACTAATTTCTTTAATTAGACCAGCCTGTGGGGCGCGCCACTAGGGGGGCGTGATTACACTATTGGGGGGGAGGGCGAGTGCGTGTCGAAAAGAAATTATTATTAAAAACATTTAATATAATTTATTGTAAGGAAAGCAAAAGAAAATACATTCTGATATAATAAAAAGTAAAATACACATTTACACTGATATAATACACCTATAAATAGGATTGTATTAATACTGCACAATGTATTTACCTAATAATTAACAAATCAATACTAAATTAAAAAAAGTTTAAAGTTATTAGTGACTCCCTTGAGCCTGTTTTGCAGAGCAAAGATTTTCGAAGGATGGTTTAATATTAGAATTAGATACTCAGTTCTTTTTCTATATTTAGTTGAGATCTATATTTTGTTTTCAAAACAGCCACCGCAGAAAATCTGATTTTGCAAAGGTAGGATGTTGAAAATGCTCCTTTTTTTCAGTGCAGAAAATTCATCATTCTCCCCTGCCCAAAATTCAAAGAGTGATTTATTATTAAATTGTCAATTGATTTCGCCACTTGCCGTAAAGTTTATGAAGATTTCTTCTTCGGAAGTTGAGAACCCTTCGCGAGTATTTTGAAATGGATCCCTAACCCACTCGTAACTTGCTACCAAGTTGTCAGCATCCTATAAATGTCTAATATTTATATTTTAATTTTTATATGAAAATGAATTGTTTACAATGATTGTAGTAACGAGCTAAGTATTTTAACCTGCACTGATATCAGATGTACCAAGAAAGTGAAACGTCAAGGGATATTAGAAACATTCAAACCGGAAAAATTTTACCTGGTTTCAAATCAAATGCTAATTCACTTCGGTGGTTAATATTTATGACTTTGAATGAATACAAAATAACTGAGACAGTATTTTATCAAAATAAAATCTGAAAGATGTTATCTAATAAGGAACTTTTGTTTGATACACGTAAACAAATTACAAAAAAAAAAACCAAAAGACTGTTCAAGAATAAATAATTTTACTTACATAGAAGAATGTAATCTTCTTTTTTAAAACGTTCAGGATAAACTTTAGCATCAATTGAAATATTTCATTCAATTCGCAGAAATTTTTTCCACACTTGAGTCTATCAACTTTTTCCACTTTCCCAAATGCATTAGTAATATTTACATAATCCTCATTCGCTTTTGGAAATGCATGAAAAACTACATATAAATCGTTTGCAAGCCTTTCGCAGCATAAAAGTCTTTTTTAAACTTTTTCACGAAAAGCAAAAATTTCGGTGTTCATTTTAAGAAAATTTGTAATATTAATTTATACAAACGCTTATGACAGATTTAAAAATGCACCTCAAGTTTAATTCCTGGAAAAGCCGCGAGATGTATTGAATAGGTAAGATCCCAATAATTAAGAGACGTTCTACAAATTGAAAAGGCTCCGTCAGGATCCGTACTAGATCAGTGTCCCCTCTGCCCCTCCCTGTTTAACAACGGCTTTGTGTTTATTATGTTTTATTCAATTTGCCAGAAATGATTACGGATTCTAATAATTTTACCGTAATGGTTGTTTACAATACAAAATACGCCTCTGTCCCATTTAAAACAGAAATAACGGGGGGGGGGGGGGGGGGGGCGTTTCACAAATCCCGAAATTTTCTTTATTGATATAATAGTGATTAGAGTTGCACCTTTTAATCCGATTTTTATGGGCACATATATAATTCTTTGCCAATATAGGGAATTAGTATCTCAAATACATTTTTTTACAATAATAGAAATATAATGTTTTTGTAAACAACACAGAGAAGGAAGCGTTTGAAATGAAAAATACAAAAACCATAAATCTATTATACAAACCGTAAATATAAAGATTTTATGTTTCTTAATATATGTTTACTGGTTTTTATTTATTTATTTATTTACCACATTCTAGAATATTCCAATTACAGAATGGGAAAATAACATACTAAAATGTACTAAACCTAATTAAAATTAAATAGCTTATTAACGACATATTTTAAAACTACATTTTTTATTTTTGTTTTTTAGATAATTGTCCAGTTTCAAACAAAATGACATCATGTTCACCAAAATGTAAAGATGATTCCGAGTGTTTTGGCAGAAAGTGTTGCCCCAACATTTGTAATGCCAAATCGTGTGTCCCTGATCATTTGAAGGAATCAAATACTGGATATAAAAATCAAAATACTAGTAAGTACACAGGGTGTTCTTTAAGTTATTTTTTCTTTAACCGATCATAGTGCTCCCTAAATTAAGCACTACATACTGCGGTTAAACAAGAAACGGAGGCGCTCAAGGATATAAAGGAAATTTTTTAGGGTAAAAAAGAGAATATCAAAAGGGAAGCGGCTTAAGAGAGAACTGAAGATGACATCTTTGGATGAAAAAAAATCTCTTGTACTGAAATTAAAAGCTTAAACCCTTTACAACACAATATATTCAAAATGGACGATAGGCGGGGGAGACTTTTTAGGAAAAAGAGCCTTTTTATACCATAGAACTTTAAAAACTTATATCCACTTTAGCACTCTGCGGACGGGCCCATTCAGTCGCTAACATTCTCTCCATTTCAGCAATAGTTAGCCTTCTTTCACTTGACATTATGTCAGAACAGACACATGTAGTCAGCTTTACTCGAACACTACAGTTGAACTGTATACAGTGAATTGTTTGCCAAAAGAACATAGTCTGCACTCACCATCCATCTCTACACACAATCAAAATTCCAGCGACTTCGTAAAAGATAATGGAATTATGTATTGTCTGCCAACTGGCGCCTCCCCCCCTGAAACATGCAATATGGTTTTTATATAGAAAGGCCTGAGAGGCCCACCCGTTCGGAAAGATAGTTGAGTGTATCAAAAAAATGTTTAAATAAAAGTTATAGGTTGTTATACGGCGCTGACGTTGACAATAAAATGTTTTGAATTGTCAGTTCGAAGAAATTACGCCATCTTAATTTTTTTTTAATGGAAAGCCCTGTATATTATTTTATTTCCGAGTCCTATTAAAAATTCTGTCTAAACTAAACTGTTTTGGAATTATTGGTATTTAAAATTAAGGAAATCACAATTTTTAAGCTGGCTTATGTCAAACATTTAGTGTCAGGTAACGACTTAACGCGTCAAAAAATGATTTATTGACGAAAACGTTTATTGCTGCATTTTGTGAAACTGCAATTTGAGCGTAATATTATAATGGTACATTTAACGGAAATTGAAGGAATCACTTTGTTAATAATATTTGGTTACGGAGATCGTAGGAGAAAACAATAGGTGTGTGATCTTTTTAACGCAGAATATCCGAATCGAAAATCTGTTACCCAATCCGTAGTTAGCAAAACATTAAAAACGATTTAGACAATCAGGTCATGTTAAGGATCGTTCTAAATCTGGACCTCCAAAAGTTAAAACAAGTGATGATAAAAAGATGTTTTATTGGAAATTACAGAAAATCTTCATACAGCCACTCGTCAGCTTTGCTTAGACCACAACATAAGTAAAGGTACCTTAAGTCATATACTGAATGAAGAACAATTGCATCCGTTTAAACCCATTCTATTGCAAGAATTATCTGAAGATGACTAAAATAATTGACTTTGCGAGGTCATGACGGAACGAATCAATAATGATCCTAACCTAATTCATAATATCGTTTTTTCTGACGAGGCCCATTTTGTCTTAACGGAAGTGTTAACACGTATAACTGCCGACTGATCTACTGAGAATCCCCACTGGAGAATCGACAGTAATTCTCAAGGGCCAAAAGATAAACGTGTAGGCAAGGATTTGTGGATGTCATATCATTGGTCCCTTTTTTATTGATGGAAATCTTACAGGACAGCCAGTTACTCCAAGAGCAAGCTATTCCAACTTGTGCAGATACTTTTTCCCGATGAAAATAATTTGGATACCCCTAACAGGAATCTGTGGTATCAACAGGACGGAGCACCTCCTCACTATAAAATCAATATTCCTAGATATTTGGATGCGAAAAAATTCTGGAATATTCTCCACGGGGTGTAGATTGAACGAAAATTATCACGAGTGCATTACCTTTAATAATTTGTATGGTATATAAAAAAAAACAAAAATTTCAAGGTCA
>CM032452.1:131999039-132021539 GCA_019049505.1 Pachyrhynchus sulphureomaculatus | reverse complement strand
TAGATTGAAAGTAAAATAATATTTTTAGCTTTCAAAGAAAATTTTAACTAGGGCTAATTGTAACACTTAATACCATATTTATTTTTACACAAGTCGTAACTTTACTTAAACAAAACAAAAAACTTAGTAAAACATACAAATAAAACCTAACATTTTTAAGGAATGTTATGTAACAAGCTTAGAACCCAATACTCGTGAAGCTTTTTCCAATCTCCTCTGATGCTGTTCCCATGCTTTTTTCTCTCTCTCTAACCGTTTCTGTTCCCGTAATATTCTTTGAGCTTCTCTGTCTAAAAGTTGCTCACCTTCCCAACCACTACTTTCATCCCATTCTTCTAGTTCTGCTGAAGGCTAAAAAAATAAAAGATATAATTTTATCAACTTCTTGAATCAACAAATAAGTTCTCTAAACTTTGTTAGACTTTCAAATGGAAAATAAAATTTGTATCTTTGTAGCAATAGGTCTAATTAACCTTTAATTGTACTTACTATGACATTGACTGAGTCATCTATAGCATTCAGTCTGCTATTTACACTATAGCTAGGACTGTTTTTTGTCCTAATTAGAACTTTTGTTTGCCTAGTAATTGTTGGAGACATGTTTTTAAAAAAGTTAAGGTCTTCTTCTGGTTTCTCTTCAGTTTTTTCCATTGTTCTTGCCTTTACAGTTTGTTGTCGATATTGCTCAATATAATCTTGTACTGTCTTAGTCTTGTCACTATTGGGAACTTCTTCACTCCAATTTTCCCAACTTTGTAGGTCGTTTTCATTATCTATACTGGAAACTACGTGGGTTAAGGGTACTGTGTCGCAAAAACTAGTTCGCCTTTTTCGAATGCAGCAAAGGGCTCGACGAAATAAATTGAGAGAAATTAAGAAAAATGCTTTAATTTTATGAAGTAACCATGTAAAAATCATTTTACTTGAAAAGTGAAGAATTGTATTACGATTTTATAACATAATTTTCGTATTTTTTGGTTTAAAATTGAAGGGTTGGGTTAAACTCAGAATAAGAAGAAAATATTAAAATATTTGAAAAGTAAGGTTACCGGCGGTCAATCTCACTTTGACGTTTATAATCAGCCTCTCATCAATGACAGTAATATTAAAATCACTTTTTAACATCCTAATCCTGAGTATTAAAAACCAAACATTATGTTAAAAAATTTATTTATCCTTGCTGTCAAGAAAGTTAACCCAAATATCAAGGCCCGAATTTTTTGTGAGAGTTTTGGAGGACAATTTTATTTAAGTCATTGATTATCATCAAAATATGTTTGGTTCAACTATTTTAAAAGTAATTTCTCCATCATTATTTATTCAAAGAAATATTTCAAGACGAACCTACAAATGGTACCAAGGAGTTCAATATCCTGGATTCAAATACTATCCAAGGTAGAACCCAACTTACGCTAGGATTTTCAGTTTTCATTTTTAAAAAAATCATGGCCTGTTTTGTTATTACATTTACATTGTTTGATTGTAGAACTGCCGATTTTCAAGATCCACCCTATGAGCCTTCCAAGCTGTTTCGAGTTAGACGTATAAAACATATGAAGGGTCTACCCTGGTGGGAGAAAAATATCCTTAAAGAATTTAAACTGGATGGAAAAGTGAGTATTATGTAAAACAACTATTTGACTGGACATACACAGACTGTCCACTTTAATAATTACTTATCAGATAGTATACATGTCCCCTCTGGAGTTCCTCAGGGATTGCACTTGGGTCCTCTTCTGTTTAACTTATTTATTAATGACTTGACTCATCGTTTTGCACATAGTGAGGTCCTTCTTTTTGCCGATGATTTAAAGTTGTATATTGAGGTGTCTGTATTTGATGATTGTGACAAACTTCAGACAGATTTGAATCAGCTTATAGCTTGGTGTAAGGACAATGTTATGGAGCTAAATGTGACTAAGTGCCATTCTATCAGTTTCAGTAAGTCCCAGACTCGGTTAGATTATCCATACAAGATCGGGGATGCTGTTCTTGAATGAGTGTCTGAAGTCAAAGATCTAGGGCTGATTATTGACTCAAAATTAACTTTTATACCTCATATACAGAATATCGTTTCCAAGTCTCTCCAGCTTTTGGGATTTATTAAGTGTATTACACTGGGCTTTAATAGTATAGCTGCAATCGAGCAGCTGTACTGTTCACTTATTAGAGCTTGTTTAGAGTATTCCTCCAGTGTATGGAGTCCTTGCTATGGTACTCATGTTCAATGCATTGAGACAGTGCAGCACAAATTTCTGAGATACATTGCCTTTAAGATCAATAGACCTGAGCTTACCTACCCTCAGATAGAATCTGAGCTTCACATTTAAACTTTACAAGATCGCAGAGTTGCTATCGATCTCAAAATGCTTTATAATATTCTCCATAGTAACTACCATTGTCCCTTTCTGCTGGACAAAATTTGTCTGCATGTACCTTCCAGGGTGACCCGTTTGAGGCACACTTTTTTTGTGCCATCCCACAGGACCAACTACGGGTGCAATAATTTTGTATCTAGGTCATGTTGCCTTGCCAATGAGCATCCCAGCCTGGACTTTTTCGTTGGAAGATCTGTGTTTTATAGACAGTTGTGTGGAGTATGATGTGCATTTTGTTACTTATTGTTACAGTCATTATTTCCTTTTCTATTTTTTATTATTATTATTATAATTTGTTCTGTTCTCTTTCCCTCATTTTTATTCTAAAATTTTCTTTTTTACTTTATTGTCATCTTAAGAGATTTTATTGTATTGTTTTAAAATTGGGCATGCCCGTTAATTAAATAAACAAATAAATTGTGGATTTAAATTATTTAATTTTTCAAGGTTCTTATTGTGTCTTCTAACTTTATATTGGCTAAATAGTAAAAGTAAAAAAAAATATATGTGCTTAATTATCTGAATAATTTTATGTTTTTATCCACAGGATTTTGTTATAATCAAAAATATTCCTGAAAACAATCAAAGATTATGGAGAGTCAAGCACACGATTGAAATTGTACCTATCATTTTCCCAGATGGGTTCCCAAATGAAAATGATAGAACATATTTAAAAGAAAATGGGGAATTACGTATAATAAAAAGTATTCAGCCTGTAGAAAAACAATTAGAATTGTCTGAAGAGTTTAAGAAGTTACCTACACGTATGGATGGTGACACACTAAGGAGGAACTTGAGGAAGAAGTGGTTAAATGGTTATGAAAGCATTGTATAAAAAATAAATAATATAGTTTTTTTGTAACTTTGTTATTCCTTTTTTAGAAAGTCTATGTTTTTTTTATAAAATGACTATCTTGCTGTTTAACCATAAACTAAGCAATAAATAAACACCTCAAATTCAAATGGAATCTACTCGGATTACAAGGAAAAATAACTAGAGGTTGATAGAAATTCAAAAGGGCATATTTTATTAGAATATGTTGTTTTATTAGGATAATAATTCAAGGAGGCACTATTGCCAAATATTTTGCATTTGTAAAAATCAATCGCCACCTACAACTTGGTCTGAAATGCGGCTTTATTCTTTATGTGACATTATTAAAGGGGTTAGAAGATTTCCGACAACGTATCCTAGACCGTTTTGTCTGCTGAATTTTATATTTGGGTATTTTCAATAGTAAAAGAAAAAATAAAAAGCATTCTGTTTTTTCAACTTATAACTTGTATGGAGATTTGATTGAATCTTTCTACTTGCCCCTTGGATAAAGGACACCAACTCTCTTGAAGTACAGGAGCAGGATGTCATCAAGCCAAACTCCTTATGAAACGGACTATGACAGGCAGAATAAAGGAACTCTTGTCGATGTCAAAACAAAGGTTACGTTTGAGCATAGGACTCCTTAAGGGACATGTGGCACTACAGGCCCATCTATATAACCTCAAACTGGCTGAGCGGAAAACATGTCGGCTGTGCGAGGGAGAAAACGAGGACAGTATACACATTCTGTGCGAATGTCCTACACTAATGGAGAGATGTAGATACTGGGGTCAATTATTCTGTGAACCCAAATATCTACAAGAGGTCAGGATAAGTAACCTATGTTTGATTTATTTCTGGTTTACTTTTAACTTATAGTAGAACTAACGTATTAAATTATAAAGACTCCACATTGTAGTTTTTATATTGTCATCCTTGTAATTAAAATGTACGAAGACATTTAGAATATCCGCTGCTTTCAGCAGACGACGTGGTCGCCAGTTTCGTGTCCTTCGGCGATAATATTCTGCACAATAAACTCATCGGTGGGATCCTTACATGTGACAACATTATTATCGACATCCAAATATTGCTCAAGCTCCTGGCTTGTTATTGGCAGCTGCTCAAACGGAAAGAGGTATATTGTCTTCTTCGTCGAAATCTACAGAAGAGTTGTTGGAACTTTGATCGATTCCTGCTGTAAATCCGGCGTGTCTAAAGTAAGTCTATTATATTTTGTGTAAATTTAATCATAAATCATCAGGATGGCATCGAGTAAAGTAATCTTAGTAACATTATTACTGGCATTCGTATTTGTGTCAAGGTTTTCGCTGTCATCTCACGATCCCAAGAAAGTTCTCATTTTATGAAAATATCAGCTGTCGTCCACTGGTAATGATTACACCTCTTGAAACATCTTGGACGGTGAAATTTACCGATCGCCAACATTTTTTTTTAATCATGCTACTAATGTTCGCTGTAACCATAACAGCTATCCTCTCCACCGACACACGTTCTTCTTTTAAATTTTAAAGTTTTATCTAGCGTTAGTCTATAAATCAACCTTGTCTCATCAGCATTAAAAATCTGATCATCTGTAAATCTTGCATCAATTATTGACGTCATTTCGTCTCACCGATAATGTTTCTTTACTTATCTTACTGGCGTTAATATTGTGTTTGTGTTGTGTACATGTAAGAAATCGGCTTTTTCCTCTAAAATAAGACCATTTACGGGTATTCTTTAATTTCGTTTCACTTTAAACCAATAATGCTTGTTCCCCTTTTTCCTGAGTAGATTTCTTAATCCGTTTAGAATTCAAAACATCAGCATTAAATACGTCTTCGATCGTGCTTTTGCTCTTCTTTCTTGTCGAAAGGGTGGAATGAGATATAGCAAACTCCTTCGTAAGTGTTACATTTAATTTATCTGCTTTCAAACTTTGAATTACTGCACTCTTTTTTTCAGTAAACATTTTCAACGTTTAGGAGTTCCCATCTTTGCCCGTGTAAATTGTAAAAATTATCACACATAGCACATGACCATTACAAAAAAATGAATGAGCGAGCCGGGAGCGATCAACAAGTGTACGGAGCAGTGGAAGTACCGCTCAGAATTCGTGGAAAAAGAATTGTTGTTTGTGTACCTAGCGTGCACCGCTCTGAGAGGAATTAAGTGAGCACTAATTGAACACTTTTCATGAAAGCACTTGTAGAATAGACTCAAGTCGGCAACCTTTCTTCAATATTCCAATCAATCAAGGTGCATGGTAAGTTCTGAGTCTCTAATTAGGTGAACAACTCTCTGTCGAATGGAATCCAAGAAGTGCGGCGTACATTTGGAAGCATAGCCCCAAACATGGGAGCGGTATTCCTTTCATTATAAAGCTTTCTAGTTGGAAATAATATTCTGAGAAGCTCTCTTTGTAAGCATGTTCCTTCTAAGACATAATATTTCGTTCCATATTAATAGCCAATAAGTTGAGTGACGGATGCTAGAGGAATGGAGTATCCCGATACGTTAACGTTTTTGGAAAAAAAACTGCCATCTGAGTTTTTGTAACGTTAAATTATACTTGACTACTCTCACTCACCTAAAGATAAGTTGAATAACTGTAGATGGGATTCCTGGTCCTTTCCCACTGATCCTTAATACAAGGTAAAAAGAGAGTAAGGGACAAGTATCTCAGTACAAAGGAGCGTTCTTTTATAGTTACTTTCGTTACATAATGTAACGAATAATACTTGAATATCTTGTAATCTGTAAACAAGAGTTCTCTTTCAAATAATTTGAAATTTTTTTACTCAAGTAATTATTAATTAAAACTAAACGATAGTCATTACTCCTTTGCCATATTTTAGAATATTTTGCAGTTGTTGCCATTGTTCGTTAATATGATGTAGATCTGCCAATCAATTTAAACTCGTTCCCCATCCAGTTAAGGCAAAAATCTCTCCAAATCAAACCAATATTTTTCAAACCCTGAGACCAGACTATACTTTTTCGAAGGTTTTTGGTGTACTGAATCCAAATCCGACCTCAGAGATGCATCAGGTATTCGAGAAATCTTAACGATTTTTCGCTGTATTCGGGATTATATTACACCGCGAATTATTTTTTCTCCGCAAAATTCATTGCAGCATCTGAAAGTATTACTCTTCACCTTCAAAACGCATTTGAATTTGTCGGATATTTTATTTCTTCTCCGACAAATTGTCCGATGAAATTATTTAGTTTGACGTTTTCGTTTCAATTATTCCAAAAAAAAGTTGATCTGCGAACGTTTTCATGAGAAAAGGAAGTAGTTTTATTTTAATTAGTTCTAAAGAGTAAGAAAAAATTCATAGAAAAAACAAAATCACAAAAAAAAGAAAAATGGAATCGACACCGCCACGTCCTCGTTTCGTGACTCTGGGTTCGGCTGAGAGCGGTAATATGCGATCGTTCTTACAAAGAAACTTATCAAAGTTACTTTGCTTGAGGAAAAAAATATAACAAATATTGAGTTTTATAGTAATTTAGACTCTTCAGAATTCCGACCCGTAATATCGGATCCGCCATTTTGAATTTCTTAATGTTTGGGAAAAATCATGGGGTTAAACCGACAACGAATTCGAAATTAGCGTCCCAAAAATTATATAATTACACCACTTTCGCCTGCCGGATCAACTTTTCTTTTGGTATGGTTGTAACGAAAACCCCAAACTAATTAATTTCAACGGAAGATTTCTCCGAAAAGAAATAAAATATCTTAAAAATTCAAAATGCATTTTGACGGGGAAGAATAGTACTTTCAAATGTCGCAACGTGTTGTGGCCAAAAATTAATTCGCGGTTTAATATAATCCCGAATATAGCGAAAAACCGTGTTTTTTGCATTTTTAGGTTAGAATATCTCGAAAATCTGATGTGATCATAGATATATCAGAATACAGGAGGTGCTGTAAGCGAAAGTGTAGCGTCGTTAAAAAAGAGAAGACAGAAGTTATTCTATCTCTCTTATCAGAGCGAGCGAAGAATAATACGAATAACATTCTCGCACGGGGACGCATTCTAACTTAGTGTTGTGGGTGTGCTTCGAGTAAGAGAGACAGAATAACTACTATTACATCTTTCTCTTTCTAGAAGCCCTATGCTTCTCGCGAGAACTTACCTCCTGTATTATAATGATATCTGTATGGATGTGATGGAGCTATTCTAAGGCCAGATTCGGATTGAGCGCACCAAAAGCTTTGGGAAAGAATACTCTGGTCTCAGGGCCAGGAGTTTCGGCCAATTTTGTCGGCCTGTGTTATTATTCATTTATACAATTTCAGCTTGCTTACTAGTCAGTTCTAAGTCTAACAAATACAATGTTAATACATGCCCATTTATTTATTAAAAATACTTATTTCAGTCACTCCCGATTTACATCTTTAGTGAGTTTTTTACCTTTGTTTGGTTGGAAGGGTTTTGTTTTTGTTTGTATTTGCTTGTTTTAACTGGAAAAAAATTATGCCCCTATCCAGTGATAATTTGGCCTCCCATTCGATAACTTCAAAATTTAGCACAATCTATGATTTAACTAAGCAGTAAAAATAAATGCAGAATTCTGTTGTTTTATTTTGCATTTGATTCTCTAGATGTTACTAGATGCATAGGCTATCATTTCAGTACGTTTGATAGTCTTTAGCCGAAGAAGATTATATCTATTTCTTTTATTTATGTACTTAAATATGTGATAGAATTATTTAAGCAACAAGTATCAATGAAAATCAAGTAATAGAGTGTACTTGTCAAATAGCGAATTCTTGTCAACTGTCAAATTTCTTTTCGAAATTATTGGGAGATTTGTAGGTATGTTTGAGTGAAAATCTTTAAACTTTCAGAAAAAATTTAGACCATCTTTCGAAAAATTTGTACAAATATCGACTTAGAAAGTTAAATATACTTTCTTATTCCTATATCAGTTAGTATTTTTTGTTCTTCACTTCAAAAAAACATTAATTTCCATGTAAAAAGCTTTTAAGGTTATGTTGACAGTGCCTCTAAAATTTGGTATTTTTCTCCTTAGGTTTCCATCATGGGAGCTTACAAATACATTCAAGAGCTCTACAGGAAAAAACAGAGCGATGTGCTTAGATTTTTATTAAGAGTTAGAGTATGGCAATATCGTCAACTTACCAAATTACATAGAGCTCCCAGGCCAAGCCGTCCTGACAAAGCAAGAAGACTAGGATACAGAGCTAAACAAGGTGAGTTTTTAGAGATATTTTTGGATTTTAACTATTTTAGATACTAGTTTTTATTTGTATTTTTTGTAAAATGTTTTTAAGTTAGGGAAGAAAATAAAGAATCATGCTGCAATAGATCGAAAAAGTCAACAACCATGGTAAATAAGTCTTTTAGTGCAGCATTTTCTATGCCATAGTTGTAAATTGTAATTTATCAATTAACAAATGGCTCATGTGTTCTTGCCTGTTTTCTTGATAAAGTATTAATAAATAGAATTGGATTGTTGAAGCACATCAAGTAAAAATTTCAAGAATACTTTCTAATTTTTTTTTACTAGTTTTAAAATGAAACTTTTTTTACAGGTTTTGTAATCTTCCGTATTCGTGTACGTCGTGGTGGTCGCAAGCGGCCAGTACCAAAAAGGTGCTACCTATGGTAAACCCAAAAGCCATGGAGTTAATGAGCTGAAACCTGTGCGTAACCTACAAGCTATTGCGGAGGTAAGGTAGCATGACCTTTTTATTGATGTAAGTTTGGTCATTGTTTTAAATGTTTCATTGCTCTGTCGATCATTTTGCAGTGTTTTATTATAACTGTTTAACTTTTTTTTTAGGAACGTGTAGGTCGAAGATGTGGTGGTCTCAGGGTACTCAACTCATATTGGGTTGGTCAAGATTCATCATACAAATATTATGAGGTTATTTTGGTTGACCCATCACACAATGTAAGTATATTATTTTTAATAGCATTAATTTAAAAAAAAAAAAAAACTAGTTTTATGATTTGTAAATTTGTTTTGACATTGAAGATTTTGAGGAGATATATATATATATATATATATATATATATATATATATATATATATATATATATATATATATATATATATGTATATATATATATATATATATATATATATATATATATATATATATATATATATATATATATATATATATATATATATATATATATATATATGGTTTAGAACCAGAATAAGCACTGCCGATCAGTTTTCAACAATTTTCCATTGTTGTTAAACATTTGCAACAGTGCAAGAAAGTATTGCATTGGCCAGCATGTTTTTAACCATTATTGTTAAAAACTATCTAGAACTTTGCTACAATTAAATAATAAGACAAAGGGATTTTCTGAAACATCCTATACTAGTGAATTTTGTAAAAGAGAAGTTTATTCTTTCACATTTTTTAATATAGTGTATTTTTTTTAACTGGTTTTTAAATATTAACACCAAGCCTGATTAACCTATATAATATACATGACACTGTGTTATATACATATTTTATTTTTATATAGGCTATCAGACGTGATCCTAAAGTAAACTGGATAGTAAATGCAGTCCACAAACACCGTGAATTGAGGGGCAAGACTTCAGCTGGCAGATCTTCTCGAGGATTAGGCAAAGGGCACAGATACTCGCAGACCAAGGGTGGCTCCAGACGAGCTGCTTGGCTCAGAAGGAACTCCCTGCAAGTGCGCAGAAAGCGTTAATTTGTATGTTTTGTATGATTTGATTGTAAGAATTAAAAAAATTGTAAAAATTGTATTTTTTATGTTTTATTTATAACTAATTATTCAGTTTTTATGTGAATGCATCTTTAAGCATTTGATTTTCTTTCAAGGATGATGATGATGTCTTACCTTACAGTACATCTTTATAATATTCAAACCATTTTCATTTTCCTGTTATTTTCTTTCCACAATTTGAATATTTTTTATATTGCTTTAATAATTGCTTTCTGGAAGTTCATTATAAGTAAAATAACCGGTCAAGTGCAAGTTGAACTTGCGCAATTAGTATTCCGTACGTTGATTGCTTTTAAAATAAAAAATTTTGTTACAGAGGTATAAAATGATCAGTGACTTCATAAAACACACCCCAAATGAGTTTTCAACAAAGTTTGTTTCCAATTTTTACTAAAATCTGATAACCTTGAAATTTTTGTTTTTTTTATATACCAGGTAAATTATTAAAGGTAAGGCACTTGTGATAATTTTCCTTCAATCTACACTTCGTGGAGAATATTCCAGAATTTTTTCAAAATTTTTTGATAAGTACTTTTCGAGATAAGGCGGGGGATAGTGATTTTTCGCGATTTTTTAAAAATATTAAAGAAAAGTGCGCGCAAGTTATACATTATATATATATATATATATATATATATATATATATATATATATATATATATATATATATATATATATTTTACTCATGTTTTCCATAAGCTTTCATTTGACACCACACTCGATAAGCTAGTAAAAATTTTTTTTTCACTTCCAATTTCATTTGACACCACACTCAATAAGCTAGTAAAAATTTTTTTTTCACTTCCGATTTCATCCCCCAAAACTAACCCCTTAAGTCAAAATTTAACTCTCAAAACTACATGGCTCTGATGAGGCCATCAATTCCTATATTATTATCAAATTTCAACTTTTTATGTAAAATAGTTTCGGAGAAAATCGGGTGACAGACAGACAGACACCGAAGTGATCTTAAAAGTGTTCTGTACGGAACATTAAAAACGTCTTGATTATGATAATGATGACTTTAGCGGGGGGGGCGAAAGAAAGCGCTTTCCCTGGCTAGTTATTTTTCACTCTTCTGGGTAAAATCCTGAATCTGCCCTCGCATTGTTGGATTGTCTTTCCACTCTAAGTCGTCAACTCCAGACGTTTTTAAGGTTAGTTCAGGTTTGAAGTAAAAATGCTTTAGTGATTTATTAGAATTACACAGTCCTCTGGAGCGTTTTTTAAATAACTAAATAATAAAGGAAATTCTAATTTTTCTAAGAATTAAGGATTTTTTTAAGATAAAAATGCTTGGCATATAGTTTTGAAAATTAAGCAATTAATATAAAAATAGATGGTAAATATTGTCTCATTTTAACCCTATTAAACTAGATATATTCAAAAACATGCAATATGCTATAAAATTTATATGAATTATTTTCACTTTTACATGTCAGTCTTAACATAAAGAATAAAAATTAATTACTCTTTTTTTTAACATACTTTTTTAGTAAACGGTACATACAGAACAGAATTTTTTAAAATTTTTTATGTTTATTTTACATCAAACCAACAAAATTAATTGTTTACATATGAAAATAATCCTTGGCAGTAAGTCTCAGAAAGAAATATATGAAAAACATTAAAGTTTAACAGATTTATTCTTATAACTACCATAATTTCAAAATTGTATACAACCTTCTATGTGGCATAAAAAATTTACTACGAAAAACAACATAAGAAAAATTTATTTCAATATATCAGGATGCCCCACTGGGTTTAAAATATTTTCTACATTTTTCATTAAACACCTTCATTGACCTTTCTTTGATTAAATCTTCAACAGTAAGTTCAACTTGCAACATTCTTAACTAAAAAAATATAAAGTATGAAATATTAAGTTTTTCAATTTTAAAGAGAACATTAATCTACATATTAAGATATGTACTGATATTTATTTTAGAGATCATAACATAAATAATGAGTCCATTTTACCAAAAATATTAATATTTTTGTTCTTCCTCCAATTTTTACCATGTTAAGGCCGTGATACAATAGACAGATCGTAAATAATACTTGCCTCTTATATGAGCAAAAAAATATTAATTTATAAAATTTACCTTAGTTTGTTCAGACCTCAATGCTTTAGACAATTGATGATCTTCAGGTTTACTCTCTCTTTCATTTTTGAACCTTTTAACATTATTTGTAGAATATGTAATACAATTTCTTATAAAGTCTTCTCGTTTTTTATGACCTTCTTGAATTTGGTGGTGAATATCTCTACATGCAGCAGACTCATCAGCATGAAAAGAATCCGTTGGCACCATAGAGTTTATTGTATTTATTATAATATCATCTGTTTTACGCATCGATTTTAGGGCTTCCTAAAATATATTTTTGGAGGTGAAAAATTAAAAAGGAATCATTAAAAAAGTACTTTCTTAGAACTTTACCATTGGACTTTTGATTCAAAAGTCTTCAGTTTTACCTGGAAGGCACTAAAATCTTCACACTCCATGATAGCAGCGGGCATAATTTTCTAAAATTGCTAGTGTTTCATAGAATATTTTATTTTTTTTGAGTTTTTTTTCTAAATTTTGAGAATCTAACCTATAAAATCTTCGAAGTGTCGGCATGACAGAGGACTTTGAGCCCTCTATTGAGAATAATATATAGAAGTTAGAGTGACACAGAATAGGAACCTGTAAAACTAAACAGTGGTAAATTGTCAATTTCTTTGTCAGTTTACGCTGAAAAACTTTATGATTCTACAATGTTTACAGTTACAATTTCTTACATTTTTTGCAAATTTTAATAAACGAAAAGTAAAACAAATAAAATATTTTTCTGTAAATATTGTTTTTTTTTGTTGGAAATAAAAGTTAATATTCTTCTAAAATATTTTGTTGAATGTTGCATTGAAATTGTGATTATCACCACTAAAACAATCAACGTTCGCCATTTTGGTCTCAGTTCATTACTAAATTTCGTATGTGTAAGATGGGTGTCATTTTATCTAAAAATTGTTCGATTTCTGAGGCTTTAGAGGTAATAAAATTATTAATTTTTGAGTTTACTGTGTAATTATTAATAATTAATAATGTGAAAAAGGTAAAATATGCCCTTTCAATCGTTGATTAAAGTAAAATAATTACTTGTAGTCATGTAACACAATGGACGACATTGAACCCCAGGCTTGAGCTTTGCTTAAAGTTATTTTTACTGATAAAGCACTGTGATTTAGAAAAACTAATACTTTAATTTGAGGAATGATGAAATTGTAGGTATTTCCAATCATTATTATTATTTGTTTTTTGTTCTTTAAAACAATTTAGACTTGGCTTAAGCATTAAATTATTATTTAATTGGCAATTTTTAGCCATATCGAGTCTCGTCCAATCAAAATGCACGTTATATTTTAATGTTAAAAGTTGTTTTTTTTGGGATGGAAACTTTAGTCTTACATTTTGACTCCCTTTTAAAAACTGATCTATATTTTGATATCTATTTAAGAAGACTTTAAATACATAATGTATTTTATTATTTATTTGTCTAATTATTATTAGTAAGCTATATTGAACATATATTGTTTTAATATAAAACACATGTTCTTATTTATTACGTTACATTAAATGATTATTTGCAAAAGTTGTTGGTTTATGAAGATATTTATTTTCTATGTTTCTCTGCTGATTACATATGCATTGTTAGGTTTCTCATTTCCAACCCTTGGAAGGTAAATGAATGAAATGTCAAATAAAAACATTTTGAGGATGTTTTAAATACATTTATGTGGGAATAAACTAAAAACCATACATGGTTCTCTTGCAGAAAAAATAAATAATAAATTGTTAATAGTTTATGCTTCTCTGGTGGTTTAGCTTCAAAATTAAAGATTCATGGAAGTTATAAATTATATTTAACTAGCCGGGCCCGCGGCTTCGCTCGCGTGGACTTGAGTCACTACTATCATCACTGCTTATTCCTTATGTTACCCAACGTAATAAAATATCTCCCATTATTTCCCCTTATCTCCCAATATTTCTCCTTATCTCCCATTATCTCTACATAATTTCCATTATCTAGGCTTATCTCTGTTCATCTCCCATTATTTCTCCTTATCTCCCATTATTTCTCCTTATCTCCCATTATTTCACCTTATTTCCCATTATCTAGGCTTATCTCGACTTATCTCGCAATATTTCTCCTTATCTCCCATTATTTATCCTTATCTCCCATTATCTCACCATAACTCCCTTTATCTAGACTTATCTCTGCTTATCTCCCATTATTTCTCCTTATCTCTCATTATTTATACTTATCTCCCATAACTCGCCTTATGACCCATTATCGAGGCTTATCTCGACTTATCTCCCATTATTTCTCCTTATCTCCCCATTATCTCACCTTATCTCCCATTATCTAGGCTTATATCGAATTATATAGAACATATGTATGAATTTTAAAAAACACGTAAATCGGATAAGTGTATTGCAAGAGAACGCGTTAGCGGCACTCCGACTTGATTCACTATTATCGTCTCTGCTTATTCCTTATGTCACCTAACGTAATAAAATATATCCTATAACCTGGCCAGAGAACATATGTATGTTTTAGAAAAAAAGCACGTAAATCGGATAAGTGGTTCTCCAGTGATAAGCGCACAAACGGACAAACAGACAGAGAGACGTTGCATTTTATATATTATAGATTTCCTTTGCTACATGATATTGTTCCATATTTAGTGGTTTAGGCAGTGTATTGCAAGAGAACGCGCTACCGGCAAACTTTTTTCCGATTTGATTCACTATTATCGTCACTGCTTATTCCTCATGTTACCTAACGTAATAAAATATAGTCTATACCCTGGCCAGAGAACATATGTATATTTAAAAAAAAAGTACGTAAATCGGATAAGTGGTTCTCTAGTCATAAGCGCACTAACGGACGAACAGACAGACAAACGGAGAGACGTTGCATTTTATATATATTATAGATATAGATTATTATTATTATTATATACATAATATTGTTCCATATTTAATGGTTTAGACTGTGTATTGCAAAAAAAAAAGTACGTAAATCGGATAAGTGGTTCTCCAGTGATAAGCGCACTAACGGACAGACAGACAGACAGAGAGACGTTGCATTATATATATATATATATATATATATATATATATATATATATATATATATATATATATATATATGTATATATATATATATGTATATATATATATATATATATATATATATATATATATATATATATATATATATATATATATATATATATATATTATAGATGAATATTATCTTATATACCAAAATGTTGCAGTCTGTTCGTTTTTCATAGTTTTATTGTATACTGGTAATTGTCATGTAAATTTTAATTAACACAGCACTTTTTTTATTGTATTTTTTTTTATTGCATACTCGTCAAAAATCTATGCTGCATTTCTAAAGAAGTATTTCTGTATCTTTAGGTTCTAATAGAGAACTTTATAATGGTAGGGGGACGATGTGGCAACATTGATACCTGTTATATATATATATATATATATATATATATATATATATATATATATATATATATATATATATATATATATACATAGATTTTTAATTTTTATTTGGCTTCAATGGAGCACTGTTCTCGTGATCTAAACTATATATTTATATTTTCTATTCCAGACTAGTAAGATGTCCAAGGCATACTCTTGAAAATAACACTGTTACGGATTTTAAGCCACAAAAATACTAAATTTAATAGATATTCAAATAGTAATAAGTATTCTCACTCAAATAAATTTAATACAGTTAGTATTAGTTCATATTTTGAAGTAATTCTGCATTGTTCAGAGTTTTTTTTAATATTTAAATTTACATTTAGTTCAATTTGAAGTTTTTCTATAATTTTTTGCTTAAAAATAATGGCCACACAAGAAGACAGATCTTTATCAGCTGGAATGTCGTTTCCGAAGTGGATGAAGAGCAGAATGAATGATACGTAAGTTGACAATTTTTTTTTATATTCACGTTTTAGATATGTAGCATATTTTCAAATTGTATAGATTTATTTTATTCGGTTGATTTCAAGTCAAAAAATATCGGTAAATTTTTGTTGGCACACTATCTTCATTTGGCTTATAGTTTTAGAAAAAGTGGACCTATATAATTGATAAAAAATACCTACTCAATTTAGAAATGCATATTATCTTGAAATATAATGGTATTTTGCATTTACTAATATGTTCCATGTGAGTGTGTCAGTTTATTATTATTACCTAAAAGAGAAAAAAAGAATTCGACACGACAAATTCTGTGGTTTTGACCCACACAGGCTGTCATGAGGTGTGGTTTGAAAATCATGAACACGTCTCGTGTCCATTTGGTTAGTGACCATTGATCAAATTTATCTGCCTGAGCATTCTGACAGAACCAAGGATAACTGACCAGCCGAGACATAGGAATCTTTTTAAGGTTCTTTAGGAATGTATACTTAATTCCTTCTAAAACTCTGGTGACTAGGACCACAATTGTTAGTAAATTTCCAGGGAATAAAGCGTGAAGATTTGATTGCTATATTTATTTCTGCATGTGCTGAAAACTCAATTGCATACATTTTTTTTGCTATTTTATTGAAAAAATACTATATCAGGTTAATGCAAGTTTTTATTAGCTCATTATTATTATTATTCGAGTACTTCAACTAAAGTACCCTTCATGTACCAAAACTTATTTGAATAACATGTTTAATTTTATTATTTTACAATGTATGATATAAATCTTGCATGAACATTGTGCTAAAATACCTAAAAAAAATGAAAACCAGTCAAGTGCAAGTTGAACTTGCGCAATAGTGTTCCGTACGTTGATTGCTTTTAAAATAAAAAATTTTGTTACAGATGTATAGTGACAGTGACTTCACAAAACACACCCCAAATGAGTTTTCAACAAAGTTTTTTTTCCAATCTTTACTGAAATCTGATGACCTTGAAATTTTTGTTTTTTTTTTAAATACCAGAAAAATTATTAAAGGTTAATTTTCGTTCAATCTACACCCCGTGGAGAATATTCAGGAATTTTTTCAAAATTTTTTGATAAGTACTTTTCGAGATAAGGCGCGGAACAGCGATTTTTCGCGATTTTTTAAAAAATAATACAAATAAAAGTGCGCGCAAGTATTACATTATATATACATTTTTTAGTCGTGTTTTCACAAGCTTTCATTTGACACCACACTCGATGACCTAATAAAAAAAAATTTTTTCACTTCCGATTTCACCCCCCAAAACTAACCCCTTAAGTCAAAATTTACCTCTTAAAACTACATGGCACTGATGAGGCCATCAATTCCTATATTATTACCAAATTTCAACTTTCTATGTCAAATAGTTTCGGAGAAAATCGGGTGTGACAGACAGACAGACAGACACCGAAGTGATCTTATAAGTGTTCCGTACGGAACACTAAAAATAATTAAAGTAATTTTAAGTGGACAATATATATATATATATATATATATATATATATATATATATATATATATATATATATATATATATATATATATATATATATATATAGAAGGTCCCAATCCAGGACCGAAATATTGGCGGCTTAATGAAAATTGTGTGATCTCCTATCACGCCCAAATTTGCCGAGCTCCCCAATTAAGATTGTATTTGTTATATATATATATATATATATATATATATATATATATATATATATATATATATATATATATATATATATATATATATAGATTTGATGGAGAGAATTTTTCCTGGTTGTTTATACATCCTTTTGAGGGTTCTTGGAATCCAGGAGTCTGAATTATATATTATTTATTTCTTTGCTCCCATTTTAACACAAATTGTATGTAAAGGGAAATGTCAGGTTTCAGTTGTAAATATCTGTCAAATCTTTACTCCACTCTATTTTTCGTGATTGTTATCTCACCATAAAGTTCGTGCCATTTAAAATACTGAGTTAATTTTGTAGTCTAAGGAAGTCAAATTCAGTATTTATTTAAGAACTGTATGTTCGTTCACGAGATGGGTGCTTCACTTTACCATTTCTTACTGTTCCATACGAAACACCTATCAGATCACTTTGGTGTCCGTCTGTAACACCTGATTTTTTTTTCTAAAACTATTTGACATAGAAAGTTAAAATTTGATACAAATAGTTAAAATTTTGTCTTAAGGGGTTAGTTTTGAGGGGTGAAATCAGAAGTGAAAAAAAAATTTACAGGGTCATTGAGTAGGGTCTTAAACGAAAGCTTGGGAAAACACGAGTTCAAAAATATATATGATGAATACGCGCATAAATATATATGATGTAATAGTTCATAATATTTAAAAATAACCGGTCAAGTGCAAGTTGAACTTGCGCAATTAGTCTTCCGTAGGTTGATTGCTTCTGAAATAAAAAATCTTGTTATGGAGGTATAAAATGATCAGTGACTTCACCAAACACTTCCCAAATAAATTTTCAACAAAGTTTGTTTCCGATCTTTACTGAAAACTGATGACCTTGAATTTTTTTTTATATATACCAGATAAATGATTAGAAGTAATGCACTCGTGATAATTTTTCTTCAATCTACACCCCGTGGAAAATATTCCAGAATTTTTGGATCAACACTTTTCGAGATAGGGGGAGGGACAGCGATTTTTCGCTATTTTTTCAAAATAATACAAAGAACATTGTGCGTATGTACGACATTATATATATTTTTGAACTTGTGTTTTTACAAGCTTTCATTTGACACCCCACTCGATGACCTAGTAATTTTTTTTTTTTCACTTACGATTTCACCCCTCAAAACTGACCCCTTGAGTCAAAATTTCACTTTTGAAAACTACACAGCTCGAATGAGGCCATCAATTACTATATTAGTACCAAATTTCAACTTTCTACATCAAATAGTTTTGGAGAAAATCAGGTGTGACAGACGGACAGACAGGCAGACAGACACCGAGTGATCTTATAAGTATTCCGTACGGAGGTCATTAGTTTTCAACGAAAATCGGAAATTAATTTTGTTGAAAACTCATTGAGGGTGCGTTTTGTGAACACTAATTGCGCAAGTCCGACTTGCACTTGGCCGGTTTATTTATTTTAAAATTTTGAAAAAATGATGTAGAAATATTTCGTAACCGGTGATTAGCAGCTAAAACAACACAAACGCTTTTATAAACCAAAATATTTTTTTTTATTGGCGGGGTCAGTATTATTTTCGTTTATTTAAACAAATTCATTTCGTTCTTCTCGATAAACACCCTAGGAACAAACATTATTCAACAAATACATTTCACAATGAAAATTACGTAAAGTCAAACAGAAATAAATTTTAAGAAATGGCAGTCGTATAATTAAAAAACAACTGATATATCGGGTCATGTGATGCTGTGGTTTCTATGGTGACGGCAATAAAATAAAAATGAAAGAAAAAAACAAAATAAATACTAATTCCACAGTACCAAGGTCAACTTCTCTGGTACTGTGAAATAAAACAATTGAGAAATTAGCGGTGTAATTTCCTTGTTATGAGTAAGTTTCGGTTTGTTAACCTCTGGTTAAATTATATTGCAATTGATGGTTGATCGCAGCAGGGCGTTTCATGGATATAGTTACTCACTAGGTATATCATGTTGGCCATGATTAATTTTCAGTTTTTAAGGATTTATATTGGACTACATGATCCAATATGTTTTTTTTTAATAACAATATCTTTCGGGTACTCCTATGACTATTAGCTTTGAAAACCTTTTTATAATTTGTTTAATATTTTTCTTCAAATTCCATTGATAAGTGCTCTAGAAAGTGCCAAATGTTTTAGTCGTAGATCTAAATTGTGTCCGAAACGTTTCCTCCATTTGATATGTAATGGTAGAAAAAAAAATCTCACCTAAACGTCGTAAGAACAGGTTTGTTTAAGCGTTTTTGTTAATTTTAAAAATAACAGTATCGTAATTTTTTTACTGGTGTTTTAAAGTGCACTCAGAACTCGGTCCTTTTAAGAATAATAGTGATAATAAAATAAAATAGTTGTTTTTGAAATATTGTCGTTTTGAACCAAAAATGATAACAAAGAAATTTTATACAATTGTTTGCCATTATTTCTCTCGCTGAAGGGGAGGATTGTGGTTGGGAAAAAAGTCCTCCGAAATCACACATCTGTGTTTTATACGGTCTATGATTACTTATTTCTGTTAATTTATATGTCGATCTGTCGTTTTATCAGTTTAATGTCGCGAAAGATGGTATCGATTGTAAATTTTGTTATCTTTATAGTATTTAAAGACAGAACTTACGGAGGAGTTTCCAGCTTAAAGGTATTAAAGAGGTAATAAAATTATAAATATAGTTGCTAGAGGCTAGATTGGATCTACGAAATGATGATTGAATTCTCATTGTCATACAATAGCCTTACTTCCCGAGACAGATTTCGGTTAGGTTTTTATTTTTTGCCATCTCCCAGTTTGGGGGTTGATGACGCATAATATCCATCAGTAATTCTATAGTTTTTTTTTCTTTAAAGTTGAACAGCAAAATTTTTTGAGAGCCCCAAGAGTTTGGTTGGAATTATGCCACTTTACCCTTATCGGCCGTGGGGATTTAGGATGACGTCACTCCATTAATTCCCATTTTGAAAGGAGATTACGGTACAGAACAATGGCTCCATCTCCGGTCAATCACATCTTTTTCTTGCCCTTCATAGAGTGCTAAAAATTAGGTACAGCATTCCACAGGTCGTTGTTTTTGAGGAACACTTGAAAGTGTGAGGACCCATTTTGCATTTACTTTGTTCATATCGAGACGGTCGTGTACAATCTACACCTTATTGATAATAAGTTACCCATCTTTTAGCATTTCTTCTTGCATCAACCTAATTGTTTCTGGAGAAACTGTTCCGCAAGTTTGCCTTGACGACCATCTTCCATCGAATATCTGCCTAGCGGGAACTGTTTAACCCATTTTTAGTGTTCCGTACGGAACACTTATAAGATGAGTTCGGTGTCTGTCTGTCACACCCGATTTTTTCCGAAACTATTTGTCATAGAAAGTTGAAAATTGGTAATAATATAGGAATTGATGGTCTCATCAGAGCCATGTAGTTTTGAAAGTTAAATTTTGACTTAAGGGGTTAGTTTTGGGTGGTGAAATCGGAAGTGAAAAAAAAAATTTTTTACTAGGTAATCGAGTGTGGTGTTAAATGAAAGCTTGTAAAAACACAAGTAAAAAATACATATACAGTCGACACTGTTTATAGTGAAACTCTATATAGTGAAAAACTCTTTATAGTGCAATTTTTTCAAGTCCTAGAATATTTATTATACATAGCAATATATACGGATTTTTTCTTTATATAGTGAAAAACTTTCTATAGTGAAATTTCGGTCAACATTTTGGTCTTTCACTATATAGAGTGTCGACTATATAATGTAATACTTGCGCGCAATTTTCTTTGTATTATTTTTAAAAAATCGTGAAAAATCGCTGTCCACCTGCCTTATCTCGAAAAATACTTATCAAAAAATTTTGAAAAAATTTTGGAATATCCTCCAAGGGGTGTAGATTGAACGAAAATGATCACGAGTGCATTACCTTCAATAAATTATCTGGTATATAAAAAAAAGAAACAAAAATTTCAAGGTCATCAATTTTCAGTAAATATTGGAAATAAACTTTGTTTTACAATTTGGGGTGTGTTTTGTGAAGTCACTGATCATTTTATACTTCCGTTACAAAATTTTTTATTTTAAAAGCAATCAACGTACGGAACACTAATTGCGCAAGTTCAACTTGCACTTGACCGGTTAATTTATTTATTTACTACCATGGTTGAAGTGCTGATAATGGTAGTCACAAAATTATTGCTGCTGCGCAATGGAACTTAGAATAGGGTGTTGGCGAATTTAACTCTGTACAGATTGGTCTTAACTGGTTTGGGTCACAAACTCTTTGAATTTCTAATTTTATTAGCAACCATTTTTTGTTTTTAATTATTGTCAATACGTTTTAATTTTTTTTTTTCAAAATACGCGAAAAATAAGCGTAAAATAACACACCTGACAAATTATAATTTTAAAAATGATTTTTATGATGGTGTTATCATAAATTATTATTCTTTGTATTTGGTTCATTATCAGGCTGATATGCGAAAAGATAAAACCAGGTAAAACCATTTGATTAAGTATAAATTCTTGAAAAAAAAACAGGATTATGTAGTAATTTAGACGGAAACGATAAAAAAATTAACATACAATGACTGTTAATTCAGAAAAATGTCACAAAATTGTTCAGTACATATATTTTGTTTTTACAACACCTCTTAACCATTTAACGGGTTAGAGATTGTTCTTTGCTACTACTTAGAAGAGAGCAATTCACCTGATTGGCGACTCAGAATTAACTAGATTTGAGAAAAGAGAAATGTGATGCGTACTTCCAGGGATATGTTCAGCTGCGAAGCAGATTTGTAAATGACTGCGTCTTAAAAAGATTAGTTTTGGAGCTTCCATGCATAGATGAACTT
>CM032452.1:131901396-131998939 GCA_019049505.1 Pachyrhynchus sulphureomaculatus | reverse complement strand
AATATTTATTAATGTGAGTGAATATCACGTGGAACAAGGTGAAGTGGGTTTAATTTATTTTTTTTGTAATTTTCAGACTATTCTAGTTTAAACTGGTTTACTTAAATGATTTTTTAACCTAAGACGAATGGCATGCTTGAGAAATAAATATCTACACATTAGTATTTTAGTAACTAGTGAAAATTTATAACAGGACAAATGAAAAGGAATATTTCAGTTTACTTTTAATTCAACAAAGTGTAGTCTTTGGATTTCGGTTTTAAAAAAATGGATTAACTATTTTTAGTCGAGTGGTGGGTACTAGGGAGGGGCGATAATGGATTTTACATATCGGTAGTCGATGGCAACCTACCTAATAGTCGCTAGAATCAGTTTGTTACTCTAATTTAAAAAAAACCGGTCAAGTGCAAGTTGAACTTGTGCAATTAGTGTTCCGTACGTTGATTGCTTTTAAAATAAAAAAATTTGTTACAGAGGTATAAAATGATCAGTGACTTCACAAAACACACCCCAAATGAGTTTTCAACAAAGTTTGTTTCCAATCTTTACTGAAATCTGATGACCTTGAAATTTTTGTTTTTTTTAAATACCAGAAAAATTATTAAAGGTAATGCACTGGTGATAATTTTTGTTCAGTCTACACCCCGTGGACAATATTCTGGAATTTTTTCAAAATTTTTTGATAAGTACTTTTCGAGATAAGGCTGGGGACAGCGATTTTTCGCAATTGTTTAAAAATAATACAAAGAAAAATGCGCGCAAGTAATACATTATATATACATTTTTTACTCGTGTTTTCACAAGCTTTCATTTGACACCACACTCGATGACCTAGTAAAAAATTTTTTTTTTCACTTCCGATTTCACCCCCCAAAACTAACCCCTTAAGTCAAAATTTAACTCTCAAAACTACATGGCCCTGATGAGGCCATCAATTCCTATATTATTACTATTTTTCAACTTTCTATGTCAAATAGTTTCGGAGAAAATCGGGTGTGACAGACAGACAGACACCGAAGTGATCTTATAAATGTTCCGTACGGAACACTAAAAATACTCTGTCTGTACGAAAATACGTGGAGGAAATTTAGACTCTAGTTCTTAAATACACTTGAAAGATAATTTTAAATCATTTTTATTTAATCCACTTTTCCTGCATGTGTATCAGATTTGTTATACAATTGACAAAAATCTTATAATTTGTCCAATTAACTCCTTTGTTTTTTGTTATCTCAATGATTATTTTTTTATGTTTTTATTTGTGTCGAAGGTTGATATCAGTTGTTGATTTAGACGTCGCGTCGTATATTTACCCAAAATTCGTATGCATATGAACATAATATAATATATTGCTGTTTAAAAAATGCTAATAAGAAAAGTACCTGTAGTGCATTCATCTCATGATTTTGCGAGCTTCAGTAAACCATGTACATATTCATATATCACATACGTATCTACGCATTTTTACTTGCAGTCATTCCCTCCTTTTCAAAACTACAAACGACCTAGCTTTTATTAAATTTCTATTGTACAATATGAAATACTAAATGGATTAAAGACACAAACAGGTCGCATTCATAACAAAGACAGCTTCTTAAAATCTGAGAATATTATTTCGAACTACGAAGCTTTACACTCCACGACGACTGTTAATGCTGTACAAAGCTCAAGTTTGATCAACGATAGAATACTGCTCCCATGTTTGGGGCTCTGCTCCTAAACATACATTAAATTTGTTGAATTCTATTCAGAAAAGAGCTGTTCTCCTGATTGGAGGCCCAGAGCTTACTAGAAAACGTCATATACCTGAGAACATCGAAGAATGGTTGGCGACTTGAGTCTTTTTTTTCATGGAAAGTGCTCGATGAATGTAGCCTGCTTAATTCATTTCAGAACTGTGTATGCTAGAAATAGACGTCGCGCTAATATATCACATCCGTATGAAGTTCAGTTGTCACTCCTTGTAATGGAAGCAACATCATTTTTCAATGATTTGCCTAGGACTGTGTTACCTACCTAGTATAATTTAAAGCGATTCACGACAAACGTGAATAGCTTTCTCCGTGCACGCGTCGCTCCTGTAGCGATTTAGGGATCTCCTACAGCTCATGCCCATAAAAAGAACCGACAAATTGATTTAATGTTATGCAGAGAGGTTAAGCCAGCGGATCAATTAATAAAGTCCTACAATACCGAAATTTGTCCACATTTGAAGAGTTCCAATTATATTATTTCCATACTCTATGATTGAACTAAAAGTTGTTTGAAAAATGTCCGTGTCATATCGTAATTCATTTTTCTAAACTTGAACTCTTAAAGAAAAATTTATGTTTATTTAGTATTCAAGATCCCGAATTGTCTAACTGGTTATTTAAACATATTCATATCACTCAAATGCCATTGAATGATCACGCGGCTGTAATTTAAAATGAATTTAAAGTGATTAAAAATGCGGTAAGTTTTAAATGAAAAATAACTCTTTCGAAATGATAAGTTTATTATACAGTTACCGATATAGTTATTTACTTGATGATACTTGGCTTGTTTCTAATTAAATACGAATAATACAGTTACTATTTCATAATGATTATTTAGAACATGTTTTTTTCAAATTATCTACACCGAAAGAGTAGTTATCTACGTAGCTATAAAGCGACACTACATAATTACTGCCTAAACTAATATACCTAGTCCAGCGTTACGTTATTCGACTTATTTCATTACGTCCAAAAAAAATGAACCGTCTTACCGTAGACTTGGGAGATTCGGTCGTGAATAACTTTAAGCCCATTTTCGTCTTTAGTACAAAACTATTACTGCGAGTTTCTGCAAATTACTCTCATTCATTCTTCGGAAGAAAAAGAAATGGTAAAGACTGTTAGACGTAAGGAACTCGTGCAATTTTACAATACAATAATCTGAGCGGCAGGCAATTTTTTTGTATGACATCATTCTCATGGCTGGACAGGTAACTTAAAAAACACATTATTATTATAGCAGGGAGTGAATCACTTAGAGCAAATTGGTCGTTTTTTGTTGTCGTATTCGGTAGTGATAAATGTAAGATTATTCTAACAAAACACCACTTACACTTCTAATTAAATTGTCGGTATTAATTCGATCCAGTTAAACCTGATAGATTTGCTTAAATGTGAATCTTCAACCCACTGTGTGTAATTTATGAGCTTGTGTGATCATTATTTCTTAATGCCGATGATAAATATATTAATAGTAGATAATGAAGATGTTAAGTGCCTGGTATAAATGTTATTTATTAGTTGTTATCAGGAGTCATATTTAATTTGAATTGAACATAACTAGATACTTGTATATTTTATTTATTTAAGGTGTGATATTGGAACAACGCGGCGTGTAAAAATGTTCGAAGGTGGTTTTCTTAGAAATGTTAGTAACAGTTACTAAACTGAAAGTAATATGAATATTCGGTTTTGATAAGTAATTAGATTAGGCATTGCCAACATTTGCAATTTTCTAAAGCTTTCGAATATATCTGTAATAATAATAAATAATTTTCATGCTTCATGTAACGCAAGAATCGTTCTTTAAATTGGTTTGTGTGATTTTGCATGAATCTGGCTAGAAGACTGCCGAACACCTAAAAATTCCAAAAAATAAAATGGCTATTACGAATTATCTTACAAACATTGACTTTCATAACTGTTGTTGTGCTAAGCAAGTTGCCACTAATTACATTACAATTCATTTTTATATTATCTTTTTTTATCAGAAGATTATTTAACAGCGTTAAAGGCCGTATAATACGAGGGTTGTATAAATACCTGGCAAAAATTATATTTTTCGTAAACATAACCTTTCACAAGGATTCATTTAAATAAAACAACTTTTGTGATTTTACAACCATGGAAAAAATTGAATATCGAGCAGTGCTAAAATATTTGTTTTTGAAAATGTAAACGAATGATGAGATAAAATCGGAACTTAGCAAAGTTTATGGGGACTCTGCACCTTCGTTATCGACCATAAAATATTGGACAGTTGAATTCAAACGCGGCCGTACAAGCATTTTTGATGAAGAACGTCCAGATCCGGAGTGTAAAGAACAGTCCAAACACTGGGTTTTCCGTGGCGAACCGGTGCCAAAGAAGGCCAAGGCGACTTTATCGGCCAACAAACTCATGGCGACAGTGTTTTGAGATGCACGTGGCATAATCCACGTTGATTACCTCGAAAAGGGCAAAACGATTAATAGAGAATATTATATCAACTTACTGGATCGTTTCAACCATGCTGTGAAAGAAAAACGTCCGCATTTGGCAAAGAAAAAGAATTCTGATCCATCAGATTTAGCCTCAGCGACGACTTCTTATTTCCGAATGTGAAAAACTGGCTCGGCGGAAATAATTTGGTTCAAACGATGAGCTGATTACTGAAACAAACGCCTAGTTTGAAGGGTTGTAGAAATCGTATTTTTTAAATGGGATACAAAAGATAGAAAAACGTCGGACTAAGTGTATGAGCTAAAAAGAGACTATATTGAAAAATAAAATAATTTTTTTACATTAAAATTTTTTTTTTCTTGCCAAGGCCAGGTACTTAACATACAACCCTCGTATCAATAATTATGGTGTAAACGACATTGATCTTTTCAATAAACGCTAGATTTCTTAATCTCAAATATTGCGAAAGTTATTGTTCTTTCTTTTTATTTTTACTATGTCACGACGCAATAATTTATCTCATCCCCTTTCAGAGATTGAAAACTATTTCTAAAATTGTGTTGTATATGCTCGATACCAATCTTCTTTGTTTTCTTTTTAACTGCGAGTTATATCTCTATTTATATCTATAATATATATAAAATGTAACGTCTGTCTGTCAATCTATCTATCTATCTATCTATCTATTTAATCTGTCTGTCTGTCTGTTCGTTAGTGCACTTATCGCTCGAGAACCACTTATCCGATTTACCTACTTTTTTTTTATAAAATACGTATGTTCTCTGGTCAGGTTATAGAGGAATAAGCAGTGACAATAATAGTGAATCAAGTCCACGCGAGCGGAGCCGCGGGCACGGCTAGTTTGCTATAAAAAAAAATTAATCGTGTTTGTTTATATTGGTATTCAGCAAATTCTTAAATAAATAATTGGTATTCTGCGAAATATTAAAGTTGAACAAAGAGTGTTCTACTTTAAAAATAAATTTATTTAGAGAATAAGCCTAATAATGCTGGTGCACAATATGAAAAATGAACATAATTATTCATTCTTAAGAATTTTCAAATAGGTACTACTGTTAAAGAAATATAATTATTCCCAAATTCTTAAGTAATCTACGAGTATAATATCCTAAATATCTCACCAATTACCACCATGATAAACAGTTCTTTATTTGTCATTAAGTTGTCGATTTTGATTATTTGTTTGATTGTCATGTTTGAGTTTGACAAGTAATTTGTTGCATAAATGTGGACGTATATGGAATGGTTTAAACTTAATAGACGTGCAGTAGTGCTAAAGTTTTTAGGCAATTTTTGGAGAGTATGCTTTTAGAACGCATTTCAAGTTACACTTATAAGAATGTCTCAAGATTGTTTGTTTTTCATAAATGCGTTGTAAAATCATACGCAATTCTTTATGTAATGTATATTTTTAAGCTAATATTTTAGGCGTGTTATGAGTCAATAAAAAATTAAAAAACTACGCATTTTTCAAGTTTGTTTTGAAACATTGATAATATAGAACAGATAGAAAACATGGAACACACACCTCCAAACTAAGGTTATTTACATTTGTGAAGTGTAGAATTCGTCGTCGTTATGTTTACTCATAAACGTTTGTTTTTGAACTCAAGGTAGCAAGTCTACCCGAGGTATTCGTTACATTATCAAAAAAAAAAGAAATTATTTCTCCAATTTTACAATGTTATTCAAATATATTTATGCAATTTTTCTCTTTGTTACAGCTTGGATCTCGATCAAAGTACTTTCTCCCCAACAGAACTTGATGACAGTTTCATGTATTATTATCGGTATCCAACAAAAAATGACACCAAAACAAATATGACAGACACGAAAATTGTCAAAGCATCACAAGAGCCAGCCGCCAAAGTAGATTTTTCCAATATTCCCACTTCCACCCCAAGGAATGAAAATAACAATCAGAAGGTCAAACCCAGACCTAAAGGAACTGATGATGGTTTCAAGAGCGAAACGTCTCAAGTAGGGAAATCAATATTACAGGTGGCAAATCAGATAGTTTCTGGACAGAAGATTCCTGAAAAAATTCCCGAACCTGAACAGGAGTGTGAGGAACTGCTAGCAAAGTTTGATCCCTACAGGAGGAGAGGAAGTAAGTCTCTCCCTGCTTCCCCCTTGGGGAGTCCTAAGAGCAAACGAAGGATGAACAAATATTTTACAAACCCCTATCATACAGAAAATGAAAAATCGAAAGGGTGGATTCTTTCAAGTCTTCTTGCCACAAGGGATCTTTCACAATCCATGAGCTTCATTGGTGAGGAGAAAAAAAGAAGATTTAGAAAGAGCTTCTTCAGCGATTAGTATTGAAGATGTAATGAGTGGTCCAGGAAGTAAACAAAAGACCCAAGTATATAAAGCCAAACCTTCGGAGTTACGGGAAATGAATTTTTGGTCACCTACATCAATGTAGAGATTAAAAAAATTAAAGATATTAATTAATTATTATTTAGAATTACTAAAAATTTAAACAATTTTGCATTCATGGATATTTTTGTTCCAAAAATATTTATTCCATTTGACTATGCGTTGAAATTTAGTATTAATGTGTTATAATTTTAAGATATTTTCTCTGTAATTTGTAGATTTAAGAATTTGTATGTGCTTAGATGGTTGGTGAAGGATGAATGGAAATGAAAGTTAATAAATTGAAAAGTTCAAATTTAAATTTGATGTTTGATTTTTTCCTCTGTAAAGTATTCGAGTTAGAAGCATTTAGGATTGTAAAAATATCCGTGGTATGCTAAGAATTACCATTTTTTAGCATAAAAAAGAAAAAAATTATCATAATCATCTAGAGAGGGATAAAACTCTGAACAAATATGGTATTTATTGTGACAATAAATAAAGGCGAAAACCTGCTTAACTAGTATATTTCAAGTTTTTAGTTAATTTCCTGATATTTATAAATAGCTTGCAATATCTCAGGGCTCCGATGGCTCGGATTTTAGGAACTGTTTATACTAACTATGAAATTAGGAGTGCATAATTACGTCAAGGTTTTAAAACACGCTGTAGAGGCAGATCATAAGCTGGAGACTTAGTTTTGGCCATTATTCTCAAGATAATTTCGTCTTATCGGGTGTCTAGCAACCTGGAAATCTTGAAATTATGCCGCCGCACCCAAGCTTAAAGAAAACTATGTTAACCAGGAAAATGACATATAATTGAATTAAGATAATAATACTAATAGAGATTTACGAAAAATTGTTTTATTAAAAAACAAAGTTTACATTTTTAATGAGGTTACGACAACGAACTGACAAACTAAAACTAGTACCTACTATTTTCAGAGATAATTTAAATATGCTTTTAAAAAAATGAACAAAACTAGAACGTCAACTGGACCTTCTTTCTTGGTTAAAAGGCTATTTCGTCAGTCAGATCTAAAGCGTTAAGATCGAACGAATCACCATCTGTCGAGACGTTTTCAATGTGCCAGTAATTCATTTATACACATGTCTTTAAGTTTATAAACATCATATAAGGATTCAAAAGAGTCATTATGACTATTCAGTATGTTGAATCTCGGCTCCAATACACTGATCGCTTGATCTACAGTAAAGAAAAAAATCTATTTTTTATTTTTGTTTTTTGTGTCGGTTCGTCTAAACTTTCATATGAAAAATTTAGTTTTGTAGTCCGAACAGGATGACGTGATGTAGTCGATTCAAATTTTTTTCTACGTTGATTTCGCTGGCTAAATTTTCGGTTTCTAAGATAATGTCAAAGAATTCATCCGATCTTAATTCTTAAAAAAATAATAAGCTATTTAATAAATTAGTGGATTGGGATAAATCAAAATTTTTGGATTGAAGTAGCTTACTTATCGGATTAACACGATTCAAAATTTTATACCAAATAACGATTGAACATAAAAACTTGTTTTATTTTGGTCAAAAAACCGCCCTCCTCATCTCGAATCATATTATCTATTTCGGCATTCTCATAAATACTTAATAAAGCATCATGAATATCTATTATTTTTCCCAACGAATATCGGTCGCTCAATGGTTTCAGTGTAAGAGTATTGAGGTGTTCTCTTAACATGGCCCAAAAAGCCGACGATGCAAAAATGTATATAGTTTTTGAACCATATTAAAAAAGTTCGCTGCCTCCAAAGGAGATTTTGCATTTTGTTAATTACTACGTTTAAGGAATCACTGCTGTAAGGTACGTAAAATGCTCTAAGGTTTAAAATTTTAATTCTTGATTGCACTCCGATTTATCGCCCCTCATATTTGAACCATTGTCGTAACCTTGACCTCTCATATTTTCCACTTTCAACTCATTTTTCCCTAACTCTTCCAATAAAACTTGAGATAATTCCTTACGAGTAGATCTCTCAATGGGAAGAAAACTCAAAAAATGTTCATTAATTTTACATTCAAATCCCGAATTTGATTGAACAATAGAAACAGAGAGTATGCTTTTAGAACGCATTTCAAGTTACACTTATAAGAATGTCTCAAGATTGTTTGTTTTTCATAAATGCGTTGTAAAATCATACGCAATTCTTTATGTAATGTATATTTTTAAGCTAATATTTTAGGCGTGTTATGAGTCAATAAAAAATTAAAAAACTACGCATTTTTCAAGTTTGTTTTGAAACATTGATAATATAGAACAGATAGAAAACATGGAACACACACCTCCAAACTAAGGTTATTTACATTTGTGAAGTGTAGAATTCGTCGTCGTTATGTTTACTCATAAACGTTTGTTTTTGAACTCAAGGTAGCAAGTCTACCCCAGGTATTCGTTACATTATCAAAAAAAAAAAAGAAATTATTTCTCCAATTTTACAATGTTATTCAAATATATTTATGCAATTTTTCTCTTTGTTACATTCAAATCCCGAATTTGATTGAACAATAGAAACATATCTTACTACTACAAATGTCATTTGTTCAACCTTACTCGCATCGGAAACCGAATAATATTTCACTTCTGGCAGAAGCCTGTCTATTCCTGTTCTATTTGATTTTACTACTCATTTATTTTCTAGATTCAAGTAATGGAAATATGTTTTTGTGGGTTGTAGTTCAGGCGGTTTTATCGCCCCTAAATTTTGCCACCGTAAGCAATTGCCTACCGCCTAGAGCCGGCTATGAGGTTTCATTGTACTTTTATCATCTCCATAATTTAGATGGAACACTTCCCAATATTATGAGTTACTCCATAATCGTTACAGAAAAGTCAATTAAAAGTGGGTTATTGAACCTGAAAAAGTCAGGGAATTTTATTCCGGTGTTTGGCTACATATCCTATATATTTTTTAAAAAATGATTTGTGATTTAATTAATCAATCCTAAAATCTTCCTATTTATAAATGCTTTAGTTTACGCGTAAGGTTTTATGTTTAAAATGTATTAATGCTAACGTTATTGATCCCCCTGACATAAATATTTATTAATAATGTAAAATTCATCTGCCAAATATCTTACACATATTTTCATAAATATATATTCAAGCAAATGCTCAGCATACCCAGCAAAAAATCATGATTTTCCATTTTTATTACCTATTGAAATGTGGAAAACTTTAATTCTGGTAAAAGAGCGCGCGCGTATGCGCTCAACTACACAAGAATTTGCGCCAACGCTGCAAACCCTTCATCCCCTTATATATTTTCCTTGGAAAAACGATGAGAAATCAATATGTCCCAGAGTCCGTTCCGTGGCACCTAGATTTTCCAGAATCGCGGAAAATTGGTGAAAATGGACGAAATGTAGTGTAGTGGTAGAAATCGATTATATATAGAAGTGTGTACATAAAAATATTAAAATAGGGCAAGAAGGGAACGTTTTTCGTTTCCCGAACAGTATGTCAAAATTGGAGTTTTTTTGTGGTGGTGAGCAGTGGAACAAAATAAATATTTTTTTTTAATAAAAAAGTATTAGAGTAGTCCAAGCCGCTCTAAGAAAAATGAAATAAAAATAAAATATTAAAACAAAAAAGAATTTTCTAAAAGTTTTTTTTCAAAGTGATCTTTTTTATTATTAATGTTGGACTTATCCGACTGATTACCATAAATATGTTATTTTACTGTATTCTTTAAGGTTCTCTGATTGGAAAAATTTACTGTGTTTTTCTAGCTGGGCCTAAAAATGTTGCTATTTCATCATTTATGTTAAAAGCCGCCATAAACTACAAAAAACAGAGTTTAGACCCACGTGCATTGATGAATTTACCGTTTTATTTTTTTAAAAATTACGTTATTGTTATCGGTAGTTCCCGAAATCCAGGCTTAGCACATCGGGGAGTTCAACAATTTATTTCTTAAAAGTAAAAAAATGTTAAATAACTAAAGCCTGCAAATTTCATGAACTCTTTCTTGATTACTGATTTAATGCATTTACCAAAAATTGTACTCACTTTAAAAAAATAAATTAAGGCCCTCAGGGCGTTATTTGCTTAGACTTTGCAGACTATATACGATGATATTCTTTGAGTTATTTACCTATAGCAAACAAATGATATACGAAAAAATTATTTGGTTGTCAAACTATAGTCGCTGTTCTAAGTACTCTGCCGAAATATTGAATGAGTTGCCTTTCGCAGCTTTAACGATGTTATTCTTACGAAAAACGAGTGAAAGTAATTTTGGCCATCGCGCAGTAATATAGTTCCTTACTAAAGAGGGAAATGGACCACAATTCATTTCAAAAAAACATTTTTTCAGTTCTGCGAACTTTCATCATACTAGGTAACTTAAAAAAAAAACGCGAAATTAATGGAAATATAAAACAGGAAATAAGTGATAGTATCAGATCCTAAAAGGAAAGACGCGACCTGTTACAAGCTACGCTTGTTGTATATCTTTGATGTATATATGTACATAAAGCTATATTTAATACAGATTCTAAAATTAAACCATAGTCACTTCTAAATCACTTATACGCAAAACAATTTAACTATAATTAGAGTAAATACTTATTTTATACAAGTTTAATGAAAATTTGTCCGTATTGTAAATTAATACCAACGATGCATCTACATTTTGAAAGAACTGTAAATGCCAAAAGCGACTGCCCTATTTTATCGCTTACTTGGATGGGAAAGGTTCCTGATGAGTTACCAGAGGTAAGAAACGTAGTTATATTTATATCAATAACTAAAAATGAACAAAGTTCATATTTCAACAGTGTTCACTGCTGATGAAACGTGATGAGGAGAAACGTGTCCCGAAATATATTGACATATGACGAAACAGTGGTTACTACTGAAATATGAACTTCGTTCATTTTTAGTAGTTGATACAGATTTTTATTACTGGGTTAGAACCCTAACAATCGCGCTGCCTAGCGGTAATTGTTGGCAACTCACTGGGGAATTCCTCTGTTGGTCTGTGGCCATAAAAAGCCTTAAACAGAGGGATACTTTTAATTTATAGGCTTTAACCAGCCAGAGATACAATTTGTTGTATCTTACTCCGTAGTTAATTTTTTTTCGAATGTATGCAAAAATTTATATATTTATATATACCATATATATGTATATATATATATATATATATATATATATATATATATATATATATATATATATATATATATATATATATATATATATATATATATATATATATATATATATATATATATATATATATATATATATATATATATATATATATATATATATATATATATATATATATATATATATATATATATATATATATATATATATATATATATATATGTATACATATATATATATATATATATATATATATATATATATATATATATATATATATATATATATATATATATGTATACATATATATATATATATATATATATATATATATATATATATATATATATATATATATATATATATATGTATACAGGGTGCCCCATATGTATGGAATAATGATTCCACAGCATTTATTAATCAGTGTATCAAAAAAATGATTAAATAAAAGTTATAGGGTGTTATACGGCGCACGTGATGACGTTGACAATAAAATGTCGAAATCTCAGTTCGAAGAAATTACGCAATCTTATTTTTTTAATGGAAAGTCCTGTATATTATTTTATTTTTGAACCCTACTAAAAATTCTAGATATTATATGTCTAACATACCATATATCTAAATTGAACTGTTTTGGAATTATTGATATTTGAAATTAAGATCAATTAAAAAAATTTTTTTTAAGCTGGCTTGTGTCAAACATTTACTGTCAGGTAACGACTTAACGCGTCAAAAAATGATTTATTGGCGAAAACGTTTATTGCTACATTTCATGAAACTGCAATTTAAGCGTAATATCATAATGGTACATTCAACGGAAACTGAAAGAATCACTTTGTTAATGATGGTTTGTTACGGAGACCGTAGAAGAACACACATGGGAGATGTGTGATCTTTTTAACGCAGAAAATCCGAATTGAGAACTTATTACCCAATCTGTAGTTATCAAGACATTAAAATGCTTTAGACAATCAGGTCATGTTAAGGATCGTTCTAATTCTGGACCTCCAAAAATTAAAATAAGTGATGATAAAAAGTTAGATGTTTTATTGGAAATTATAGAAAATCCCCATACAGCCACTCGTCAGCCTTGCCTAGACCACAACATAAGTAAGGGTGCCTTAAGTCGTATACTAAATGAAGAAAAATTGCATCCGTACAAACCCATTCTATTGCAAGAATTATCTGAAGATGACTACGATAAACGCTTCGACTTTTGCGAGGTCATGATGAAACGACTCAATAATGATCCTAACTTAATTTATAATATTTTTTCTGACGACGCCAGATTTTGTCTTAACGGAAGAATGCACACGCATAACTGTTGGTAGTGGTCTACTGAGAATCCCCACTGGATAATCGACAGTCTTTATCAAAGGCCACAAAAGATAAACGTGTGGGCAGGGATTTGTGGACGTCATATCATTGGTTCCTTTTTTATCGATGGAAATCTTACAGGACAGCGGTATTTACAGTTACTCCAAGAGTAAGTTATGCCAACTTGTGCAGGTCTTTTGCCCGATGAAAATAATTTGGGTACTCCTAACAGGAATTTGTGGTATCAACAGGACGGAGCACCTTCTCACTATGAAATTAATGTTCGTAGATATTTGGATGCGATTTTTCCTAATCGATAGATAGGCAGAAAAGGTGCTGTAGAATGTTCTGCAAGAGGTCCCGACCTTACGCTACTCGATTTTTTTTATGGGTTCATTTGAAAACCAAAGTTTACCGAAGTCGACCTGAAACTATAGAAAATTTACAACATAGAATTCAATATGAAGTAGCACAGATTATCCCAGATTCTCTACAAAACTCTGTTCAGGCTGTTTATGACAGACTGGGTCATTGCCTCGCTGTTAACAGTAGACATTTTAAGCAATTGTTACCTTAAAAATAAACCTAGAGTATTTATTAATAGTTTTTTGTCTTTTTTTTATTTTGAATTTCAAATGACAATAATTCCAAAACGGTTCAATTTAGACATAGAGTATGTTACATATGGGTCACATACATATATATATATATATATATATATATATATATATATATATATATATATATATATATATATACGTTATGTTTTGTAATCAACATCTTACTTCTTTGGAAATTATCGCAAAAACAAACTGCAGAAATTCAACTACTGCTATTCGCAAAGGATGATATAAAGAAACTTGTGAGCCACATAGAAAATATTACGCAACTTAGCGAAGGAAGTCGAGCTTAGCGAAGGAAGTCGAGAGATCTCTGAAGATATCTCGAGCAATCGTAGGCAAAATATCGGAAACGTATTATAATTTAACATGACATATATACATAACACAGTATAATTTCAAAAACCACGATGAACTATTGAGAATATAAACAGATAAGGTTCGTTCATACATTTGCCGCCATCCTCGTAAAGCAAATAAAAAATTCATACTCATACAAAATTTGCAATAAAACAACTCTACCAGGACACAATGTTGCAAAAATAGGTCGGAATACACCACGTAGATACTTTTATCTGATAAAATATTAAAGCCTAACAAGAATAATATCCCAAGTGCTCTCCAAACGTGGTCGATCGTTAACCTAGATACCTCTGAAGCTTGGATGGTAATATAAAATACTGGAACATTTTTACTTTGCTTGCTAAAGGAAAGTATTTATAGTATAAGTAAACATCTTATAATACAAAAATATAACATCTCAGTTTAGAGTGTCTATTTGAATTTCTTCACTTAAATATAAAGTGATCATAGGTTAAAAATTCCTAAAAATACTGTTAATTTATTTCTTTAGTTACTTTTCTCTCTAAAGAGGTATATTGTATTCGTAAAAAAAAACATTACGAGATTTTTGCAGTTTTTTTCGTTTTAGCGTTTTTAGACCACAAAAAATGTATGTTCGTAATTTCCGCGATATTATGCAAAAAATAACCGGTCAAGTGCAAGTTAAACTTGCGCAATTAGTGTTCCGTACGTTGATTGCTTTTAAAATAAAAAAATTTTGTTACAGAGGTATAAAATGATCAGTGACTTCACAAAATACACCCCAAATGAGTTTTCAACAAAGTTTGTTTCCAATCTTTACTGAAATTTTTGTTTTTTTTATATACCATATAAATTATTAAAGGTAATGCACTCGTCATAGTTTTCGTTCAATCTACACCCCATGGAGAATATTCCAGAATTTTTTCGAAATTTTTTGATAAGTACTTTTCGAGATAAGGCCCGGGACAGCGATTTTTCGCGAATTTTTAAAAATAATACAAAGAAATGTGCGCGCAAGTATAATATATATATATTTTTTACTCGTGTTTTCACAAGCTTTCATTTGACACCACACTCGATGACCTAGTAAAAAAATTTTTTTTTCACTTCCGACTTCACCCCCCAAAACTAACCCCTTAAGTCAAAATTTAATTCTCGAAACTACGTGGCTCTGATGAGGCCATCAATTCCTATATTATTACCAAATTTCACCTTTCTATGTCAAATAGTTTCGGAGAAAATCGGGTGTGACAGACAGACAGACAGACAGACACCGAAGTGATCTTATAAGTGTTCCGTACGGAACACTAATAATATTGTGGATGGCCAACGCATGAGACCCTTGACATACCTTAAAATATATATACATAAAGACGACAAAAAAATCGCTCCTTTTTGAGACGGTCTAAATACAGGAACCATTTTACCAAAGCCGTGAATACCAGCTTTATTTACCTCATAAAATACTCCGAATAAATATTTATTTGAAAATGCGCCTGTCAATTTCCAATCAATTTCGTGTACATTTGAAAATAGATAATTTACAACCTTTTACGTATTCATTTCCACTGTTAATTTGACGCTCACATAAGCGATAAAGAGTTTAAAATGTTAATTTCCCCTCTTGAATTGTCAACATATCTTACTCTTAATAAATGGTGAATATATAGTAATGTTTGTTTATCCAACAATTGATCTAATTCTCTTATTTTAAGTAGAAAGAAGTGGTTTCTCTTTTTATCATTAGTTGATAGTTTGCGACAGAAGACAACATAATTATTGGGATAGAAACAAGACAACATAATTATTGGAATAGAAAATGAAAACATCTCTTTTTATGTAGAAAACACATCTAAAGGACATAAATTCATACAGGTGGAACGAGAAGGTGACAATCGAGCTACCTACTAATATAAAAAAACCATTTGGCAAGAGCGTGCAAGGTCATGCAGTAGCTACTAGGATGCGATATATCATCCCCTGTGCTAATAAAATAAACCTCTAGTTGTTTTAAGTGTTCCATTCGGAACACTTATGGGATAACTTTGGTGTCCGTCTGTCTGTCACATATGATTTTTTCCGAAACTGTTTGATATAGAAAGTTGAAATTTGGAAAAAATATAGGAATTAATGGCTCAATCAGAGCCATGTAGTTTTGAGAGTTAAATTTTGACTTAAGGGGTTAGATTTGGGGTCCGAAATCGGAAGCGAAAAAAAAATAATTACCACGTTATCGAAGTGGAGTGTCAAATAAAATCTTGTGAAAACATGAGTTCAAAAATAATGTAATACTTGCGCTCACTTTTCTTTGTATTATTTTTAAAAAGTTGCCAAACATCGATGTACTCAGTACTTATCTCGAAAAGTACTGATCAAAACATTTTGGAATAGTCTTTATAAAGTACAGATTGAGCGAAAATTATCACGAGTGCATTACTTTTATCTGGTATAAAAAAAGTTATAAAAACTATGTTTCTTGACATATATTGAAGGTTCCTGTAATTTACTTTACTGTAACCGCGTGGTTACAGTAAAGTATGTTTATTTTATTTGTGTATAATTAAACAAATATTTAGGGTACATATTTGTTTTCCACTTTTATTACTAGATTCCGGATTGAGCTAGATTGATTATTAAGTAGCTAAGATGCTATAAGTGTTATACATTTTTGGCTAAGAAAAAACGTAAAAAACATATTGGATCTTAAGATGTCAGGGACTTAATTAACTTAGCCTAGGTAAGGATTTTATTTTATTTTAAAAGCAATCACGTCCAACTTGCACTTGACCGGTTATTTAATTCTTTTTTGAGTAGTCTTTAGGAACTAATGTTTTTGGTCTGTGTTATAGCTTTAAGACACCTGCGCCCGCCAAATTTCTGTAACAACGACGTTAATTGTTTCGTAATCTTATATTATGGCTTCCATTCGGCCGTTCAAAGTACGTCGACGCAGGCCTACAATCAGAGAATCTAATCGCACAAGATTTTAAGTGCTGTGAGGAGCGATCCTCAATTCTGGTTGAGTTTGAACAGGTGGTTGAACACGTGCGATCCTATTTTTGTGGCAATTGCGGACTGGCAGAAAACGGTTATATCCAAAATCAGTAGCAATTTCCCGAGGATGTCGTTTGAAATAGTTAAAAAATTTTATGGAAAATTTTGAATACGTAATTAGAAAGAAATTTGAGACTTGCGAAAAAAACATTCTTGACTGGTTAGTTTCTCACTTTTTTCTACGCCAGTTCAAGACTGGGTGTATCCGAAACGCTCGGAAATGTATGTTTGACTAAACGCATCTCAATAGCGAGCCCACAACCCAAAAGTAGATTTAGGCTTGGAAACCCTATGTTAGATATTAAAATAAAACAATACAAATTTGTGAATATGATGTCGCATTAAGTCGAGCCATGAGTATGGAGTTTTGTTTATTTGTACTTGCTTGGACATTTCGTGAAATGTTGGTTGTCGGTTTTTATTTTCATAATGTAAATAGTTTCCCGAAATTTAGTATTTTCGAGATGGGTTGCAAGTATGTGTAAAATACTGAATTCAGTAAGAAAACAGGCAAACACCTGAATCTTTTTATTGATTTTCGTTTTCAGGATGAAGGATGGAAATTAAATAGAAATAACTATTACCAGGAAGGCTGGTTAGCTACAGGTAATGTAAGAGGAATAGTAGGAGTTACATTTACAACTAGTCATTGTAAGAAGAATGTAGATTTTCCATTGAGGACCAATTATAATCTAAGAGGGCACAGATCAGAGGTAAGAGTTTCTTGATTGTTTAACAAAATATTTAGTTATAGAATGGTAGATATATACACGGTTTGACCTAATTTATGTGAAAAAAAAATACATGTACTTGGTAGTCCTATGGGTAAGACAATCGGTGGGTCTTGAGTAGACATTAAACAAGGGGGATAAAGAATTAAGTAGGGTAATATCAATTTTAGCAAGTTGTTTTTTTTTTATTGATTTAATGTTATTATATTAGATCATCTTTCTAAGTTTATTTTTTTAATAGGTTATTTTAGTAAAATGGAACGAACCGTATCAAAAACTAGCTTCATGTGATAGTTCTGGAATAATTTTTGTATGGATCAAATATGAAGGACGATGGTCTATTGAATTAATTAATGACAGAAATACCCCTGTCACTCATTTTTCATGGTCACATGATGGAAGAATGGCACTTATTTGTTACCAGGTTAAAATTTACTTAGTAAATATACAGTATAATATAGTAAATACATGATTATGGACATTTGTAATTAAGAAACACCAATGAACAACACTGTAAACAAACAAGAACAGGGATGGTATTCTTAGCAATCATGTTTTGACAGTATTTACAATACCAATCAAAATCAACAATTGCTCCCTCCATATTCTGGTTGCTATAAACATCTCTTCTGCATTCTTTTGTTTACAGTGTTACGAAATAAAATAAAATATTCTTTTATCGAATAAAGGATGGTTTCGTCCTTGTTGGTTCTGTTGCCGGCCAACGGTACTGGTCGTCAATGCTGAACCTTGATGCAACTATATCATCTGGAATCTGGACACCAGACGATCAGCAGGTCTATTTTGGAACCACTTCGGGTCAAATTATAGTTATGGATGTCCACGGAGCAATGGTATCCCAGGTGCAACTCGGTGGAGATGTTGGGATTACCTCTATGGCATGGTCATGTGAAAAATTCAAGATGGAGGAAGGGGAAGAAGAAAGTTCTATTTCAGGTACCATAAAAAGTAGGCGGTTCTATTCTAAAGGTACTTATGAAAATGGTTTGAGTATTTGGATGTTGTTGTCGTGTGATGTCATGTGGTAAATAAATGTTTCAGTGTAATATATATGGAAAAATGTTTAATTAATGAATAATTTTACTCTAGGATGTAGTATATAATCATTTGTAGCGTGTAAGAATAAAAGTGAAATCTAACCTAAATTATCTTTTTACTATTTTTGCCCAGGGAAGTGTTTCCGGATCCCTAGAGGACGAAACATACAGTTTACAAAAATATTTTTAGTTTTGTCTTGATCTAGAGAGTCAATACTTTTTGATTTGGTCTATGTTGTTTCTAGGAGTCATCTACAGGTATGTCACAGTGGTAACACATGAGAAACACCAGAAAAGACAGGTCTATTGATTTACATAGATAATGACAATCAATATCATAAAAGGAATCGTTTTTATATCCTGACAGTTTTTGTCATCTATTTCATTTACCATATGACTAAAATGGAGCCAATTGACAATATAATTGTAGAAGACTGTTAGAAATAACATACATTTAATTCTACGGATAATATAGACACCTGTAGGGAAATGAAATAAATGGGATTAGAGTTAATATATCTTGCGGTATTTTACTGGCAAAATAGGCTAACAAAACAATATCTTAACAATACGTGTTTATTACTGGGAAATAAATTATATATTTTCAGGAGACAAGCGGTTTGTACTGGCGGTATCCTTACAAAATGGCTTTATCTACCTTCTTTCCACATTTGATGATGTCGCTCCCATTCAGATCAATACAGGTCTTCAAGGTCCATTATGTATGGAGTGGAGCAACTCCAGAGAGTTGCTTGCAGTCGCTGGAATCACCCTAAAATCGCCTACGTTAGGACCTCAAATGGAATATACAAATATGTTAAAGTTTTATACTGAGAAGGGGGTGTTGTTGTATCAGTATTTGATACCTGATACACATGTAAGTAAAACTCTTTCGAATGTTACATGTCCTTGTTAGGGTTTCTAGATTCGAGAAATCTGACCACAGTGTATTATTTTTTTCAGGCCAGAATATCAACCTTAACTTGGGGACACAATGATAAACGATTGTTCTTAGCTACCGGAACGCAGATACACATCGCGTGGGTGGCTAAAAGAATAGCCTCTTTACAATTGCTTTGCAGACTTAGAATATATAATTTAATACCAAGTGAATCTATGTTGAGCCAGCTGCCTTTACCAATAAGACTTAGAAATATCATAGGAAATCTTTTTGCTCAAACTATAAGGGTAAGAAAAAGAAGTTTCATTTTTTGACTGCATTTTACCAACCCAACATTACATATATGAAAAAAATTGTCGTGAACCAACAGCGATACGTCCAAATGTACAAGGTTGTTTTTTTTGGGTTATCTACCTAGTTATGAAGGAAAACTCAAAGAACTTAAAAAATATATATTTTTTCGGCATACATTCAGTTTGCACTAAGACGCTTAGTCTAGCGTTTCTAAAGTTGTTCAATTACATCTGAAAAAAAAAACGTTATCATGAGCTGGACAAAATTCAGATGTTACCAACAGGACACTAAATCCGGGCTAGAGGGTAGATGTTCTAAATAGGTGAACCCACAACTAGAGCTGTGCGAGGCTGGCGGACCTTGTAGTTGTCATACAACACCAAGGTTTTCGTTTTCCAAAAATTCAGACGTTTTCCTCTAATTTCTAATGCCTCACTGTTTCAGATTTTGGATCATCCTTCCATAAACTGCTCCGTTAATTTTGGACCCTTTTCCAATATATTCAATAAGCTAAATTCACACAGTCTCAAGAAATAGTTGTCAACAACTTTTCCAAAAGACGACTAAATATCGACATTTTTTGGCGATGGAGAGCTCGTATACACCATTTGCATCGACTCCTCCATTCTGGGCTGATCCCGATAGAATCCCAAGCCTCTTCTCCTGTGATAATTCGCAAAAAATAATTCTCATCGTTCCCTAAAATGCTCAAATATTCTTGATAAATTTCTTTTCTATTCGGTTCCTGCTCTAGTATAAATAGAGGGAATCCATCATGCAGACCAATCCCTAAATTTTTGTGCACGATCTTGAAAATTGTAGTTTCGGATACTCCTGCTTTTTTAACAAGCACTTGGATCTTCACTCGTCGATCTGTCAGCAGCAAATCCTTAACAAGCTTGATATCTCTTTAGTCTTCTTGATCTGAAGTAATCTCGAATTGAGTCAACTTATTTTTTGGAAAAAAAAACGTAGAAACTAAAAAACGTAACGAACTCTTGTAATATTTCGTCAACATTTTTACAGCCTCAGTAATTTGCCAACCAAGAAATTTTTTTGTATGGCGACATTTTTGTGGCTAATTAGATAACTTCAAAAAACAAACATAATGAATCACACGTCACATTATGACTTGTATTCGCTCGTAGTCGTTCAGTAAAGTGATCCTTCGACCTTAGTTCGACGTTAAATTATAAAACTGCACCGTTAAGGAACGACTGACTATAAGTACGACGCTTAATGTTAAATGGGATGTTTCGAGGTTGATGAAAGGTATTTTTTAGTGTTGTGTCCCAGAACCCAGTGCTTTAAGAGAATTCGTATCAAGGCCACCCCAAGGATCAGTAAGACTGCATTGTACTATGATTAGGCACGACGAAGATGGAAACATATCATCTGGTACTTGTTATACTCTTTATTTAGAATACCTTGGAGGATTGGTACCACTTTTGAAAGGAAAAAGGACTAGTAAAATTCGGCCTGAGTTTGTTATATTCGATCCGCAAGTTGAAGGTACCTACATATCCATTATCAACTTTTTATGTAGTAGTGGTTTCATCGTTTTTTCTATAATTTATTCTATCACGTTTAGAATAACACTCATTCCTTTTTAGTATTCCGTACGGAACACTTATAAGATGACTTCGGTGTCCGTCTGCCTGTCTGTCCGTGTGTCTGTCACACCCGATTTTCTTTGAAACTAGTTGACATAGAAAGATGAAATTTGGCACTAATATAGGAATTAATGGCCTCATCAGAGCCGGTTACTTTTGAAAGTTAAATTTTGACTTAAGGGGTTAGTTTTGGGGGGTAAAAACGGACGTGAAAAAATTTTTTGTTTTACCAGGTCATAGAATGGGGTGTCAAATGAAAGCTTGTAAAAAGATGAGTTCAAAAATATATATAATGTAATAGTTGCGCACACTTATCTGTATTATTTTTAAAAAAGTGCGAAAAATCGCAGTCCCCCCTCATTATCTCGAAAAGTACTGATCAAAAAATTTTGAATATTCTGGAATATTCTCTACAGGGTATGGATTGAACAAAAATTATCACGAGTGCATTACCTTTAATATTATCTGGTATATAAAAAAAGCACAAATTCCAAGGTCATCAGTTTTCAGTAAAGATCAGAAAAAAACTTTGTTGAAAACTCATTTGGGATGGGTTTTGTGAAGTCACTGATCATTTTATACTTTTGTAACAAAAATTTTAAAATCACTCAACATACGGAACACTAACTGCTCAAGTCTAACTTGCACTTGATCAGTTATTTTTACTTTCAATACTCGTCCATCTCATCTTCGCTACTTTGTTGCAATATTTGCTTACTAATGTATTTTGTTGGATCAGAATTCCAATCCTTTTACTATCCGGCGGAATCAAAAAGTTCGTCGAGTTCCACGAATTCAACTGCCAATGCAAGCGCAGGTCTCAGCGATAGTTCTGAGTCGGACAGAGAAGATGGATGTACTGGTTCGCCAAGAATGCAGAGAAAAAAGAAGAAAAAGCATAAAAATTCTTCTTTTAATGAGAGAAATGAAAGAACGGCCACTTGGCATTACAGAGGTGATATGGAATTAGAACAGGACGATTTGAGTTACGTGGATACTTTGCCAGAGGTATCTAGTTTTTTACTAAATATCTTTCATTCTTATGTTGGAGATATGAAAATAAACAGTTCGATAAAAAGAATGAATGCCATTTTAATATTACGGTCCTGATACAGTGTTTTTTCTAGCAAGTACGTTTGGTTGAAGTAACTTCAAATATTTGGGGCACCAAGTTCAAAATTCATGGCCTAGCCAGTGGTGTAGTTCCTGCAAACTTAGGTCAAGTAACTTATAAAACATCACTGCTTCATTTACAGCCTCGTCAGATGACGTTAGGTATGTTGTTTTGTTTTCATCTGTCTGTGGATTTTTTTTAAGTGTGTATTATATATGTGGTGTGATCCAAAAGTTCCCAGACTAACGTTAAATAACAAGAACGTGAAATAGTATCGACTCACGCCGATAGGTGGGTACAGCAAATTTTATAGCATGTCTGAGAGTTTTTGACTCCCACCACGTATCCAATTCAAGAAGGACTTTTGTGGGTCTAGTAATTAGTATATACGGTTCCACATAAATATTATCAAAATAAGACCACCAAAATACTCTGTATTACTTAAATGGGACTAAAGAAATAGATATTGTAACATGGCAAAGTATATTTCATTTTCTTTGTCACTTTCAGGTAGACTAGAAAATAAATAATCTTTTTTAATTTTTAGTTATTACAGAGTTAAGAGATGACTTCCCTGTTGGCCCAGATCCATCTTTTAATCCAAATTTATTCAGTGAAGATGAGGAAGAGCAAGTGTTAATATTGTCAGAGGAAAAACCAAAGGGTACTAGGTAAGGGCAGTAAAACAAAAACTTGTATGTCTTCCATTGCCTATGTTTAATCGAATGACATCACTTTACTTTTTGGCACTAGGTTAATGACATCTTCAGGGTACAGTATGCTTTTAATTCCAGTTTTAGTTCGTATACATGTACAAATTGGTATTATAGACTCTTTGAAATTACGCCGTTTATCTCATGTTGATACTTCTATATAAAAAGAAATAAACTATACTCGCTAACTTTATATTTCTTTTAAGAATGAGTATGGATCACTGTCCACCGATAGCACCAATGTCTCCAAGAACTAGCGCTTTAAATAAACAAAAATCCTACCTCACTCATGAAGCTCTTTGTAGCCACAGCAGTCATAATAACCACGGTAACGGGGAAGCCCATCCAGAAGAAAAATGTTCCTTCGTGGAAATAGAAGACCGCGAACAAGTCCGTCCTCAAAATCTATTACGTCCATCTAACAGTCAAAACTCTACTAGTTTTATTGGTCCACTAGGTAAGAATAACCGATTGTTTTTCGATGTTTCCCTTACAATTGCACTATACAGATAATTGCTAAGGATTAGAATTTGTTCAATGTTTTAATGTTATAGGGTACACTATGAATGAATCCTAAACTGGCGTAACTGAACTCGCTATATCATCATTACAGGAAATAGAAGAAATTATATTATACTTTTTTTTCCTTTTTTGTAGGCAAATCAAGTGGTCAGAACCAGAAACACGCAATATCACCAATTTGTTGTGAAGTTTCTGTCCCAGCTTTACAGTCTCCTAAAAATGCTGTGGCACCAAGTGATATTATTTTTGATAGACCTTCAGCACCAACCATCATATCATATTCTACTAATAGCTCTACCAGTTTACAGGTAATACTTTTAAATAATCTATTTTATTCACATCTCTATACCATACTTTATATAAAAAAGACTAAGACTAGAGATTTTTCTGATCTATAATCACTTGATAATTTTAACTTTGAATAACCGTCGATATAACGACAATTATTGATCAAAATTTGATGATCGGGGCGGGAGAAGCTTCCAAAACAATGAATCACCTTTTAAACTGTCGATTGGCGGCGGGGGGGGGGAGGGAAGGGATAAACGACGTTTATCGATAAATATCAATAATTAGCGATAGTTATTTATTTATTTATTTGAGAGTATACAAGTACACCCCTTTTTACAATGTATTTATAATACTTTACAATATAACCATATCGATAACAGAACGACCGAAAATGTGAAATGAAACACAAAAACGGCTTACACTCCTACCGTGAAACAATCAACGCCAGAGCATCCCTTCTGGAGGAAGAGAGGGAACCTGAAAAAATGTTCAGCTCCCGGCACTGGTTCGTGAATCTCATAGCCCTCAGCAGTGGTGAATGATGACCATAATCAGTTCTGTGGAAGCCAGTAAAGAACAATTCAGTTTGCCTTAAATGTCTTTGAGATACATTCAATTTTACAAATGACAATAAAGTAGAACAATCTATCAACCTGTTAATTATCTTATACAGTAAATACTGATCACTCACCAAACGTCTATGAGCTAACAGATTCAAATTCATATGGCCCCTAATAATAGTATAATCATGGTTAGCTATTGCCATATCCCTCTTATAAGCACACAGTCGTAGAAACCTGTTCTGAATTTTTTCTAGATTGTACTTATGTACTTCGAACATTGGCGACCAGACAACCGCTGTACACTCCAGAACAGACCTCAACAACGGGCAGTACAGGACCCTTAATAAGGACAATGATAAATCCTTGAGATTTCTATATATAAGTCCCAAAATCTTAGTGGACTTGTTAGTAATATATACGTAAAATGATCACAGAGAGAGAGGCGATAATCAAATATTGCTCCTAGATCCTTCATTTTGCCCAAACTGTCCAACACTGTTCCATTAATAACATAATTACTATTGACATTCTTATGTCCTCTAAAGAAGCTAACAGATTTACATTTAGATGCATTAAGCTGTAGCCAGTTTGTCTCAGCCGAATTTACAAGTCTATCCAAGTCCGCCTGCAAGACCCGGACGAGCTGCACATTCAAAACCTTAAATACTTTAAGATCATCGGCGAACATATGGAAATCAGAGCTCAGTATATGACCGGCAATATCATTGACAAACAAATTGAAAAGGAGCGGAGAGCAATGGGTGCCCTGTGGCACTCCAGAAACTGCAATAAAACTATTTGATAGCACATTGCCATTTTTAACCTGATATTTACGCCCTTCCAGATATGTCTTCAACCACCCCAGAAGAGAATCGTTGAATCCCAATACCTTAAGCTTAGCTAATAATAAGTCGTAATTAACCCTATCGAATGCCTTGGAAAAGTCGGTATAGACAGCATCCACCTGGCCCCCCTCCTCCAGAGCATCTAACAAATATGACGAGGTTGGTATCCGTCGATCTTCCCTATGAAAATCCATGTTATCGCGAAGAAATGACTTTCCTGCAAAACCAAGATAATTGCTTATATATTAGGAAATCAAACAATTTGGCAATACTAGATTGATTACATGCACTTCTATAATTCCTTACATCATTCCTGTTTCCAGACTTGTAAATTGGACTTAGATAACTTTTTTTAAATATTGTTGGAAAAACTCCCTTATCCAGTGACTTATTGAACAGATCCGTGATGCCCCGTAAGTGTAGTGACACATCGCTTCAACAAGTAATTCGGAATATCATCTGGGCCCGCAGACATTTTGTCAGACAGATGGCAGATAGCATCGTATACGAGCCTAGTTTGAAAAGTCCGTGCAAAAATAAAAACTGCTTATGTGTTTGGGGTAAACCTTTTTTATTTTTCGACATAATCTCCTTTTAGACTTATACACTTCGTCCAACGATGTTCTAGTTTGTTGATCCCTTCCTAATAATAGGATTTGTCCAAGTCTGCAAAATATCCATTAGTGTCTGCAATCAGCTCTTCGTTTGAATAAAATCATCTTTGTCCCGCCAGCCATTTCTTCAAATTGGGGAACAAATAGTAGTCCGAGGGAGCCAAGTCTGGAGAATAGGGGGGATGTGAAACGAGTTAGAATCCTATTTCCATTAATTTTGCGACCACAACTGCTGAGGTGTGTTGTGCTGGTGCGTTGTCGTGATGGAAAAGGACTTTCTTGTGGGCCAATCGCGGGCGTTTTTCTTGCAGCTCGGTTTTCAAACGGTCCAATAACGATGAATAATATTCAATAGTTTTACCCTTTTCCAGATAGTCGATTATCCCTTGCGAATCCCAAAAGACAGTCGCCATAACCTTTCCGGCCGAAGGAACGGTCTTCGCCTTTTTTGGTGCAGATTCCCCCTTGGTAACCCATTCTTTAGATTGTTGTTTGGTCTCAGGAGTATAGTAATGTATCCATGTTTCATCTACAGTGACGAAACGACGCTTAAAGTCCTCCGGATTCTTCTGGAACAGCTGCAAACCATCCTTGCAACACTTCACACCTTAACTCTTCTGTCATCCATCACCATATCATGGATTTGATCAATGATTTCTGGAGTCGTAACCTCCACAGGCCGTCCAGAACGTTCAGCGTCACTTGTGCCTATATGGCCAGTCCGAAAATTTTGAAACCACTTATAAACTGTTCTAATCGAAGGTGCAGAGTCACCATAATGTTTATCAAGCTTCTCTTTAGTCTCCTGAGGCGTTTTGCCTTTCATAAAGTGATGTTTAATCACCACACGAAATTCTTTTTCGTCCATTTCTTAAAAACACTCGACTTCCTTGATTCACACGAATGCCAAACACAAAGAAATAGACCAATATGGCTGAAACTTGGTGTGCGTTCATTCAATAGATGCTACTAACTAAACATGACCTCGATACGCGCCGGTGGTGCCATCTCTCGGACTTTGCACGGACTTTTCAAACCAGCCTCGTATCTCGGTCACCGAAATCCTACGACAATCAATACTTATTTCATTACTGTTCAAATTTGTATAGCACAAAGTTGGTGTCGTACTTTTACGTTGAAAAAATACTTTGAAAAAAGATTAGCAATACTCGAGTTGTCACTACCCTCAGTAGCATCCAGGATCATATCTCATGGAAACCCGTTAATCGTACGTTTGCCATTAACAAAAGACCAAAATCTCCGCAGATTATCATGTATAGACCCATTCGATTTATCAACATACACGGCATAGCATCCACCAAGTTATTTTTTTTTATGGGTCTAGCGCACATGCTACAGGGAAGTCCCTAAAGCGCTCTAGGAGCAGTATGTGTGCGGAAAAAGCGATTCATGTTGTTCTTGAATCGCTGTAAATTATACTCGGAATGATGTTCTCCATATAAAAGACTGCTTGAAACGCGTTGTACGCGGAGTAACAAGCTGAACCTCATACGGATGTGAAGTATTAGCGCGACATGTATTTCTAACACGCACCGCTTTGGGAGGAATTAATGATATACCGATAATTGTCGATTGTTATTGATATACCGATAATTGGCAATAATTATCAATATATATATATATACTTTTTGGAATTACTTATTATTATTCAATATATCGATAAAGTCAAAATAACTTATTAAATATGTTGTTTTAATTTTGTCACTCCAGTCGCTGCTAGAGTCGTGTTGATACCGGCTACTAGAGCGACAAAATGATAATAACACATTTTAATGCTTGCTAAGTTGGCTAAAAACTCTACACATCCGTTTTATTATCGTTTAGGTTAAGCCAAATTTTGAACCACATAGCACCAAAAGCGATATCTCAGTAAGTTTTAACTTAAATAATGACCAGAAACCGATCGCCTTAAGAAAAACTGAGCCTGAATGTTCATCCAAATGTAAATTCACCGAGTCAAACGTCGAGACAAGCTTCGGTAAGAGTTTTACGAAAACACTAGCTAAATTTGAGGATGACAGCTGTCGTGTCAAGTTAAATTCAGAGGAGAGGCCCCGTAAGTTTAGAAATTGTTTCTGTTTATTTAATTTTACTTTTGTAATGAATTACATGAAATTACTTCTTGCCAAATCAATTATTTATTAAAATAACTTACTTGAACTAAGGAATTTTTAAAATTTTGTCAGTCTAACAATACTGTACAGGGTCAGTCAACGATAGAGTAAAGTTCATTATCTCATTTGTTTCGGGAATGACGAAAAAATGTTAAATACAATAGTTTTAGGGAATGTTAAGGTGCACAGTTTAAAATCACTTTTGGGTATACAGGGTACTTCATTTAAAAAAATTGAGAGTTTTCAATTTAAAATAGTTGAAATGTATAAATTTATTTTGAACACCCTGTAGCATCTAACTCAAATTTCTTTACATATATCTTTTTTTTTTCAGCTCTATAGAACGCTCATACCAATTATGAGTATTCCATCTTCAAAAACAATGGCGCTACTGGCGATTTTTTACACAACTGAAAATTAGTATTTTTAAAAAAAAATTGTGCACCTTGACATTTCCTAAAATTATTGTATTTAATATTTTTCATTCCCGGAACAAATGAGATAATGAACTTTACTCTATCATTGACTCACCCTGTACATTTGACCGATTCGCTAGCAATTTCAGGATAAATTAGATGTGTAATGATGTTTTAATGTCAATATGGTCAGTACGATCAGTTTTGTATCTTTAACCGTTTTTGGGCAATTTTTTGAACCATCCTATTAAGAATTATCATTAACAATTTTAGGGATGCCTACGATGTTTGAAACTACAGGGCTGATGACAAGGAGCTGTAGTGTTGGGTATTTGGATATGGTGGACGCCCAAATGGTTCCTCCTAGTTTTAGATTGTCGAACCTGAATCGGGGGGAAACTTTGAGCAAAAGGTTTTTGAGTTTACTTAAAACTTGTGTTTATCCACAATACACATTTTTTAAAATTTTTTTTCAGGTTAATTTTAGTTAACAATGACAAAGATGGCAACAAGAAACGTCAAAGTAGATTGCGTCATAAACCAAATCCAAAAATGAACTCTCAACTAAAAAATTTCGGCAAATCTAAGAGTTTGGATTCCAGTGATATTTTTCATAGTGCTCCCAGTCCTAGTTTTGTACTAAAAGAGAAAAAGATACTTGAACAAATTGAACCTACCGAATCATCTAAAGCAAATATAGATAGGGTGCCGAAAAATCAGGAAAAATTTAGTTCTAATAATAATAATGTTAATAAACCAACTAGTAATATTAGCAATAGGAATAATAATATCAGTAATAACATTGATAATAATAATAAAAAATCTACTGCCAAAGATTTCTTCTCATCACCACTAATGAGGAAGAAGAAAGATAATGCTAAAAAAGGAAGAGGTAACTATAACATATCTTCGAGTTTTAATTTAGTAATGACACATTCACAATTTTTTCTTCTGATTTATGTAGCGTATATTAAAAATACTAGGGTGAGAAATAATGGTCTTTGGGCTTAGACAGTGTCAATTTGGAGTAGATTTGCGAGGTTTTATCTATGATTGCAAGATATATTTTCGGAGATCTTCACTTTTCGAGAAAGAAAACAGTGAATAATTTAACCAAAACTTTCGTTTCAAATGTATCCTTTTAAGTTATCTATCTAGTCCTAAAAATGACGTCATACAAAAAAATTACTTGTCAAATTACTGTCGCTGTTCTAAGTACTTCGACGAACTTTTGTATGAAGTCGCAGTTTTTATGATTTTATTTTCAAAAAATAAATTGAAATAATTTGGAAAATCGCGCAATAATGAAGTTTTTCACTAAAGAGAGAGTGGATCAAAAGTTATTAGTAACCAAATGTCTCAGGTGTACGGCAGTAACCGGCCATCTAAACAGTTTTGATAGAACTAGCTCTAGATCTGGAAGACATGTTGAGAAAAAATCTGAAAAAAACTATCAGATCGACGAACGAAGATCTCATTACTTGCTAGAGAAGCTGAAGTAACCGAATCTACAGTTTTTATGATTGTACACGCAGTTTTAAGCATGAAAAACTGCTTTTTTTACAATAAATCACCAACTTCCCTATATTACATCAGAAATTGGCATGAAAAGAAATTTCACAAGAACGTTTGGGCGCTTTAGAGAATGATGGAAGTTAATTCTCGCAAATTGTCACAGGCGAGACTTGGGTATTCTATTGGGATCCTCTAAAGAAGCAGAGGTGTTGCAATGGAATTACGAAACAAAATTAATGGAAATTAATCAAAAACATGAAGTGGTGAATGCGTTATTGTATTAGGTTTGTAAAAGGGCTTGCATTTTCCAGTGATCGTCCCTATATTTGTACGTTATTTTGGTCTCGATTTCCCGTATTTACGACCAAAATGACATAAAAGTTACATATTACCTAAATCATTCCACATCATGTTTATTCAAATCGATCATTTAAAAGGTGTAACTAGTGATGGTAAATCGTAAAATACTAATTAAATAGATTTTTTTCTGGTTATTTTTAGCTAAAACCAAAAACGAGGAACTTGAACCTAATAGTGAGAAAAACGGGGTACCTATTCACACTCAAGCCTTAGTAAATTTAGAAAAACTTATAACTAGGTTAAGAGAGGATGATTCTAATCGATCTACTACCCCTCCTAGCTCACCTAGATTACCCAGAAGTTCACCCTCGTCCCCAGCACCGTGTAAAAAAGGTATAAATGAAAACATTGCATATGTCTAATTTTAAACAAAACGACATGACCTTTCGAAGTTTTGAAAAACGGTCCTGTAAAACATCTGTAATATAGTCTATGTCTAGTTGAATAGCTCCTTCAGTTTCGAAAGGGTCGGACCGCTGGGTCTGATTTGTTTACTCTTTCGGAGGATCACTTTCTCCCTGTCTGTTTCACTATTACTTCTTCTTTATAGTCTCACATCTGCACAAGTAAACATAAGACTGCAAAAAAGGAAAGGTAATAGATCAAGATAAATAATACCGAGTGGTCGTCAATTCAATGGTGATGAGTAACTCGGCTGGAATAACCCTATTTACGTGGTGCGATCCAAAAGTTCCCGGACTGACGCTATAAAATCTAAAGTCGTTATTTTTAGGTTTGGTGATTTCCATCACCTTCAAAGTAGCCCACCTGTATCCAAATGCGAATATTATATCTCCTCTATCGTCTCACAGCAGCGACCCTCATCTTCATGTGAGACAACAGCCCAAAGTCACAGGGTGCTAAATCAGGCGAATGAGAGGGGAATAGCAGTCATGGAATTCGTGAGGCAGGAGAAAACCCTTCTTTCTCCAAGTGGTTTCTAATCAATAAGAAATTCGTCAGGATGCTCAGAATTGTCCGACGATGGTTTTTCTGAGTGATTTGTTCATTTTTGGCTATGATTTCAGGCGTGGTTGCTGTCGGAGGTCTTCTACAACGCTCGTCGACTTCCATCGAAGTTTGGCCGGCCTTAACGTGCGAAATCGATTCTATAATTTACTTGTGGCTCAGGGCTTCGCCCCCATATGCTCTTGGAATCATTTCGTACATTTTAACTGTTCTTTTTTCGCATTCGTTGTTAAAATCGCGGAGAGACAGAATTAGTTAGATCTTCACACAAATGTGCTTATGAAACAAACGGAATGAGCTTGCAAGTTTAAACTAGTCACGCAGGCTATCCCAGATGTATTTACCCTGACCTATCGGCGCGAGTCGATAACATTTCTCTCCACATATGTAGAATCTTAGAATTACTTTTGAATACATCTTATTTAGCCGAATACATCTTTTTTTAGGTTTCAGACCTCAATCCGCATCTCCAATCCGTCGAAAAATAATGAATTCTCCGTTCCTAAGGCGGAAGTATAAGAACCAAGAAAGCTCTGATGATGAGGTGAATGCATCAGGGGACGAAATTTTCAACGGTACTAATTATAAAGATTTAGAAACGTTTCAAAAATCTCAACTAAGACAAAAGGTAAATTTCTTATATTTATCGCTACAGTTAACCTATTTTTGCCGTTTACTGTGTGATGCCTACCTATGCATTATTTTTTTCCTACGCAGGAAAAGTTCTGTAAAACGTATTCTAATTTTTATAACTTAAGTTATTTATTATATAATACAATTGGAAATGTACAACGTATAACATTTTCCATAAGAATACATTTGATGTTTTTTAGTTGAAGAGGGGAAAAATAGAACCAAATGGGAATAGTTGTTGTAACAATCACAATATTCCCCAAAGAAGGGAATTCGTCATGCACAACAAAGCGCCTATGTGGAATGAAAATAGTCAAGTGTATCAGCTAGATTTTGGAGGAAGAGTGACTCAGGAGTCTGCTAAGAATTTTCAGATAGAATTTCGAGGAAAACAAGTAAGTTTTTTATTCTTTTTACCACTATCACTCTTTTATTATTTTTTTTTCACGTTTCTTTTAGCCTGTTACGACAATTTGATACCTTCAAATTTTTGCGACATTCCATTACACAACGTTGTATTGTTTGAAACGTTACGGTTATGTTTTTGTGCTGGGCCGATTTTATTATTTCCCTCTATTTTTAGGTTATGCAGTTCGGGAGAATAGATGGCAACGCCTACACGTTAGACTTCCAGTATCCATTTTCGGCTCTACAAGCCTTTGCCGTAGCTTTAGCTAATGTTACTCAACGTTTGAAATAGTTCACGTTTATTTATCATCGTGCCAATAGAATGTGTGGCTGCCGTGTTGCTGGTTTTAATGAATTTTATAGAAGACACAGATGTTAAAAGATTTTCTACCTTGCACAAAATGTAACGCTTGTTTAAGTACTGAATTAGAACACATAACAGTGTTACAAACTTGGAATCGTTTAATGAAAAAACTTGCTACGTCATATTATCACATCTAACAATGTAACGTAATGCGTTTTTTCATGTTACCCAACAATGCTACGGACATACGGCACCTCAGTTATGTTCCCATGGCTGTACTCAGTACGTAACTTTAGCTTTATACTCTGTATTAGTTAGGTAGACCGGTATAGTTTATTACAATCGCTATAGCGATCAAATTAGTTTTTTTTTTGCTAAATATTTTTACGTGGTGCGACCCAAAAGTTCCTAGACTAACGCTATAAAATCTGAAGTAGTATCTTTTAGGCCTTCTTCAATTTTAAAGTAGCCCCCTGCACCCGAATGCGCTGGTCCTGAGGTTTTTTTGCACTGGTCGAACACTTTTTAGACGGACATTGCCTCCAGCACCGACTCTCCTACCTACGCTATTGCGTACAGAACGAACTGTAGGCCGGTGCATTGTGGTGTGCAGGAGGAAACTCTTCCCGTTCTAAAGCCGTATTCTAATCAAAAGTTCCCAGAATTATTCGATGTCGGAATTTATGAATGATTTGTTGAATATAGGCGATGATTTTTAGGCGTGGTTGCAGTCACAGGTCTTTTAGAATGCTTAAGGGCTTCTTCAAATCATTTCATACGTTTTCCCGAGTTTAAAACATCAATTAGACGTTTACTGAATCATGCATACAAAATAAATTGAACGAACTAGCAAGCTAGCGCATTCAGCGCTGTTTGGGATGTAACGACCAGCGCCTACCGGCGGGACCCATGCTATTTCATATTTCAGTCTAGGAACTTTTGGCTAGCGCCAGGTATAAGACAGTTTTAATTAATAAATTGTCATTTTTAAAAACAATAAATTTATTTTCGCAACACAACGGGAATGAGTGCAATATACCAATAAAAATAGAGACCTCGTAAAAATGAGAGTAAAAAACATATTAAAGAAAAAGAGGGCTTAAAAATTCAAGTAAAACTAGCTTAATTTTTTATCTTTATCTCTTTTTGTTTGTTACTATTAAATAAAACATTAGTTCTTTAATATTTCAATATAACTACGATTCCGTTCATCCTGCGTTCGTAAAGAGGGTAATGTTCTTATTATTTTATGTTACTCTTCAGTAAATCTTAAACTCCAGGTGGATTTTAATAAATAGGGGGCTACATCATAATTCGTCCAGTGACGTTAGTTGATACATCATTTCAGCGCGGTTACGACCGATTAAATTCCCCCCTCTCGGACTATCTGTTTAAAACATTTAATTTATTTCAGTTACCAAATTTAACTCAGAAGCCAATCGCAGCTCTGTGTTTGAAACTCATTTCTCAATTGTTCATTAAAACTCACTGTCCTACTTACTACTATAGCGAGGTAGAACAAATGTCATAAAATAGCTGACATTTTACTATAGTGAAGATTGCCGTTTTTGACAACACAAAGATGCAGTGACACATTTTTTCTATCATTAAAAAATTGGATTCCTTATTAGAAGGGGGGTACGATGCAGAAAGAGATCCAAAAAGAACCTACTATTAGCGCGAACGTACCTTAACATCGACGGACCAGCACACTAAATTCTTCTTGTTAATGTCAACTTTATAAGCTGGAAGGAGTTTAGTTGTTTCCTCTTTCTCGGAGACTGGCATAAGACAAGTGAGTTCTACCCGACCGATATTCACAATAATACTAAATGCTATAATGGACCAATTCTCCGTATACAGAAAAAAAAATTAGCTTGACGTTTAAGTCAAGTAGAACTACATTAAATCATTGTTTGGATAAAAAAGAAAAACCGAAAAGAAAGTGAGAAATCGTGATTTTTGGGATTAGACCATGTCCATTTGGCTTTTCGGCATCTAGCCTACGATAATACGAGGCATGTTTACTATCCTCGAGTAGTAAAAATCTCTGTAAATTTGTAGGCGAAACTTCGGAAAGCTACACCATTGGCACGGTGTAATTCTAAAAACCACGATTTCTCATCTAACCAAGATCGTGCAAGTTAAACAGTGGTCAGGATGGTAGATTATCTTTACTAATAAGACAGAGCTTTTTTTAAAATACGGGCTTTATGTTAATTTTTTATAGCCTGCCTATTATAGCCAAGAAATAATTTTGCCGTATTTTGTCATAAAAAAATGTGATGCGAAATATTCTATATATTTTATAGTCGTTTTTAACCAATGTATTAATTGTTATTATTATTATTATTATTATTATATCGATGTTTTTCTGCCTCTGTTAAGTCACTTCGATGTTTTTACTGTATACAACTTGAATCTCAGTGTTACATTAAAGTTTTGTTTGCTTTTTACTTATTTTATTTTATCCTAAAATGACAAGAACATAACGGTTTTTATCAATATTAAGTATTAACACTGAACCAAGTCCATATTTCTGTTCTCTCAGTTCTTAATTTATCTCGGGACTGGTTTTGTCGCATAATGGCTCAAAAGCCGAGCTAGGATTTCTACATACCCTAACAGTCACGCTGTGTACCAATAATTGTTAACAATTCGCTGAACGATTCCTCTATCGACCCGAGGCCTTTAACAACTTCCGACACAGGGTAGAAATGCCTCCGAAGATATTCTTACAGCGGCAAGAGCGTCGAATTATTGACAAATCGTGGTTATTGGGATTCGACCGTGTCAAATTGGAGTGATTCTTCAACGTTTCGCCTAAGGTTGCACTAGTCATCTTCAACCACCTTTATTCTTTGAGGTTGGAATACTGCATGAGGTCGAAAGTTTATCAAACCATGACCCGGTGACATGATCGTTTTTCACGTGTGAGAGCGTAACCCAAGTATCTATCGTTAGATAGAATTAAGGGGCATAAAAGATGTTATTAAAAAGAAACAAATTGTACACTTTACAATGTAAGAGAAACCAAACTTCTCCTTATTGTTAAAGTATGTGCAACAACCTAAAAATGAATCTAATATATGTGCGGCCCTCTATTATCATGTAGATAAACCATTGTATTTTGTCTTATTAACGAATAATAAAGTAGAGTCGGTCTTATGCTGAATGTTCAAACGGCAACTGCGTATTATTTCTGACAGGTTATGGACCCAGTATTGTCATTACTGTAAAAACTAAAGTTACGATTACTGTTCGGGTTGTTTTGTTTGAACGCATAAAAGACTCAAAATATGTCGAGCAATAGTTATATCCCGAGTGTTCCCAAGTTGCGTGGACGAGAGAACTACGATGATTGGCCTGTTGCAGCAGAAAATTTCCTAACTTTGGATGGTCTGCAGAAATGCATCAGTGATTCCAATGCAGAGACCGACACCGTTAAAATTACCCAAGCGAGGTCGAAATAATTAATCCTAACGATCGACACATCGTTGTATGTCCATATTAAAGAAACCCAAACGGCAGCTGAATTATGGACGAAATTAAAACCATGTTTGCCGACACGGGTTTTGTGAGAAAGATAACCCTTCAAGAACGTTAATTTCAACGAGGTTGGATGGTTGTGACAACATGGCGTCTTACGTAAACCAAATAATTGAATCTTTGCAAAGATTACGAGCTACCGGCTTTAAAATTGACGAAGAATGGATAGGTTCACTACTGTTAGAAGGACTGCCAGAAAAATATTCGCCAATGATTATGGCTATCGAACATTCTGGGATCTCTATAACAGCGGACTCCATTAAAACTAAGCTCTTGGACATGGAAGTTGATGCAGATAAAATAGGTACCGCTTTTATTGGCAGGAATAGCAACACCAGAAATAAGAAATATGTTAGCAACATTGGAAGAAACCGTTACAAAGTAGGCAACCCTGCAGGCAGTGATGCGTTAAATGTAATTCCACGAATATAATACTTTCTAGGGAAAGAAAAAATAGAAGTGGATGACTTACACATTTTCGATTTTTTAAAGAAACATACTACCTGTATCATAAGAAATATATTAAATAAAAATTCTACGTGAAGAAATTGAAATTTTCCAAAGTATTTAGTAACTTCAGATCATTCATGCTTCTTCACGGGATGAATTGGATGGTTCGTATGACTCCAAACAGGAGGGTTTTCCTCGAAACCACTTATTTCTTTCATTCCCCCTCTACAATGTCCCAAAATTTCCCCTACTCCTTTTTGTAAGTCAAAATCTATGGCTTGAAGGCACTTTATTGAAGTTACCAGTTGAAAGTCGGCAATAGTTACATTATCTACAAGTATAAGCATTCAAGAATTGTTATCTTTATTCTTACATGATAGTATTCGAAGCGAGGATGAATAATAACGGGTACAGTAATATAATGACGGTTTAGTGAAGAATGAAAGTAATAATGATATCTAACGAAAATAGTTTTTTTTTTGTAAATCAGTCATGTAGGGCACTTGTTGCAAAATATTTAGTATCAGTAGCGGCGTTAGGGCAGGGCGCGGTTGGACGACCGCCCAGGTGCGCTTGACATGAAGAGGCGCCGAAGGCACCCCTTCATGTCCTGTTTCCCGTCTCGTTTGTCTGAAATGCATTGAGTTACCTCCTAAAGCTATTAGAATGTAAAATCACGCTGATGAAAGAAACATATCACAGACAAGGCTTTGGTCGCCTAAATGAGTGAATTAAAACAAAAAAGAAAAGGGTTACCGTATTCGAATTTTAATTACCCGATTCGACCGCAAAAAAAAGACTGTTCCTAAACAATAGCAAAACGGACGTCGTAATTTTTATTTGACGACCAAATTAATTAAAAACATAAATGGTCTGTAACGATAATAATAATAAAATGGTTGTTTTTAAATAGTGAAATTACTATTAATTCGATTAAAATTTCCTCAAAAATTGGGAGTTCTTTTTTTCTACCGTTTAACAAGTTTTGTAACCGAGGCGCCATCTAGTAAGCTACAGAGGAATCGTTTGAAAATCCCTCATTTTTGATGCGCAATACGCGCGACACGGGGAATCCCCGATCTAGGTTACATTATACCGGGAATCCTCGACTATAGACAGAACAGCTTATTATCTATCTCTTTTTAGCGTCATGTTTAGAAAGAGCCAACCTTACCTAATTTTACTTTTTCGATATAGAGTAAGAATTATTCTCTTTGGACTGGCCCGCCTACACATTCTAAATTTAATATATGGCCCTCTGCAAAATTGAGTTTGACACCTCTGATCTAAAGGATATAACGACTGGAAACACTTGTCGAATGTTGAAAATCCATGAGAACAGTAGTGCTCACAGGAAATTTTACGTCACATGGATTGATGCTGAAATACGATTAAAGACAGGAAAACAATAGATTGCCAAGAACAACATTTGATTAGAAAATAAACAAGATGGAATAATATTTTGACTAGATTGATGCATATTGTTAAAGTATTGCAACAACCTAAAAATGAATCTAGTATATGTGTGGCCCTCTATTATCATGTAAATGGACTACTCAGTATATATCACCACTACACCAAACACTTTATTTTTGCACTCGACGCGCGTTTCGCTAACCATGTTAGCTTCATCAGGAGCGATGATTGACTTGAGTCAATCATCGCTCCTGATGAAGCTAACATGGTTAGCGAAACGCGCGTCGAGTGCAAAAATAAAGTGTTTGGTGTAGTGGTGATATATACTGAGTAGTATCATTGTGCCAAAGATTCCACATTCCCAACTTAGATGTAAATGGACTATTGTATTTTGTCTTTTACTAACGAATAATAAAGTCTTGTGCTAAATGTTCAAAGAGAAGCTGCGTATTATTTCTAACAGGTTATGGGCCCAGTGCCGCCATTAATATAAAAACTAAAGTCACGATTACTGTTCGGATTGTTTTGTTTGAACGCATAAAAGACTCAAAATATGTCGAGCAATAGTTATATCGCGAGTGTTCCCAATTTGTGTGAACGTGAGAACTATGATGATTGGGCCTTTGCAGCAGAAAATTTCCTAACTCCGGGTGGTCTGCAGAAATGCATCAGTGATTCCAATACAGAAACCGACACCGATACCCAAGCGAGGTCGAAATTAATCCTAACGATCGACATATCATTGTATGTCCATATTAAAGGAACCAAGACGGCAGCTGAACTATGGACGAAATTAAAATCCATGTTTGCCGACACGGATTTTATGAGAAAGATAACCCTTTTACGAACGTTAATTTCAACGAGGTTGGATGGTTGTGACAACATGGCGTCTTATGTAAACTAAATAATTGGATTTTCGCAAAGATTACGAGCTACCGGCTTTAAAATTGACGAAGAATGGATAGGTTCACTATTGTTGGCAGGACTGCAAAAAAAAAAAACGCCAATGATTATGGCTATCGAACATTCTGGGAACTCCATAACAGCGGACTCCATTAAAACTAAGCTCTTGGACATGGAAGTTGATGCAGATAAAACAGGTACCGCTTTTATTGGCAAGAATAGCAACACCAGAAATAAGAAATATGGTAGCAACATTGGAAGAAAAACGGTTACAAAGTAGGTAACCCTGCAGGCCCCAGTGCTGTTCTATGATCAGCAGAGTGACAACCGAGTGTCCCGCTAACCTAAATCCTTCAGTGTTTTTTCCTTTTCAAATTTTGTTGAATTATTTCTAATTTGGTATGAACAACAAATTCATACTAACAGAAACATAGATAAAAAAAAAAAAAAACGGGGGAGGAAACTCCCCCCCGATAATTTTCAAATTTCAAAATAAAGATATTGTTGATGCTAGATTAACCAACATGGAATGTGAAGGTCAAAATAATTCTATAAAAACTAATACTGACAAAAAAGAACGATTTCAAAGACTATACAGAGAAAACGATTTAAAACCGTATATTGTTACAGTCGAATCTGATTATGAAAATATAGGGAAATTTTCTGATGTAAAAATTGCCAAAGAAATTTTTGACTTAAATTTAAATTACATTTATAAATCTAAAAGTAAAGGTAGAAATAAAATAGCTCTTGAATTCATTGACTACAGTGCAGCTAATGAGTTTGTAAATGAACCTAGACTAATAGAGAAAGGTTTAAGATTAACAATCCCGCGAAACTACACATTTTGCAAAGGTGTGGTACGTCAAATAGATTCAGACCTTGATTTAGACTCTCTAAAAAAGGGTTTTGCAGACACTAATAAAATTATAGATGTTATTAGACTAAACAGAAAAGTAATTAATAAAGAATATGATGCTTCCATATCAGATAGTAGAAAATATCTATATATTCCAACCAGCTCTGTACTTCTTGAACTTGATGGCACAACAATGCCACGAGAGGTGACTTTTTATGAGTTGCCTAGACAAGTAATCCCATATATTCCCCCAGTAACTCAATGCTACTCCTGTTTACTATTTGGTCACACAAAAAACAATTGTAAGGCTAAAAAGAAATGTTTTGAATGTGGTGAGATAACTCATGAAACCTATACGGATGAAAATGACGTGATACAAACAAAATGCGAAAAAATGCTACCATTGTAAAAGTACGGATCACATAAGTATTTCAAAAAAATGTCCAGAATTTGACAGACAAAAAAATATAAAAAGACTTATGGTATATGAAAATATATCATATTATGATGCTCAAAAGCTATGCAATAAAACTTATACTTCTAAAGATGAAAAAAACCAATACACATTCATACCAAGCGAATATCCAATGCTCCCAAATAAATCGAATAAAGAAAATTAAACAATTAACATTACCCAAAGACGTTTAATATCACAAAATAACAGCAATAAACGAACATATCAACATGCACTAAAAAACCCTCCAAAAAAACGAAGGCTACAACAAAACAGAACATAACGAAAAATTATACTACCCCAATGGCAGAACACAAAAAGACATCCAAACAACAGTCTACACAAATTCTAATCAAACTCATAATTACAAAACACTATATCAAAATACTCAACCAACAACCTCAAAAAATATTATAAATCAGCCTTATAGTGCAGTGAATAGATTTAATTTAAGTAACTATCAATATACAATGCCCTTTCTATTAGAATATATTAAAAGATGCCCTGATAACTTCAGAGAAACATTAATACAAACAGTGTTAATAGAGTCCAACGAAATGGAGGACTCTGTCCTATAAATAAAACCTTAAATTTAGATTTATAGCAATATTTCATTGAAAAAGGTTTAACATCAGCTATCAATATGACAACAATACTTTCAAAAATTACTCCAAACTCGTTATTGATGCTTAACAAATTTCTAAATCATGATAGGATTAAACTGTAACAACAAAAAATATCAACATGTCAACAACTTAAAAGTTCAAATAAACAAAAATAAAATCATAAATGTTTCCTTTTAGTCAATCATCCAAACCAAAATTCATCCAACAACTTGTGTATGTCTTTGTGTTGTGTTATTCCCACTAACAGTACATCTCGAGTAAGACAGTGATAAAAGTATATGTAACTAATAGTGCTTGGGGTATGGCTTCGAACTAGACAAGACCCCGAGCATAATCAAATGGGCTGGCAAATTGCCCCAAGGGAGCAGAAGCCAATTTAAGGAAGAAGAAGAAATGTCAAGAAGGATATAACCTCAATAACGTGCTTACGGGTGTAAACAAAAGGGTTATTATAAAAGTAAGTGTCCGAATAAATATAATCAAAGGGGAGCAAATGTTTTTTCAACAGTTTTCCTTAGTGGACAGTTTAATGCTCAAGACTTTTACGTGGATTCGGGTGCAAGTATGCATCTAACCCCGAATAAAAGTTGGCGAAAAAAACGCAAAACAATCAGAAGTTTGCGAGATTGTGGTGGCAAATAAATCGAGGGTTTTAGTAGACTGGTCGGGAGATTTGGATATTACAACTGTTGTAAAAGACTTAACATTTGATGTTACAATTAAGGATGTTTTATGTGTTCCTCAGTTAACAACAAATTTGCTTTCTGTTAGTCAGTTGATTAAGAATGGAAATGAAGTTGTTTTTGAAGCTACTGGATGCAAAATATACAATCCACAAAGGCAACTGGTAGGTGTGGCAATCCTAGAAAATAATTTGTATAAATTACAAGTCAAGGTAAATACAGAGTGTTTGTCAAGTGGATTACTGGCTACTTCATGTGAAAAGTGGCATAGAAGATTAGGACATTTAAATAGCAAGGACACGATAAAGATGAGAAATGGTGTAGTCGATGGTATACAATGTATAGATGAAATTAAAATAGGCCGAGAAAATTGTGAAACATGCAATGAAGGTAAACAAGTTAGACTATCATTTCCTTGAAAAGGCTCAATGGCAAAGTCCATGCTAGAGCTAATACATGTTGATATGTGTTGTGTCTGTTAATACTATGTATTCTTTATGATCAATAAACTATTATTATTATTATATATGGACCGATGGAAGTCAGGTCCGTTGGTGGGGCTGAATATTTTTTAATCTTGGAGGACGCTTTTAGTAAAATGGCTTTTGTATATTTTTTAAAGACAAAAGATGAAATGTTCAGAAAATTTCAAGGGTTTCAAAATATGGCAGAAAACCAACAGGACAAGAAAATTAAGACACTAAGAACAAACAATGGTGGTGAATTTTGCAGTACAGATTTCGAAAGTTATTTAAAGAAATATGGGATAATACCCCAGAAAACAACTCCATATACCCCAGAACAAAATGGATCTTTTGAAAGAATGAATAGAACTGTAGTTGAGCGTGCCAGATGTCTGATATTTGATGCCAAATTAGAAAAATGTTTTTGGGCAGAGGCAGTTAACACAGCTGTCTATTTAAGAAATAGATCAACCACTTCAGGTGTAGTTGATAAAACACCTTTTGAAATTTGGACAGGAAGAAAACCAAATATAAGTCATTTGAGAATCTTTGGTAGTCCAGCAATGGTTCAAGTTCCCAGAGAAAAGAGATTACAGTGGGATAAAAAGTCAAAAAGGATGATATTGGTTGGGTATTCTGACACTACAAAAGGATACAGATTGTATAATCCTGATATAAATGATGTTATAATAAGCCGGAATGTTATTATTATGGAAAAAGCCAATGAGAAAGTCAAGGTCATAATTGGTGACTCCCAAGCTGAAAGCAAGAACCTACATGACAGTGTAGAGGATAAAAAGGTGCCAGATGGGGGATTTAAATGAAAATGATAATGACTCATATGACCCATATGACTCAGCTGAAAGTGTCATTCCTGAAAGCCAGACTAGTGATGAAGTTTTTTCAATAAATGATAACACTTTAGCAAATCAAAACACCGGTGATGTGAGAAAGTCAAGTAGAATACCAAAGCCAAAGATTTTTAAAGATTATGTGACATATTTATGTGAAGGCGAGATTGACGAGGCTCCCAATACAGTAGAGGAAGCGTTTTCGCGAAGCGATGCAGAAAAATGGAAAAGTGCAGTTCAAGAAGAGGTACAATCCTTCGAAGAAAATGAGGTGTGGGTATTCGTAGACTTACCAGACGATGCAATATTAGTGAAGTGTAAGTGAATTTTCAAAAGAAAAATAAACTGCGATGGTGAAGAAAAATATCGTGCGCAATTGGTGGCCACAGGGTTTACCCAGAGACCTGGAATAGACTATGATGAGACTTTTTCACCTGTTGTCAGATATTCTACATTAAGACTGCTTATTGCTTTGTCAGCACAATTAAATTTAGATATACAACACTTAGATGTTAAGACTGCTTTTTTGAATGGGCTTAAAGAAAAAGTTTATATGGAAATCCCAGAAGGGATGATTTGTAAAAGCAATAAAGTTTTAAGATTAAAACAGGCAATATATGGATTGAAACAGGCTTCCAGGGTGTGGAATGAAAGGGTAAATAATGTTTTAATTAATTTGGGTTATAAAAGGTCAAAGTTTGAACCGTGTTTATTTATTAAAGGCAGGGGGTAGTGGTAACATGACCATCATTGCACTTTATGTTGATGATTTTCTTATTTTTTCCAACAATGAGCAAGAAGTTAATTTTATGAAACAGGAATTGGGTACAAAATTTAAAATTAAAGACCTAGGTAGAGCCAGGGTGTTTTTGGGAGTGCAGATTAAAATAGATAAACAAAACAACACAATAAAGTTAAGCCAGGAAAGGTATATTGACAATTTACTAAAAATATTTAACATAGCTGATTGTAAACTAATGAAAACGCCATTAGAAAGTAAGTTAGATTTACTAGAGTCGGGTGAAAAAGTTGATGTATCATATCAGCGCCTTGTAGGTAGCCTTATGTACTTAGCAGTTCTTAGAAGACCTGATATAGCTTTTAGTGTTAGTTTTTTAAGTCAATTTAGTTCCTGTTACACCAGTGTTCATTGGAAATATGCTAAAAGAGTATTAAGATATCTTAAAGGAACTAAAGATTATTGTTTGTGCTATTCAAGAGAAAATATAGAACTTTAAGATTTTGTAAATGCCGATTGGGCTAGTAATACTTTAGATCGTAAATCCTACACAGGATATATTTTTAAATTGAATGGACTTGTAATCTCTTATGAAAGTATCAAGCAAAAGACGATTGCATTATCCAGCATGGAAGTGGAATATATGGCTTTGTCTGAAGCAGCTAAAGAAGCCACTTACCTTAAAAATTTGTTAAAAGAATTAACAGGGGATGAAATATGTGTAGAACTGTACAATGACAATCAGAGTGCATTGAATTTGTCAGTAAATCCAGTTTTTCATAAACGGTCTAAACATATAGATATACATCCCCATTTTATAAGAGAGGCAATTGTTAATAGAACTATTGAGGTTGGGTATTTGCAGACAGAAATGATGTGCGCTGATTTACTTACCAAAGGTTTAAATTGTAAAAAACATTGTAGATTTTTAAAGTTAATTGGTATGAAGCATTTTTAGGGTTTTTGAGTGGGGGTGTTAAAGTATGTGCAACAACCTAAAAATGAATCTAGTATATGTGTGACCCTCTATTATGTAAATGAACGTATTTTGTCTTTTACTAACGAATAATAAAGCCTTGTGCTGCATGTTCAAAGAGAAGCTGCCTATTATTTCTAAGACATATTACTCTTTATTTAGCTGAAAATAACATGGCACTTCAGACAAATTATACACGCCGCACGACGGAAAGTTTTTGGGTTTAGTACAACTATTCGGTAAATTTGATCCAGTTATGCAGGAGCACTTGCGATTAGCTATGAGAGGTAATATTTCAGACCACTAAATCTTGAGGTCCAAATCCATCACTTTGTTTTGGGTACTTCAGAGATTTTTCACATTGTTTTCAGCTTCTGTTTATCAATGGAAAATTCTAACCGATCACTTATGATTATAGTCTTTGAAAAACTCAGTGAAATACGTTGTGAAGCAAGAATAAGCAGTATTAAAGCAGTCCGTTATCAAATTAGTGACATTCATGACGCTTTAATTACTTTAGCTATTGAGACAGAAAACTGAAGTTCAAATCTCTCATGAGGCCACTACTCTAGCTGAACAGTTAAAAGATTTCAGCTTCATAGTTTCATTGGTTGTTTGGTATGATGTACTTTTCCAGATTAATGTCGTTAGTAAGGTTCTGCAATCAGTAGATATGAATCTCGGTAAATACACAGAGATGTTGAGAAAATGCTACGTTTTCTTAAAAGAGTACAGGAAAACGGGCTTTAAAAGCGCCATTTCAACAGCGAATGACTTGGCGGAAGAACTTGAAATTGAACCTGTATTTAAAGCCAGAATAAGAATAAGCTTATAAAGCTCATAAGCCTGAAATCCTTTTTACCTGATCAAGATGATGTTACTCCTGTCTATATTTTAAATTTCATTAAAGATCGCAACATACAAGAATTATAACCAAATGTATGGATAGCACTGAGAATATTGATCACTATACCTGTAACGGTAGCAAATGGGGAAAGGAGTTTTTCTAAGCTTAAGCTGATAAAAACCTACCTGCAATCGACAATGTCAATCGAGATTGACAAATTTAGTAACTTTGTCAATCAAAAATAAAATTGCGGAAAACATTAACTTCGATGCCCTAATAAGAGAGTTTGCCGATAGAAGGCTAGAAAAGTAAAATTTTATTATAAAAAGTTTAATTTAAATAAATGGTTATTCTGCTTCCTTCCCTTGTTTTTTTTTTCTTTTTTTCCACATGTGAATTGGAGAGTAAAGAGGTACTGCTAAAACCGGCACTACTTGGCATCAGTATTTTTTAAGTATTGAAATTGTTCAGGGATATGTGAAAAGAAAAGAGTATTTTTTTTGTTGAATATGTCGGCCCAAAATTACTAGAAATTTGAAACAAAAATGTTTTTTTGTAAAATATTGTAAAACAGTATGAAGATGTTTTGTTAAGAAGTGTACCTATGAAAATAACTTCCGATAGAAATTGCTTGGTTACCAAATTACTGTTCCAAAAATTTTGATGAAATTTTGCACTTTTTACGACTTTTTTTGAAAGATGAGTGAAAGTAATTTGGAGCATTGCATAATAATAAAGTTTTTCACTAAAAAGGATAATGGACTAAAAGTTAGTCTTGAAAACATAATTAAGGTGTACGTTAGTGAAGGTCCATCTTATCTATAATCTATAATATATATAAAATGCAACGTCTCTCTGTCTGTCTGTCCGTCCGTTAGTGAACTTATCACTGGAGAACCACTTATCCGATTTACGTACTTTTTTTTTTTAAAACATACATATGTTCTCTGACCAGGTTATAGGCTATATTTCATTACGATAGGTAGCATAAGGAATGAGCAGTGACGATAATAGTGAATGAAGTTGAAAAAAAGTTTATCGCTAGCGCGTTCCCTTGCAATACACAGTCTAAACCATTAAATATGGAACAATATTATGTAGTAGAGAATATCTAGAATCTATAATATATATAAAATGCAATGTCTCTCTGTCTGTCCACTGGTGCGTTTATCACGCGAGAACCACTTATCCGATTTACGTCTTTTTTTAAATTCATACATATATTCTTTGGCCAGGTTATATAATAATAATAATAATCTATACCTATAATATAAACAAATTGCAACCTCTCTCTGTCTGTCTGTCTGTCCGTTAGTGCGTTTATCCCTCGAGAACCACTTATCCGATTTACGTGATTGTTTAAATTCGTACATATGTTCCCTGACCAGGTTTTAGATATATATTTTATTACATCTATAATATATATAAAATGCAACGTCTCTCTGTCTGTCTGTCCGTTAGTGCGCCTACCACTGAAGAACCACTTATCCGATTTACGTACTTTTTTTTAAAAAACATATATATGTTCTCTGGCCAGGTTATAGGATATATTTTATTACGATAGGTAGCATAAGGAATGAGCAGTGACGTAAAATAGTGAATGATGTCGGAAATAAGTTTGCCGTTAGCGCGTGCCTTTGCAATACACAGTCTAAACCATTAAATATGGAACAATATTATGTAGCAAAGAATATCTGTAATGTATAATCTATAATATATATAAAATGCAATGTCTCTCTGTCTGTCTGTCCATTGTTGCATTTATCACGCGGGAACCACTTATCCGATTTACCTGTCTTTTTTTAAATTTATACATATATTCTTTGGCCAGGTTATATAATAATAATAATAATCTATATCTATAATATATATAAAATGCAATGTTTGTCAGTCTGTCCGTTAATGCGCTTATCCCTCGAGAACCACTTATCCGATTTACGTGATTTTTTAAATTCATACATATGTTCTCTGACCAGGTTATAGGTATATATTTTATTACATCTATAATATATATAAAATGCAACGTATCTCTGTCTGTCTGTCTGTCCGTTAGTGCGCTTATCACTGGAGAACCACTTATCCGATTTTCGTACTTTTTTTTTAAAAACATACATATGTTCTCCTGCCAGGTTATAGGCTATATTTTATTACGATACGTAGCATAAGGAATGAGCGGTGACAATAATAGTAAATGAAGTCGGACAAAGTTTGCCGCTAGCGCGTTCTCTTGCAATACACAGTCCAAACCATTAAATATGGAATAATATTATGTAGCAGAGAATATCTATAATATATATATAAAAATGCAATGTCTCTCTGTCCGTCTGTCTGTCCGTCCGTTAGTGTGCTTATCACTGGAGAACCACTTATCCGATTTACGTGCTTTTTTTTTAGTGTTCCGTACGGAACACTTATAAGATCACTTCGGTGTCTGTCTGTCTGTCTGTCACACCCGAGTTTCTCCGAAACTATTTGACATAGAAAGGTGAAATTTGGTAATAATATAGGAATTGATGGCCTCATCAGAGCCATGTAGTTTCGAGAATTAAATTTTGACTTAAGGGGTTAGTTTTGGGGGGAAGTGAAAAAAAAATTTTTTTACTAGGTCATCGAGTGTGGCGTCAAATGAAAGTTTGTGAAAACACGAGTAAAATATATATATATATATATATATATATATATATATATATATATATATATATATATATATATATATATATATATAATATTATACTTGCGCGCACTTTTCTTTGTATTATTTTTAAAAATTCGCGAAAAAATCGGTGTCCCGGGCCTTATCTCGAAAAGTACTTATCAAAAAATTCTGGAATATTCTCCACGGGGTGTAGATTGAACGAAAATTATCACGAGTGCATTACCTGTGAAAAAAATTTTTTTTACTAGGTCATCGAGTGTGGTGTCAAATAAAAGCTTGTGAAAACACGAGTAAAATATATATATATATATATATATATATATATATATATATATATATATATATATATATATATATATAATGTAATACTTGCGCACACTTTTCTTCGTATTACTTTTAAAAAATAGCTGTCCCCTACCTTATCTCGAAAAGGACTGGTCAAAAAATTTTGAAAAAATTCTGGAATATTCTCCACGGGGTATAGATTGAACGAAAATTATCACCTTTAATAACTTATTATTAATATATAAAAAAAAACAAAATTTCAAGGTCACCAGTTTTCAGCAAAGATTGGAAACAAACTTTGTTGAAAACTCATTTGGGGTGTATTTTGTGAAGTCACTGATCATTTTATACCACCCTAACAAAAAATTTTATTTTAAAAACAATCAACGTACGGAACACTAATTGTGCAAGTTCAACTTGCACTTGACCGGTTTTTTTAAACATACGTATGTTCTCTGGCCAGGTTATAGGATATATTTTATTAGGTGACATAAGGAATAAGCAGTGACGATAATAGTTAATCAAGTCGGAGAAAAGTTTGCCGCTAGGGCGTTCTCTTGCAATACACTCCCTAAAGCATTAAATATGGAACAATATCATGTAGCAAAGAAAACAATATATATAAAATGCAACGTCTCTCCGTCTGTCTCTCTGTCCGTTAGTGCGCTTATCACTCGAGAACCACTTATCCGATTTACGTGTTTTTATAAATTTATACATATGTTCTACATAATTCGATATAAGCCTAGATAATGGGAGATAAGGTGAGATAATGGGAGATAAGGAGAAATAATGGGAGATAAGTCGAGATAAGTCGAGATAAGCCTCGATAATGGGATATAAGTATAAATAATGGGAGATAAGTCGAGATAAGCCTAGATAATGGGAAATAAGGTGAGATAATGGGAGGTAAGGAGAAATAATGGGAGATAAGGAGAAATAATAAGAGATGGGCAGAGATAAGCCTAGATAATGGAAATTATGTACAGATAATGGGAAATAAGGAGAAATATTGGGCGATAAGGAGAAATAATGGGAGATATTTTATTACGTTGGGTAACATAAGGAATAAGCAGTGGCGCTAGTAGTGAATCAAGTCCACGCGAACGGAGCCGCGGGCCCGGCTAGTAATATAATAAAGAAGTAAAGCTTGTATGTTTGCTGGAGGTAATCTCTGACACTAGAAATCCGATTTAATTGTTTTTTTTACTGACATGTAGTTTGGAATTTTAGTCTAAATGGTTTCTATGGGGCCGAGGCTCAATTCAGGTTGCCTCTAGATCAGAAGCACAAACAAGAAATTCTTTTGGATGGAACGAAACAACCTGAAAAATGCTGGAGTGACTTTATGGATGTAGAAAGTTCTGAGAATTTTCCTTCATAGCTAGGTAGACGCAAGGGCAAAAATGTCATGTATCTAAATATATAGCTTACGACATTCTTAAAAATATATTTATAAGTGTAGAGATTGAAGCACAATCTATGGTTTACTAAGGCCCGTTCTTTAAGGTCTTTTGTGCCGTATTTATCAGCAATATATTGTAGAATAGCATTGCTGAAAATAAAGTGGCATTAATATGAAATAATATAGGTCTGGGAACAATAAAACTAAAGAACACACACCCCCACAATAAATGGGGGTGACACAAATACAAGAAAATGAAAAAGTCTCTTGGTGACTCGAGCCATGATGATGATTGTATATTTTAAGATCGTGGGTTAAAGTCGTAAGTTCTTATTCTTACCTAATTTCAGCCACAAATGAAATTCCAATGCATTCGACAATTTCTTTTTGTTTTATGAATATTTTTATCAAATTCCACCTTTTTGTTGTATTTCTAGATTTTAAAAGGGAATTTCGCTTAAATGATAGATCTGTACATCGAGAAACTTCGCCATTCTCCTCTTCTTTTTACCCTTGTCTTTTTTCTTCTGAAAATAGCGTTAGTTCATCTTTCGATTAAATACTGTCATGTAAGAATTAGGAATTATATGTGAAATTTAATGGTTATTAAGACAATCGCCTGAAAAATTATTATTTTGCTTGAAAAATATAAAAAAATATTTTTATGCTGTATTTGCAATTGTAAAAGTCGCCTGCAAAAGGATTTAAATGTGCATTTCTAAAAGTGAATGAGGATTATGTAAATATGTATTAATGCATTTGGGCAAGTGGAAAAAGTCGAATGAAAGTATGGAAAAAAGTTCTCTGAATTGAATGAAAAATCTCAATTGATGCTAAAGTTTGTTCTAAACATTTAAAAAAAAAAGATGTGATGAAGTGATGACTTGGCCTCCACAATCACCCGACTTGAACCCCATCGAATTGCTGTGGGACCATTTGGACAGGTATGTTTGAAAATTCAATCCAATATTAGAAAATCACTTGTGGGAACTTCTACAAGCAGAATGGGTTAAAAGAACCGAAGGAACTCTGATGAAACTACTGGACAGAATGGCGAAACTCTGTATAGCGATAATTAAAAACAAAGGTTACACAGATGAGAAAAATCCTGGAAAATCATGATTTTTTAGACTGGAAATAATGTGGAAATAAAAATTCATTGAAATTAAAAAAAATATATTACCTGAGTTTTTGTTGTCTTGGAACTGAAATAACTAGGTGGGCAAATACTTTCTGATGATAGTGTACATACATATATACCATATATGGTGAAGCACCAGGAGGTTAGTTTGAGTAAGTGCTCGTTGTTTGAACTGTAGTCAAATAATAATAATCATTACTTTAACAGATAGTTTGTAAACTATAGTTAAATCGTTAATCTCTTGTTGAAGAAAATGCTAGTTGTTTCATTTATTTTTTAACTATTGTTAAAATCAATCATAGGTAATTCAGTTGCCCCGGCAATAAGCGCAAAAAATCCACTAGCTTGATGTCTCCCACCAGGGATACTATTTTTTTAGTGTTCCGTACGGAACACTTATAAGATCACTTCGGTGTCTGTCCGTCTGTCACAGCCGATTTTCTCTGAAACTATTTGTTATAGAAAGTTGAAATTTGGTAATAATATAGGAATTGATGGCCTCATCAGAGCCATGTATTTTTGAAAGTTAAATTTTGACTTAAGGGGTTAGTTTTGGGGGGTGAAATCGGAAATGAAAAAAAATTTTTTTTACTAGGTAATTGAGTGTGGTGTCAAATGAAAGCTTGTGAAAACACGAGTAAAAAATATATATATAATGTAATAGTTGCGCGCATTTTTCTTTGTATTATTTTTAAAAAATCGCCAAAAATCGCTGTCCACCCGCCTTATCTCGAAAAGTACTTATCAAAAAATTTTGAAAAAATTCTGGAATATTCTCCACGGGGTGTAGATTGAATGAAAATTATCACGAGTGCATTACCTGTAATAATTTATCTGGTATATAAAAAAAACAGAAATTTCAAGGTCATCAATTTTCAGTAAAGATTGGGAATAAACTTTGTTGAAAACTCATTTGGGGTGTGTTTTTGTGAAGTCAGTGATCATTTTATACTTCCGTTACAACATTTTTTATTTTAAAAGCAACCAACGTACGAAACACTAATTGCGCAAGTTCAACTTGCACTTGACCGGTTCTTATTTTTTGTTAGCGACACTGGTATTATAATCACAGTAAACATACTAGAGTAACGAAACTGAGCTCCAATTTGGTGAAGAGACCATGACGGCGCGTGCGTCGATGGGTCCTTTTCCAAAATGGCCGCTCAGTGTTTACATCCGATCTCGGAATGTGTCTTTGGAAATGTATTGTCCATCGTTTCTTGATGTGACTGCACTTTATATGAATATAAAGACAGAAGGAAGAGAGAGTTTGTAGAAAAAGAGAATTAAAAACTTTTATAAGTGAAGAGAATCGAAAAGGTTGAGAAACAATTTATATAATCATAGGGATAGGAGGTTATTGTTGTGCCGTTGCGAATTGCAATATTCCATATAATTATTTTTGCAAATTATTTGCTCGAGCACTTTTTTATGCTCTAAAATTTGCATATAAGAAATTTCTAACTCAATCAGGGCGCGCTAAGACTATTATTCTAAATCATAACTAAATTTATTTATGCTTTATTTGCATCACATGTAATCATCAACAGTATTATCCGTCAAAGTTTAAGTTGCTGCATTAATGATTTTTTTTGCAGTTCTCTGTTTTTAGTTGAAACAATGATTTCATAGAAATCATAGTATGCAATTAAAGTTGTCGGAGTTGTTGATTATTTTAATAAACCTCTATTTCTTGCTTTCACAAGACAACTTTTTACTATCTTAAATGCATTTTTGAAAAGTACATATGCATGAAACAATATTCATCATTATTAATGTACATTTTGTTTAGGGGTATTTGCTCAAGAGACGGCCTTCCAGGGAACCTTGATTCATTTAATAAAACGTTCGTATTGGTAGAGTGATTTGGTCATTAAAGCTTGAAATTTATTTCTAAACTTAGTTCGGCTGGTTATTTAAAAATCCTGACGTGATTGCTCAATTCTGACCTCGGATTCGCGCCCAAAAATACATATAGGTATAGCGATCTGTTCGGTAGTGAAAAACTTTTTTTGTGTGCCTGTGTAATTTTTTTATGATTAATAAATAATCCTCCAAATTCTGGTTTTTAGAAAGATTTATTTTTGGGTAAACTAGTATTCAGTTATTTAAAACTATTTATATTTGTGTAAATTATAAATAAAACATATTTTTTTTTTTTCTAAAAGGCGTATTCTCAAAAGGCTTCTAGTTTTCAATAACTTCATCTGTATTAATTGTTTGACACACCTTTTCTAATAATAAACCTGATTAATTTCACACTGTTTAATTGCAAGTACAATTAATACTCTGAAAGTGACTTTTTTTTTCTATTTTTCTCTATGAATTACATTGCTCCTTTTTCATGCCAATCTTTCAAAAGTTTCTGTGAATATATTGTAAGGAATACAGAACCTATAACAACATATTTATTATTTTCAAATTTTAGACAGTATATTTTATTTTCTTATAAGCTGGGTTTGAAAGTTTAAATATTAAGTGTCGTGTTGAGATCACAAAACCACTGGGGAATGGGATTATTGAAATAACTGATATAAATCGATTATTGAATCAAATATGCTATTAAAATAAGAAAAATTTTAATGCAATTCCCAAGAAACTTTTGTAATATTGTCAGACGATGTGTGTCAGAGAGTAAAATATTCTGAAAAAGCGTTTGTTAAATGGACAGTACACTTAATCGAAGTCCATTTTGATGGTAATTATGGTTACTATTAAAATTTTGGAGATTTAGTTATCTGTTATTAATATTCCTCCTATAACAGAACACAAAAAGGAATAGAACCTCTAAGAATCATTCACATAGAAAATAGAGGTCTATACATATAGGTTCATAATTCATTAATAATATTATATTAACCTTCCTCAAAGTTACACAATATAGTTTTGTAGTTTAAGAAAAAATAAGTACCAAAAAAGTAGATACAGTGTTTTTTAATTAACAATCACTAATTATCACACCAAACACAACACTGCTTAGAAAAAAATGCTCTTATTTTAGAAGATGTTGACATCTTAGTAATGACAATATGTTTTTATTTCACGGTATAAGAAAAATAGCATTAGGTATTACGTATGTTAAAATTAAATTAATTTAGTCCTTAAAAAACATCTTTAATCACAAATTTACTTGAAAAATGATGTAAATAAAACTTTAACCTCAAACAGTGACGTTTACCTTTGATAGACTTTTGAATTTTTGGATAAGGTTATTAAAAACTGAAGTTGAATATGAAGAATTCCATCAAATACCTTCGTATCAAGTTTTTCACCTGTATTCATTTCTTTACTAACAAAGTGCTCCATTCTTTTTGTTTTTTTTATATTACTCATGCTGCATTAACTTTTATATTATTCATGCTGTATTAAACAACAAATCAAACATTTCTGTATCTATGATTTTGGATGATAAAACTTTGCACAACTTTATTTGTATTTCAAATCTCGCGCTGGTCCACTTTTAACATGGCGGATTCCCACGTGACCTTCTGAAAACAAACCTGATTTTCCTATGCGGTTATCCTTGAGTTTCGCTACTGTATAGTGTGTTTACTGTGTTATAATGTCAACTGTCTTTGTTTGGCGTCAAAATCGTGGAAATTTTAAAATATTGTGACGGTATGAATCTTAAATAGTATAATCTATATCTTTTTATAATAATGGACGTATAAGTAAGTGATTTTTTTATATTAGTTAATTTAATCACACAGTAAACTGTAACACGTTATTTGTTGAATAATATAAATATCATTGTCGCTCTTAATTAATGTTTGTATAATTTAATTAACAGAGACCAAGCAACAATTTTACACAAATTGATTACACGAAATTGAAAGATCTACCGGAAATTTATCCTATACTATTGAATAAAAAAACTGATTGTGTCAACAGCAATAAACAAAAGGATGAAGTATGGGAATTACTGACAAAGAAGTTTAATAAAAATATTTCCATTGATAGAACAGAGAAACAATTAATTTATAAGTTTAATAATATGAAAAAATTGGCAAGAAAGGTAAGTCTCACAATGCTTTTTCTGCAAGTAGAATTTGATTCAAAATTTTAATATTGTTATTTACAAAATAACAGAAATGTATTGTATGAATTTGACTTGGACCTGTTAGGTTAACGAGTAGCAACTGAAAGAAGCTACTAGCATCTTAGGTACCTTGTGACAAAATATAGAGCGACAGTATCTGTCTCTCTCTCTATGCTTTTTATAACCACAGCTGCCAGGGCTATTTAAAGACCAAGTCAGATCCTGAGGCCTGTATACAGGACAGGAATTAGAAATAGTATTTAAGGAAAAGTATAATAACTTTTTATTGGAAAAAGTACAATTAGAAATTGAGGGTGAAAAGGAGAAAATTAAGAAACTTAAAATGGAGCAAGCTATTTTGTTAAATAAAGAATATTTTTTTTTTACATATTAGCGATTTAAATTAATCCTTAATTAAAGTTTTATACATATCCATTGTTTCGATTAATATTATTTCCTTCTGAGGAGTCCCAACTACCGAATGAGATGTGACATCAAATCATCTTTTGAGCCATTTCACCCATTTCTCCAAATACTCTATAGGAAATTTGGGATTGGTTTTGTTTGAAATTAAAGCAGCTATAACAAATATGTCGCTTCTGTTGTTTAGATACATTCTCCTGATAAAATACTTTTGACTTGGATTCTTAACAGGAGGTAATTAAATTTGCCTACCTACCTGGTTGATCTTTTTAATACATTCACTTTTCCAGTATCCAAAGTACCATTTCTTTCTTTCAATACTCTATTATTTTTCGATGAAATCTTGATCATTCCATATCTCAAATTGTACTACATGAGGCCTAAACGGCGACACAATTGTATCCTACCACAAGTTTGTCATCAGAAGAGCTCTTCGAGCCTTCTATGTATCTAACTATATTGAGATCCATTATTAACTAATGATTAGTTTAACAAGTGACATTTGACCACTATTTAGTTTAACAATCGTTTAAACAACGGGCCCTTAGTAGTAGGTAAGGAAATTCTGCAAAATCTCATGTCTTTTATTACTTCAAAGAGCTAAATCATGTAGTCCATGTTTGCAGAATCGCTTCTGCTTATTAAAATGTCCCAAGCACATTCAACTTTTCTTATGGTTAATATCTCGCTAAGAGTACTAATTATGTTATATCTTGTGTACTGATGTGCTTAGATTAGGTACTATATTTTAGTGTAAAAAAGCCTAATTTATTATTTACAACTCGCATTGAGAATAAACATATTTTTACCAAAACGTCAGAGGCTTGAATACCAAGACCGTCGAACTCTATAAATCTGTATGCAGCTCAGACAGAGACATAATCGCGATGAGTGAGACATGGCTAAGTGACAATGTGTCATCTAGTGAAATCTTTGATGGCAGATACTCAGTATTCCGCCGAGATCGTGACTTTGTGGGAATGGGTGTTTCTCGTGGTGGGGGAGTACTTCTGGCTGTGAGGAGAGAGATCAAGGCTGTTCCATTGGACTTAAATAGTATTAATCACAATATTTCTAGGATAGATATAGTTGGTTGTAAGCTGTACTTTCATTATGTAACGATTTATGTTTTTGTTATTTACATACCACCTAATGTCTCACTTGCAGAATTTGTCACTCTTGCCGAACATCTTGAGTCTCTTTGTTTCCTCTGTGGTGCTAATGTTCTCATCGTGGGTGATTTCAATCTACCCGCATTATCCTCCTCTCTAAACGACCCCAAGGTTGAATGCCTACGAAACGTCTGTAACATGTTCTCTTTAAATCAATACAATGGCGTTCCCGATATTAACAACCGAATACTAGATCTTGTGCTTTCCAATCTTCACTGCTCGGTTTCTAGGGATCTCTTTCCTCTTGTTGCAGAGGATCTACACCACCCTACTCTTGATGTTGAGATTTTCTTTAGGGATACGGAGCGACGTGGAATCTCTGGTAATACAGAGGGTTCTAGCTACAATTTTCGAAAGGCTAATTTTCCCCTTCTCTATGAGGCTCTTCTACACATTGATTGGTCTAACTTATATAGTTTAGTTTATAGATGATGTGAATCAGGCATGTGGAATGTTATACCACTCACTATATAATGTGCTTGATTCCTATGTACCAAAATCTGTGATTCATAAGAGAGATTTCCCAGTATGGTATACATCGGACATAATTAGGGCGATTAAGAGGAAGCACAGGGTCTTTAAAAAGTACAAAAGTTCCAAATCCCCTAAGCTAAAAAACCAGTTCAATGAATTGCGTGCCCGAGTAAAAACTATGATTGACATAGCGTATGATGATTATATTGCAAGGGCTGAAAACTCTATAACTAATGAGCCTAAAACCTTCTGGGCGTTTGTGAAATCACGGAAATCCTCTTTTTTCATCCCTGAGATCATCAGGGATGGGGCGACCCAGTATTCAGACCCGCAGGATATTGTAAACTCGTTTGCTAACTTTTTTAGTAGTGTTTATACTGGTCCGTCCATTCAAGAACCTGCCACTTTTCTACCAAATACCAATACTCTCATAAATCTCAAAAATATCTCGTTTGACGAGATCTTGAATGCTCCTAAAAGGCTAAAAATTAAATCTACTCAGGGTCCTGATAAAATTCCATGCTTTTTAGTGAGGGATTGCATTTCTGCCTTCTTGGAGCCGCTCGCTTTTATCATTAATCTTTCTCTTAAAACTAATACTTTTCCAAACATTTGGAAGGAAGCACGAATCACACCTGTCTTTAAAAAGGACAATTCCACTGAAATTTCAAATTACAGGCCAATATCAATCCTGTCTGCCTTTGCGAAGGTCTTTGAGACGGCAGTGTACGAGCGGGTTGGGACCTAGGTGGCCCAACTGATCACATCCAATCAACATGGCTTTATTTGTAAACGGAGCACCTGACGTGTTTCACCCAATACGTAAGCGAGGCTTTGCATAGGCGCCAGCAGGTTGATACGCTCTATACTGACTTTTCGAAGGCCTTTGACAGGGTGGATCACGGGCTATTCCTGGCAAAAATTGATGCTATGGGATTTGATAACTTGGTCAGTTTTTTTGCTTCCTATCTCACTGGTAGATCTCAGTATGTCGAAATTCGCGGTCACAAGTCTGCAAGCTTCTCAGCAAGGAGTGGTGCGCCACAGGGAAGCAACTTGGCTCCTCTGATTTTCTCTCTCTTTATTAATGACATAGTCTCTAATATTTCCAGTAAAGTGCTCCTATTCGCGGATGATCTAAAACTCTTCCGGATAATAAACACCACCTCGGATTACCTTAACCTGCAGGCGGATCTAGAAAGAATCAATTTATGGTGTGAACGTAACAACTTACCGCTGAATATCAAAAAATGTTACGCAATGACCTTTTCCAATAAGTCAAGTATTCATTACAATTACGAATTAAACGGTTCGCAACTTCAGCGGTGTTCTGATATTAGAGATTTGGGGATTACTTATGATGCCAAGCTTGCTTTTGACACTCATATCAACAGCGTTTGCTCCGAGGCGTTTAAGGCGTTGGGATTTGTTTTGCGCAATGCTAAAAGCTTTACAAATATTCAGACACTTATACTACTTTACTTCTGTTATGTCCGCTCAAAACTTGAGTATGGATCTGTGGTCTGGAATCCAATATACAAATGTTATATCCAGAAATTAGAAGGCATACAGAAAAAATTCCTTAAATTTTTAGCATTTAGAGTTGATGATTTTTTCCCTTCAAGAGGCTGTGACCACAAGGGCTTGCTGGATAGATTTCAGATACCATCACTGCTGCGACGCAGGAACTACCTACTTACGAGTTTTCTGGCAAAACTTGTGAGGTCTGTTATTGATTGCCCTGAATTACTGTCCCAAATCATGTTGCATGTGCCTGTTCGTACAATGAGATCCCCCTCGACTTTTAATGTGTGTACCCCACATAATAATTTTCTATTGAAATCACCACTTTACCGAGCAATGGCGGTTTATAATGAGACATTCCAAAACATTGATGTTTTTCATTTAACACTTCCTCAATTGCTTGGACTCTTCAAGAACAGGTTATTGAGATGATCTAAAATTTTTATTTACCATACTTTTCTTGTTGTGCGATGAATGGGCTGAGCAGTATTTGTGGTGTGTAGTTGTTGAATTTTTGTAAAAATTATTACTATAACTTAAGTAGATCTGATACTTTTTTCACCTATTGTCAAATTGTCTTGTAAATGGATGTAGTTCTGTTAGACAATAAACGCTTATTATTATTATTATTATTATATTTGGAAATAACTTTTCCAATTTTTCAATATATAGTGTTTTTACCTTAGCAAACTCATCAGTCATATGTTCATATAGTCCAAAATTAACATTAATTAAATTGTAATCTACCTCCAAGTATTTTAAGCACTGCTTTACAGCTGGTGATGGAGGTCCAGATAAGAGTATAGAGTCAAGGGCATCTCAAATTTCTCAAAAAAAAATACAACAAATTAATCTATATTTTTAGATTAATCTTAAATCTTAATTTTAAAAGAGGAAGGAATTAATTGTTCTTGCTTTAATTTCTGTGAATAAATGATTATCCCTTAAACAAGCCGAAATATAATATTTGTAGTCGACGTTGATAATCATAGATATCATTGGCATCCTGTTAAACAACTTCCATTTATTTTTATTCTATTGCTTAGATTACTGTAGGAAATTTGTATGAACACAATTACCTTTTCAATAAACGACGGCAACTAAAAAAGTAATAAGAGTTGGCTCGCCCTGTGTATACTGTGTAGGGTTAGTTGCCTATGAGACTGTACTGGAATTGTCTCCTCTAGCAATGTGTAGTTGTATTTGTACACAGAGAAGGCATTGCCCCCTCTAGAGAGTTATGTTGCCACCCTCTTATCCATTAACCCTTTTTCAATATTGTCCGTTGATCGATCATAACTCTTAAGAATATTCTTCTTCTGTCTTGATTCCTTGCTATAACATATATACATATCTAATAAAAATTAGAAGAGAATTTGTGTACTTTTACTACACATACACATAAACACACTTAATCAACATGTCTTAACTCTTACTTCGATTTTTTAAGAAATATGCTGTGCATATCATAAAACATATATTAAAAAGCATACATGGAGAAATCGAAATTTTCCAAAGTAAAAAGCAAATTTTAATATCTTTAGATCATTCATTCTTCCTCACTGGATGAATTGGGTGGTCCATATGACTCAAATCAGGAGGGTTCTTCTCGAAAGCACTTATTTCTTTCATTCCTTCCTCTACAATGGCCCAAAGTTCCGGGTATTCCTTTTTGTACGTCGTATACCACTTTTGTACTAATGAGTAGTCAGATATGTCAAAATCTATAGCTTCCAAGCACATTGTTGCAGTCACCAATTGAAAATCGGCAATGGTTACGTGATCTACAAGATCAAAATCATTTTTTTATTATTATACCTACACGATAATATTTAAAAAGAACTATATGTGCAGCAAACATGTGATTTTTTAGAAATCAGTCGTATAGGGAACTTACTTGTTGCAGCATACTTGGTACCAGTATTTTTTAAGTAAGTATTGAAGTTATTCAGTGCTATGTGAGTTTTTTTTAAACTTAGTGGTGTTCGTTGATAATCAAAAAATATTGGTGCCATCTGAAATAAAACATAAAAATGACAGTCTTTTTTATAGTTCAACTTGCAGTATTAGTTATGAATTAATTTAGAGAGGACGCAAAGACTAAAATAATATATAAATTGATTGTATGACTTACCACATGCTCGGAAAGATATCTATAATAAGTGGAAAGATTAAAGCACAATCGATGGTTTACTAAGGCTCGTTCTTTAAGGTCTTTTGGATAAAGTGTTTGGTCCTTGGCATATTTATCAGCAATATATTGTAGGATGGCGTTGCTGAAAATAAAATTACGTTATTATGAATTTAAGGAAATAATAACTAAAGTGAATAAAGGCACAACAAAATATGCAAAAGGTGACATATCTCCAAGAGAGTGAAAAAAGTCTTTCGGTGACTCAGAACCATGTTTTAAGCGGATGTACATCTCATGATTGGGGGTTTAAGTCAGAAAGTTCTTACTGTTACCTGATGTCAGTCCCTATCGAAGTCTTGATGCATACGACGATTTATTTTTGTTTTATCTAATTCCGCATTTTTGTTTGTTTCGTAATCGTGAAACTGTTACATTTTCGTCTTTTCTTTACCCTTATATATTTTCTTGTGACAATAGTATTAGTTCAGCTTTATACTAAATTCTGTCATGTAAAATTTAGAAATAAATTACAAAAATTAAAGGCTATTAATAAAAGCTTTGAAAATTGAAAGTTTTGTTTACAAACAATAAGGGAAACAAAATCCACAAAGAATAGAATAGAATAGAAATATGCTTTATTGTCCTAAAATACAACGTATTTGTTGACAAAGCAAGCTTAACTTAAATTATTATTATATTAATAAACACAAATTCAAAGAAAGAAAAATAAGGAAACAGAACAAGATTAGTAGTCAATGCAGTAAATACAAAATAAAAGAAATAAAAATTACACATATGTCAACCCAAATGCCAACCACTCAACTACTGTTATATGCTTATTCCAGTCTATCATTGTAGAATTCCTCAAGTACATAGTACGCCTTTTTTATAAGTAGGGCCCTAGTCTTTCGTCTAAAGACTCTCTCGCAATTCAATCCTCTCAATTTGAGAGGCAGATGATTATATATTTTTTTGCCATTATAAACAATTGCAGATTTGATCAGCTCCGTTTTCGGGGCCGGCAATGGCAGGACGAACGCTCGCCTAGTGCCGTGCCGGCTGACTGGCATTGCCTCAAGACGATGTTTTTTAAAGATGATGATAGCAGTTTCCAGGATAAGTAGGGCACAAAGAGTAAGAATCCCTAACCTCGGAAACAATGGTCGACATGACTCTCGCAACCCAGCTCCCGAAATATATCTGATAGCTCTCTTTTGTAATACAAAAACAGAACTAAAGTGAACTCGGGAGCAGCAAGCCCAGAAACAGATCCCATACCTCAAATGAGCCTCAACTAGTGAAAAATAAGAGGTTCTAGCTATATTCAGCCCCAGGCTACTAGCAATAACCCTAAGGGCATAGCAGCCTGAAGAAATTTTGCTGCAGATGTTGCCAATGTGATCCTCAAACCGCAGCGATGAGTCAATTATTAGACCGAGAAATGAATTCTTATCAGCTGAAAAGATGATCTCATTCTCAATATTAACATTCTCTATATTGTATCTAAAGCTCAGAATCCTTGTCTTGGCTATATTGAAGGACAGTTTGTTATCATCACACCAAGCCTTCATCTTAGATAAATCTGCCTGAACATCGGCCCGAAGTCTCCCCACATCCTTATTGTGCCACAAAATTGTGGTGTCATCAGCAAAGATGGTAAATCTGCCAGCCACTGTCAAACGGGGCAGGTCATTAACATAGATCAAAAACAATAGTGGTCCAAGTACAGAGCCTTGAGGGATACCCACACTGATCCCAACCCCTTCAAGAAAGATATAATTTCATATATAGATTGTAAAAAATAGGCGTATTTGTTAATACGTACCTTTCACCTAGCTGAAACCCATCGTCATCAAGAACAGGTATTTCTTTCTGAGGATTTTTCTAAAAAATGCAAGTTTAGTTTTAATTAGGTACCTGGTGCAATAATTCTTTGATTTTTTGAAATATTATGTGATTTTTAGAAATAGTTCCGAAAATTCAAGAAAATAAGGCCCTGAGGGATCCATTAACCCGAGTTTTTGAAATACAATGTGTTGCAAATGACAATTCCAGTTCTAGTTGTTCTAATGTGTTTCGTGTAAAAATTTTCTAAAATTCTATACTAATAAAAACATTTTAAACTGAAAAGGAAGGAAACTCGCAGAGCCTGGCGTTTCTCGAATTGTTTCATACCATCCAAAAAATTGTTTTGTTGCGACTCAAAAAACGATGCGGCTCTTCAGATAAGTCAAGAAGCGTCAGGGAGCTAAATCAGGGCTCCATAAATTCGGATTATTTTCATAATACCCGGCTTCATGTTTTGAATCGTCTTTTTGTAACCCCCTCCATTAATTGTTACCCTTTCTACATATCTTCTATAAGATGACAATTCAGTTTTTATCGTCTTTGGAGGTGCCGAGTTTCCTGCTTCGTGAGATGATCTAAATAGAACATTCAAGCCTCACCTGTGACAATTCAAGGAAAATGGGTTTACTCGTCTGAACTATTGAGGCTCGGGTCTATTCAAACTGTATAGAATTTCTTATAGATTATGTCAATTTTAACATTCTTCGCCGCAGTACAATATTTTACGAATATTTTCCCGTTTGATTTATTCAAATCGGATAACATACCGACTGTCAACAGATTTCTGTGTAAAAAACTGAAAAACTCAAAGCTCATACCAAGTTTCCATTCCTCAAAGTACTTAGAACAGCGACCGTTATCTACCTAACTTAAAAAACATGTTGGTAAATTTTATATATATATATATATATATATATATATATATATATATATATATATATATATATATATATATATATATATATATCAATCGGTTTTATAACGTCTTCCGTCTTCCAATGCCTAATTTCCACTCCTCCCGGTTTCTCCATCCCTCCAGATCTCTCTCTAGTACTTCCTTGTTGATTCCTGCTCTCCAGCTTTGGCGTGGTCTTCCTCGCTTTCTTTTGCCATGAGGGTTCCAATTTAAAATCTTTTTAGGCAGTCGGTCTTGTGACATTCTCTGTACATGTCCGTACCATACCAACTGTTGGGTTCTGATTTCGTCCACTATATCGTGCTTTATTTCTAAAGCTCGCCTTATCGTGTCATTTGGTATGCGGTCTTTTCTGGCTGCTCGTCTCCAGAAATCCATTTCTGTAGCTTTTAGTATTTTTTCTGTTCTTTCCTTTAATGGCCACACCTGGGAGCTGTAAGTGATTATACTTTTCACTATTGAGTTGTAAATTCTCTTCTTATTTTCAATGGTTATGTTTTTGTCCCATAGTATACTATTAAGCATTGCAATCGCTTTTCTTCCTTGGATATTCCTCTCGAATATTGCTTCTTCCAGTGTTCCGTCCCTAGATATTCTCGTTCCCAAATACTTATAACTGGCACAGTGTTTGATGGTGTGTCCTGTGGCCAGTTTCAAGTCCTGCTGTTGTCCTCCGACGCACATGTACTCGGTCTTTTTAATATTGACTTCTAGGCCCCATTTTTCATATTCATCCATAAGTTTTCGTGTCATGTATTCCATATCATCGATGTCCTGAGCGACTACTACCTGGTCATCTGCGAATGATAGCGTGTACAATGTAGTATCGTCATCCAGTGGTAATCCCATACTGCTGCATTTCCTTTTCCAGTTCTTCAGTGCACTCTCCAAATAGATTTTAAATAGCGTTGGGGATATACAGCAACCCTGTTTGAGACCCTTTGTGACCGGGAACTTTGTTGTTATACCATATTTGGTTTTCACACTACTTCTTGCGTCTTGGTATAAGGATTTTACGGCTTTAATTATTTCGGTGCTTACATTACTATGTTGTAGTGTTTCCCACAATCTCATTAGGGGCACGCTGTCGTAGGCCTTTTTTAGATCAACAAACAAGACATGGACTTCCTGATCAAATGCGGTTTTCTTTTCTAGGATTTGTGTCAGTGAGAAGAGATGGTCTATTGTGGATCTTCCTGCTCTAAAGCCTGCCTGTTCTTCAGCTTCTACGTCCGCGTATTCCGTTTCTATTCTATTTTTAAGTATTTTTCCGTATATTCTGCTAATAGATCCTGTAACCGTTATTCCCCTTTAGTTATCGCAATTATTTTTGTCTCCTTTCTTATGAATTGTTGGTAAATTTTATAATTTTTTAATATATAGTATTTTTACCTTGGAAAACTCTTCAGTCATATGTTCACCAAGCCCAAAATCAACGTTGATCAAATTGTAGTCTACCTCTAAGTATTTTAAACATTGCCTTACGGCTAGTGATGGAGGTCCATCAGATACAGAGTACAGAGTTAAAGGCATCTTGGAAACCTAACAAAAGATGCAAGGAAAATGATCTTATTTAAAACTTAGTAGGTTCAGTAACTTATAATTTTTACCCAAATTAATCTTAAATTGAAAGAAGAATTGACAATGTTACTCATTTTTAAAACTAAGATAATTTAAACAATATGTACTTACTTGATGATTGTTAAAACAGCAACTAAATAATTTTTCTCGCTTTAATTGCCGTGAATAAATTAATTAAAATAAATTAATATTACTGAAACAAGCTGGCAAACAATATTTGCGGCCGACCTTATTAATCTACACAGATAGCATCCTGCTATACAACTTTCTTTTATTTTTGTTCTAGAGTATTATCATTTAAAAAAACACTTAAGTTACTGCATGAAGTTTGTATGGATATAGTTCTCTTTTCAATAGATGATCTATATTTATAAAAGCGATTTTAATTGGCTCGACATAAGCTGCTTAAGTACCGTGTACGGTTAGTTGCATATTAGACTGTACCTGAATTATCTTTTTCTCGCTGAAAATAGTTTATTGGTGTCTCGATCCCCTGTTTTAACGTGTGCGCTGATCCTCAGGTTGGGTGACTCCGAAAACCACAAACCAAGTTCCTTTCGCGTACTTATTGCTTAATTATAAATATTTCTTGCAACCAAATACCAGTAAAAAAAATTGTGTAGTACTACTGAAACTCTACAAAGTTTAATAAAATTAACTTTTTTCTTATATCAATTACTATACTATATATATATATATATATATATATATATATATATATATATATATATATATATATATATATATATATATATATGTGCTAAATTTGAAATCGATGTCTCGTTTCCTTTAGAAGTTATTGTGGCAATAGATCGACTGTCGACGGAAACTGGAAATTATTTTTTTCGTATTCTAAGGACCACAATTATGCAGAAAGGCAAAAATTATACAAGGTTATTTTTTCACTAATGCAATACTTCCATTAATGAACACATAAAATAATTAAATTCAATATAAAACAGAAGGATAATACGCATTACCAGTATAAATTGTTTATATTTTATCCTTACTCTGTAATATTATGTAAATAGTTGATAGTATATATTAACAAGACTTTTTAGAATTGTGAGTAAAGTAAAAGTAAAAAAGTTAATTTATTGTTACTTCATTTTAGTCAGTATTGAAGTCCGAATACATACGACAATTTCTTTTGGTTTTATCAGAAATATTCTTTATTTAATTCTTTAGGTGTTAAGAATATTTCTACACGTTTCTAAAGTAAACAGTCATAAGCTCTAAGAATCCGCAGACAGAGAAATGTCCTAACCAGAAAATATGCGAAATATGCGTACATTACGCCTGTTCACTGTGTGTACACACAGGAATTCGCCTTTTATCTGCTAATAATGGAAACAGTAGAAGTTAAATCCAAGTTAACATTACGCACTGCCATACCAAAAGGACATCATTTAGAAGAGCTAAAAAAGCACATATCGTGGAGCACTTTTCTGTTATTATGTTCATGCATCTTAACCATTTTCCATTTTTGCATATATAAAAGAAAAATGATCCAAAGCTTATTCCTAAAGCCACGACCCACCAGCGAGACCATAACTTCATTCTTAAGGGAGGAAGAATTAAGGCCGCTGAGCCAGCTCTGATCCCGCCGCCCTGGTCCTTCAGATAAGGAGCCCCTATGAATAGCGATCCCGACGATATTTTTAAGAATATCAACAGCCCTAGAACACAGTTATTTTGCCAATAAACGACAGAAACTTATAAAAGTAATTTGAGTTGGCGCGACCTGAGCTGCATGCATACTGTGTACGGTTAGTTAGACTGTTTCCTGGAATTGTTTCCAGCAACGCGTACTTGTATTTGTACACAGAGGAAGCATTGCCCCCTCTAAAGAGCTATATTGCCACTCTCTTACTAATTAACCCTTTTTAGTGTTCCGTACGGAACACTTATAAGATAACTTCGGTGTCTGTCTGTCTGTCTGTCCGTCTGTTTGTCACACCCGATTTTCTCCGAAACTATTTGTAATAGAAAGTTGAAATTTGATAATAATATAGGAATTGATGGCCTCATCAGAGCCTACATGGCTTTTGAAAGTCAAATTTTGACTTAAGGAGTTAGTTTTTTACTAGGTAATCGAGTGTGGTGTCAAATGAAAGCTTGTGAAAACACGAGTAAAATATATATATATATATATATATATATATATATATAATGTAATACTTGCGCGCACTTTTCTTTGTATTATTTTTAAAAAATCGCGAAAAATCGCTGTCCACCCGCCTTATCTCGAAAAGTACTTATCAAAAAATTTTGAAAAAATTGTGGATTATTCTCCACGGGGTGTAGATTGAACGAAAATTATCACGAGTGCATTACCTTTAATAATTTATCTGGTATATAAAAAAAACAAAAATTTCAAGGTCATCAATTTTCAGTAAAGATTGAAAACAAACTTTGTTGAAAACTCATTTGGGGTGTGTTATGTGAAGTCACTGATCATTTTATACCTCCGTTACAAAATTTTTTATTTTAAAAGCAATCAACGTACGGAACACTAGTTGCGCAAGTTCAACTTGCACTTGACCGGTTATTTAATATTTTCTATTAATCAAAACTCGTTTAGAATATTCTTCTTCTGTCTTGATCCCTTGCTATAACGTAGATACATATCTAATAGAGATTAAAAGAGAATTTGCGTACTTTTACTATACATGCACATAAACGCACCTAACCAACATGTCTCATCCCTTATTTCGAATTTTTAAGAAACATGATATGCATATCATAAAATATATATTCATTAAAAAGAATACGTGGAGAAATCTAAAGTAAAAACCAAATTCTAACACCATTAGATCATTTGTTCTTCCTCACTGGGTGAAATGGGTGGTCCCTGTGACTCAAATCAGGAGGGTTCTTTTCGAAAGCACTTATTTCTTTCATTCCTCCTTCTACAATGGCCCAAAGTTCCGGGTATTCCTTTTTGTACGTCGTATACCACTTTTGTACTAATGAGTAGTCAGATATGTCAAAATCTATAGCTTCCAGGCACATTGTTGCAGTCACCAATTGAAAATCGGCAATAGTTACGTGATCTGCAAGATCAAAATCATTTTTTTTATTCTTATAACTACACGATAATATTTAAAAATCACTATATGTGCAGCAAACATGTGATTTTTTGGAAATCAGTCGCATAGGAAACTTACTTGTTGCAGCATACTTGGTACCAGTGGTTTTTAAGTAAGTATTGAAGTTATTCAGTGCTATATGAGTTTTTTTTAAACTTAGTGGTGTTCGCTGATAATCAAAATATATTGGTGCCATCTGAAATGAAACATAAAAATTAGAGTTTTTTTTATTGTTCAACTTGCAGTATCAGTTATGAATTGATTTAGAGACGACGCAAAGACCAAAATAACATATAAATTGATTGTATGACTTACCACATGTTCAAAAAGATATCTATAATAAGTGGAAAGATTGAAGCACAATCGATGGTTTACTAAGGCTCGTTCTTTAAGGTCTTTTGGATAAAGTGTTTGGTCCTTGGCATATTTATCAGCAATATATTGTAGAATGGCGTTGCTGGAAATAAAATTACATTATTATGAATTTAAGGAAATAATAGAGATTCGGGAAAACTAAGGTGAATAAAGACACAACAACATATGTGAAGGTGACATAACTCCAAGAGAGTGAAGAAAAGGCTTTCGGTGACTCAAAATCATGTTTTATGGGGATGTACATCTCATGATTGGGGCTTTAAGTTAGCAAGTTCTTACTGTTACCTGATTTCAGTCCCTATCGAAGTCTTGATGCATACGACGATTTATTTTTGTTTTATCTAATTCCGCACTTTTGTTTGTTTCTCGATTTTAAAAGCGAATTTCATTTAAATAACCGGTCAAGTGCAAGTTGAACTTGCGCAATTAGTATTCCGTACGTTGATTGCTTTTAAAATAAAAAATTTTGCTACGGAGGTATAAAATGATCAGTGACTTCACAAAACGCACTCCAAATGAGTTTTCAACAAAGTTTGATTCCAATCTTTACTGAAATCTGATGACCTTGAATTTTTTTTTTTTTTTTTTAAATACTAGTAAAAGTATTAAATGTAATGCACTCGTGATAATTTTCGTTCAATCTACACCCCGTGGAGAATATTCCAGAATTTTTTCAAAATTTTTTGATAAGTACTTTTCGAGAAAAGGCGAGGGACAGCGATTTTTCGCGATTTTTTAAAAATAATACAAAGAAAAGTGCGTGCAAGTATTACATTATATATACATTTTTTACTCGTGTTTTCACAAGCTTTCATTTGATACCACACTCGATGACCTAGTAAAATTTTTTTTTTTTCAGTTCCGATTTCACCCCCCAAAACTAACCCCTTAAGTCAAAACAAAACTCTCAAAACTACTTGGTTCTGATGAGGCCATTAATTCCTATATTATTACCAAATTTCAACTTTCTATGTCTAATAGTTTCGGAGAAAAATCGGGTGTGACTGACAGACAGACAGACAGACACCGAAGTGATCTTATAAGTGTTCCGTACGGAACACTAAAAATAGATATATACATCGAGAAACTGTTTCATTTTCGTCTTTTCTTTACGCTTATATATTTTCTTGTGAAAATAGTATTAGTTCAGCTTTATACTAAATTCTGTCATGTAAAATTTAGAAATAAATTACAAAAATTAAATGCTATTAATAAAAGCTTTGAAAATTGAATATTTTGTTTACTAACAATACGGGAAACAAAATCCACAAAGCAAGATATAATTTCATATGTAGGTTCTAAAAAATAGGCGTATTTGTTAATACGTACCTTTCACTTAGCTGAAACCCATCGTCATCAAGAACAGGTATTTCTTTCTGAGGATTTTTCTAAAAAATGCAAGTTTAGTCTTAATAAGGTACCTGGTGAAATAATTCTTTGATTTTTTGAAAAATTATGTGATTTTTAGAAATATTTCCGAAAATCCAAGAAAATAAGGGCATGAGGGATTTATTAACTCGAGTTTTTGAAATGGAGTGTGTTGCAAACGGCAATTCTAGTTTGTTTGGAGTGTGTTCCAAGTAAAGATTTTCTAAAATTCTATACTGTTTGACTGATGACATTTTAAACTGTGAAGGAAATATATTATTTAATTACTGTTTACATTAATATATTTAGTCAGTGTTTCTCGAATTGTTCCATACCATCCAAAAAAGTTGTTTTGTTGTGCCTCAAAAAACCGATGCGGCTCTTCAGATAGGTTAAAAAGTGCCAGGAAGCTCAATCCTAAAGCTCCATAAATTCAGATTATTTGCTGCTTCAGGTTTGGAATCGTCTCTTTGTAACTTCCCTCCATTAATTGTTACCTTTTTTCCATATTTTTTATAAGCAACATCTCGTCGCAATCTCAATAAACGGTCGCCATCTTTCTAGATGACAATTGAGTTTTTATCGTTTTTGGAGGTGTAGAGCCTCCTTGCGTTGACGCCTGCTTCATGAGAAGATTCTCAATAAAACATTCAGATCGCACCTGTGACAATTCTAGAAAAATAGGTTTCCTCGTCAAATCTTACTTCAATCGAGGCTCGAGTCTATGGAAATTGTAGACTGAAATTTTACTTGAAAATAAGATGGACTGTCATTGTTGTGCACCTGGGGTTTTCTTTCATGAATACTTTTTGCTCCATTTCCCCTTGTAGTGCGCTATGCCCCAAAGTACTTTCACTTATTTCGTACTTTCCTCAAAGTACTTAGAACAGTGACCGTTATCTACCTAACTTAAAAAACATGTTAGTAAGTTTTATAATTTTTTAATATATAGTATTTTTACCTTGGAAAACTCCTCAGTCATATGTTCACCAAGCTCCCAATCAACATTGATCAAATTGTAGTCTACCTCTAAGTATTTTAAACATTGCCTTACGGCTAGTGATGGAGGTCCATCAGATACCGAGTACAGAGTCAAAGGCATCTTGGAAACCTAATAAAAAATACAACTAAAATGATCTTATTTAAAAATTAGTAGGTTCAGTAACTTATAATTTTTACCCAAATTAATCTTCAATTGAAAGATAAATTGACAATGTTACTCATTTTTAAAATTAAGATATATCTGCTTACTTAGTGATTGTTAAAACAGCAAATAAATAATTTTTCTCGCTTTAATTGCCGTGAATAAATTAATTAAAATAAATTAATATTACTGAAACAAGCTGAAAAACAATATTTGCGGCTGACTTTACTTATCTATACTGAGATAAAATTTTCATTTATTTTGGTTCTAAAGTATTATCATTAAAACAAACACGTGAGTATGAAATTTGTATGAATATAGCGCTCTCTTCAATAAATGATCTATATTTATAAAAGTGATTTTAATTGGCTCGACATAAGGTACTGTGTATGGTTAGTTGCATATTAGACTGTACTTGAATTATCTTTTTCTCGCTGAAAATAGTTTTCTAGTATCTCGATCCGCCGCTTTAACATGTGCGTAAAACATTAAGTCACCAGACCTGACATACCTGTATTGTTAAGTATAATCCGATCTCTCTATCAAAATATAACAGAGTTTAAAATTTGTACACGATTCTCAGATTGGTTAACTCCGAGAAGTGCAAACTAACCTCCTTTCGCATACCTATTGGTTAAGTATAAATACTTCTTACAACCAAATACCAGCAAAAAAATTGTGTTTTACTAGTGAAACTATACAAAGTTTAATAAAATTAACTCCTTTCTTATATCAATTAACTATCACTATACTATAAGCCTAATTCTATCCAATGCTGGATGTAGACCTTCCCCCTGAATTTCCATCTCAATCTATTTGCAGCTGTTGTCATTCATCTAATGCCCGTAACCCTCTGTACATCATTTCGCCATCTTGTTTTGGGATGTCTTACGCTCCTCTTCTGTTCTCGTGCCACTTTCCTTCTTCTACGTGCTTTATAATATCCTTTAATCTCGATTGTTCACGTATCCACTTGTTTCTTTTCCTAAGTTTTATCCCGATTATCCTGTCTTTCGTGTGCTCTCTGAGTCCGAGCTAGTTTTTGTATATCGGCTTTATTCAGTGTCCAAGTTTCAGCGCCTTATGTAATTACTGATCGTAAACTTTGGCCTTTAATTTATTTGGGATGGCTTTATTTTTGAATATACACGTATAACTTAATTTCCTGAATGCGCACCATCCAAGTCTGATTCTTCTTGAAATTTCATCTGAGACACTGTCTTTCGTCGTAGTAATTTTTTGTCCCAGATACACCTAATCCTTAACAATCTTGAGAGCTGTGCCTTCCAAATTTATAACTATGTTGTTATTAGTGTTGGTTAATATTTTTGTTTTACTTTTATTCATTTTCAGACCAATTGTCTTTGAGTGGTGATTTTACCCATTTATCATTTCTTGTAACTGATGTGGATTACTACCTTAAATGACTCAAATACACACCATCTATCTTTAGGCCTTTCTTTGTCTAGTCTAGTTTGCGGCATACGTCTCCTAGAGCTCTAATAAATAGTTTAGGTGAGATAGTATCTCCCTGTCTTACGTCTTCCTATACGTATTTGTTCTGTACTCGGTTTTATGTAAATTTTTGCGTTTTCATGTATATCTTTGAGTAGGGTGGTATATCTAGAATCAATTCTACAGTTGTTCCAGCCGTTGATGATTGCCCACATTTCGACAGAATTGAAAGCCTTCTCATAGTTTATAAAGACTATGTAAAGTTCGAAATTGTATTCATTGCTCTTCTCTAGGATATTTCTCATTGTCTGTAACTGGTCGCAATCTAACTTATTTTTTTGATCTATTGGGGACGATTTTAGTCAAAAGTTAATAAATATGAGATAGTAAGTTTATTCATATCAATTACTGTACTATATATGTGCTAAATTTGAAATCGAAAACTTGCTTCCTTGGGAGTTATTGTGGCAATAAATCCACTGTCAGACCGACAGGACGACAGGCCGACGGAAATTGGAAATTATTTTTTTCGTATTCTAAGGACCACAATCTTGTAGAAACGCAAAAATCACACAATAATGTAATACTGAACACATAAAGTAATTAAATTCACTCTAAAACAGAAGGATAATACGCATTACCAATATAAATTGTTTATATTTTATCCTTACTCTGTGATGTTATGTAAGTAGTTGATAGTATATTTTAACAAGACTTCTTACAATTATGAGTAAAGAAAAAGTAAAAGAAGTCAATTGATTGTTACCTCATTTCAGTCAGTATTGAAGTCCCAATACATACGACAATTTCTTTTGGTTTTATCAGTATTTTTAACAAATTCCGCATTTCTATTTGTTTCTCAATTTTAGAAGGGAATTTCGTGTAAGTAGTAGATACATAAAAATTAAACCAATTTTAGCCTAAACCATGTAGTAAAAGTAAAAGGGGAGAGTAAAAATAATATCGTTAAATAATTTGACACCTTTGGAGCTCGTGCAGGTTTAAAAAAATTGCGGTATTTGAAAGGATAGAAATTGGGAAAAAACAGGTAAAAAGTTAACCCACAGTATTTTTCATCTTAAATTATAATTTACCGTAAACGTTTATTTAACAAAGGTATTTTTAGTTGTATTATCTAATAATCATTTTAAGAATTCAAGTTGGCAACCAAGATTTTACGGTTGCAGTTGCAAAGAAAATTTTGCCGTTTCTTTAAGTCGTGTTGCATTTTACTTGAAAATAGTTTATTGCATTTTATGACATTTATGCAATAGATGTAAAAAAATTATTGCATTAGGAATAATGATTTTTACTGAGCGAGAGGCAAATCGGTGCATAAAATGCATTGTTACCGTTGAAGCATTTTTAATTATTATTTAAAGCTGGAATAATCAATAATGAGAATAATAATTTATTGATCATTAATAACAGAAACAATGTAGAGAAAATACTTATATTTTTAACGGTTCTTATTCAAGAATAATAGAAATATCCATCATTATTGCCAGAATAACGCTTTTTTCAACGAATTAAAAGCATATAGTATTATAATCGATTTGAATTGAATCTGAAGCCGTAAACTCTAAACTAGTAATAGTAAATAAGGAAATCATCAGGCTTGTTGAGGATTTGCTGCTGTCAGATCGACAAATGAAAATTCCACTATTTGCTAAAGAAACTAAAGTACCCCAAACTACAGTTTCCAAGATTGTAGAGAAAGCTTCGGGCTGAAAAAGTTTAGATACGATAGAAACATTCTGAGATTTATTTTTTGCCAATTATCACAGATAATAATACTTGGGCTTTCTATTGAGATGGGCTCAAGAACCCACGCAATTGATTTATAAGAACTGTTTACCTCCAATGGAGGCGAATATTTAGTCGTGGATTTATTCAGTTACAGCATCCACCCATAGCACTGATTTTGCTTCCTGCGATTTATTTTTGTTTGTGAAAAAAGTGTGAAAAATTTTCTCCTGGTGATAAGTAATTATGTAGAAAATTATTTTTTTAATCTTTATGAATTGTTCTTAATAGCTAGATGAATACCTTAAAAAAAACTCGTACATTTTCATGGTCCTAGTCTCACTGTTATGTTTCCAGTGATGACGAGAGTACCTATTCGAAGAGATATAATAGAGTAAGTAATAAAGAAGACATATTTTTTTTAATTTAAGATTTTTGTTGATGAACAACACCTACAAGAAACCGCAAAAAGTATTTCAATAATTTCTGATTTATCCGAAGTGTTTTCACTAAATAATTCATTTACTAATAGTCAGACTCTATTTTAAAAAGTATAAACACTTGAAATAAATTGAATGAGGTGATTCAGGATTCATAACAAATACGCGTATGTAAATATGTTAACTTCTTAATAGAATAGAATTAGAAATTCCATTAATATGGCCTCTTTTTGACTGTTGAGTAGGAAAGTACGCTGGTGGTGCTCTATTTTCTTGGCACTACTCTCACAAATACAAAGGGTATTTTTTATATAAATTTTTGGCTAATATTGAAAATAAAAAAATAATGCCATGATTTTCAGACAACTTGATTTCAAGAATCCCGAAACGGAGTTATAACGTGACATATTCGAAGCATGCTTAAATTTAGATGATTCTCGTACTAAACATCCAAAAGAATTCCTACAATATATAAAAACACTAATAAAAATAAATTTGTTTCCTTCCTCACCTCTTTTAATCTGTTCTCTTGAAAAGATATCGTTAAAAAAAATTTTTATCACATTTCAAACAGATAGGCAATTAAAGGTTATGTTTTTGTGAGCTAGGGTCGGCGAAGTATGGAACCGTAGTTTTCTCTCATCAAGAATTATCGTGTCCGCAAACAGACGAATAGGCCGATAGAAATTAAAAGCTAAGTGTTTCGTCACTTAAGAACTCTAAAACGTGAAAAAATACAAATATCTCAGTTGCTGCAGCTATATTTCTGTAATTTTAAAATAAAGAAGAAAATATTAAAAAATGATTCAAATAAAAAAAGTCCAGTTACTATGAATCATGAGTAGAAAACCACGAACGTTGTTTTGACATTCCCTGCGTCCTGTTGAAATACATACTATTTCCAATTCCTAATACTTCATATTTCCCATTTTGTGCAATTAATAGAATAGAAAAATAAATATTGTGGTTTTAGTTGTATCTGTATGTTTTCGTGCAAGCAGGCAGGAGTAAATATAGTCTGGGATATGAGTGATTACCAAATTTAAATAACCGGTTAAGTGCAGGTTGGACTTGCGCAATTAGTGTTCCGTACGTTTGATTGCTTTTAATATAAAAAATTTTGTTACTGAGGTGTAAAATGATCAATGACTTCACAAAACACACCCCAAATCAATTTTCAACAAAGCTTTTTTTCCTTTCTTTATTGAAAACTGACGAACTTGAATTTTTTTTTTTTTTAAATACTATACCAGTTGTGCCCGCAGCTCCGCTAGCGTGGACTTGATTCACTATTATCGTCACTGCTTTTTCCTTATGTTACCTAACGTAATAAAATATATCCTATAACCTAGTCAAAAAACATGTATTTTATAAAAAAACATGTAAATCGGTTAAGTGGTTCTTGAATGCTAAAGATCAGACAAACAGAGACACGTTGCATTTTATATATATTTTAGTTTTTTTCTTGATAAATATTAAGTTAAAAAAAAACACGTAAATCGGATAATTGGTTCTCGAATGATAAGCACACTAACGGACAGACAAACAGACAGAGAGACGTTGCGTTTTATATATATTATATAGATTATTATGACTGTTCTCGTTTTTCTTTCTCACATTTGGTCAATGTGGTTCCATGTTTGGCTGACGGGCGCAAACCAACGCATTACCATTGTGTATTAAGGAATGACCTGACAATGTTACATGTTTTCAAAATCACTGACTTCTGAATGTTTTTGTGTATGTTTGTGCTGAGTCCTAATTGTACTAAGTGTGGTGTGAATGTTATTGGTGTAAGGCCTGTGGCTGATATAATGAGGGGGACAATGATGACTTTTTCTTGTTTCCATAGCCTTTTTATTTCCTTTGCAAGGTCTGTGTATTTGGAAATTTCTGTGTATTTCGTTTGGATGTTTGTGTCGTTGGGGACAGCTATGTCAATTAGATAGGTGACTTTTTCTTTTTTGCACTGAAAAGTAATATCGGGTCTATTGGCGGAGACTGTTTTATCTGTATGGATACTGATGTCCCAGTAGAGTTTGTAATCTTTATTTTCAAGTACGGATGTTGGTGTATATTTGTAGTAGGGATCTGTGTTTTCTATGAGCTTGTATGTGGTGGCTAGTGCTTGGTGAACTACTTTTGCCGCTGAGTCATGTCTGGCTGTGTATTCCGTTCCGGCTAATATTTTACATCCGCTTGTTATGTGTTCGATCGTTTCTTTCTGCTGGTGGCATTTTCTGCATCTGTCTTCTGTAATAGTTGGGTCTTTGATGATATGCTTTTGGTAGTTTCTGGTTAATATGACTTTATCCTGGATGGCAAGTAAGAAGCCTTCTGTTTCTGGGAATAGCTGCCCATCCCGTAACCAGGTGTATGATTGTTTTTTATTTACGTGGTCTTGTTCTATGTGGTATCTGTGTTTTCCGTGAAGTGTTTTTTCTGACCACATTTTCATCTTTTCCTGTTGTAATTGGATGTGACTGTGTGTATCTGCTGGGTGGTCTACCCGGGATAAGTCGAGTGGGGTATAGTTTTTGTCTGCTTTGACTGTTGCTGTGTGGAGGCTGGTTTGCCTGGTGTGAAAGAATTTCCTAAGTGCTTGTATTTGTTTTGTGTGTAATGATCTGATGTCGATAATTCCTCTTCCTCCTGCCTTCCTCTCAATGGTAAGTCTTTCTTTGTATGCGTTGGGGTGTAATTTCCTGTATTTGGTGAATTGAGACCGTATAAGTATGTGAATATTTTCTAAGTCTGTTTGTGACCATTTGATGATACCAAATGAATATGTGAGTATAGGTATAGCGAACGTGTTGATGGCTTTAGTGAGATTCTTAGAGTTGAGTTTTGTTTGTAAAAGTTTCGTCAGTCTGTTCTTGAATTCGGTTCTGAGCTCTGTTTTGATGTAAGTATGGTTGAGTTTGGTGCTTTGTTGGAAGCCTAGATATTTGTATGTTTCTTTGTCAAACATGTTATCGAGTGTTTCATTGTTGATGGTTTCTGTCTCATGGTGGTACTTCCATTGGCCTTTGTTGATGTGGAGCACTTTGCATTTACTTATACCAAATTCCATATTGACATCTAAGGTGAATATTTCTGTGATTTTGAGGAGTTCTTTCAGCTGTGTTTTTGTGGCAGCGTAGAGTTTTATGTCATCCATATATAGGAGGTGGTTTATTTTATGTTGATTCACTTTTTGGTGTCTGATATTGAAGCCATGCTCTGTTCTGTTTAGTATATTTGAGAGTGGATTGAGACAGAGGCAAAACCATAGAGCGCTGAGCGAGTCTCCCTGAAATATACCCCGTCTGATGTACAGCTCTTCTGTTTGGATGCGTTCGGTTTGTGTTTCTAGGCGTATTTTGGTTTTCCATGTTTTCATAATTTGCGCTAGAAATTGCCTGAGGTGTTGGTTGATTTTATAGATTTCTAGGGCTTTGATTAACCAGCTGTGGGGTATGGAGTCGAAGGCTTTTTTATAGTCTATGTAACCGATGTGAAGGTTTCTGTGTTCTTTTCTGGTTTGTCCTATAATCACGCTATCTATGATCAGCTGCTCTTTGCATCCTCGACTATTTTTCCTGCACCCCTTCTGCTCTTCTGTGATAATATTGTTGTCTGTTAGGTGTTGTTCTATTTTCTTGGAAATTGCGGCTGTGATGATCTTGTATAGGGTTGGAAGACAGGTGATAGGTCGGTAGTTTGACGGGTTTGTGGTGTCTGAGCTTTTGGTTTTAACGTATGTTATTCCTTGTGTAAGGAAAGTGGGAAATGTGTGTGGTTGTAGAAATGGCTTTGTTGATTTGGTGTGTGAGTGCTTCGTGTGTGGTGGTAAACTATTTGTACCAGAAGTTTTGTATATTGTCTATTCCAGGACATTTCCAGTTGTGTGTGTGTTTGATTGTTTCTGTAATTTCTTGTGTAATTATATAGATTATTATTATTATTATTATATAACCTGGCCAGGGAACATATGTATGTTTAAAAAAAAGCACGTAAATCGGATAAGTGGTTCTCGAGTGATAAGCGCCCTAACGGACAGACAGACATACAGAGAGACGTTGCATTTTATATATACTATAGATTATAGAAGATTATTGACTATCTGGCTAGAGAACAAATGTATGAATTAAAAAAAACCACGTAAATTGGATAAGTGGTTTTCGAGTAATAAGCACACTAACGGGCAGACAGATAGAGACGTTGCATTTTATATGTATATATATATATATATATATATATATATATATATATATATATATATATATATATACATATATACATATATACATATATACATATATACATATATACATATATACATATATACATATATACATATATACATATATACATATAAAATGCAACGTCTCTATCTGTATATAAATGAATTATTAAAGGTAACGCACTAGTGATAATTTTCGTTCAATCTACATCTTTTGGAGAATATTCCAGTATTTTTTCAAAATTTTTTGGCTTTTCGAGATAAGGGGGGTCAGCGATTTTTCGCGATCTTTTAAAAATAATAACAAAGAAAAAATGCGTAAGTATTACGTTACATATATTTTTGAACTTTTGTTTTTATAAGCTCTCATTTGACATCCGGTTCGATGATCTGGTAAAATTTTTTTCACTTCCGATTTCACCCCCCAAAACTAACCCCTTAAGTCAAAGTGTAACTTTCAAAAGTACACGGCCTTGATGAGGCCATTAGTTCCTATATTAGTACCAAATTTCAACTTCCGTTCGGAACACTAAAAATACCGCGTTTATATAGATTATTATTTTCTTGATATTTTTGATTGTCACTTTTGCATGGAGTTTAAGGCAATTTTACAGCTGTTCATCATGTGGTACCTGAATATCTGGACTTTGTAACTCTATGGCATTATTTTTTAGACTATTTATATACGTAGAACAACCAAAAATCGTTTCTAATTGCCAAAGATGGAATCTTAGGATAAAATTCTTGTAACAAGTAAAAAAGGTGTTGAAAAAATTTTGAATATTTTTCGCATATAAAAATAGACCCATTTGATTTTTTAGACAAAAATACTTGAATCTATGACATTCATAAATATTTTTTGGGTTTGCCTACTCATATCCTTTTTACATCACTTTTGTTTAGCTTGTCGATAGTAAACCTACTACTAATTTTAGGTGTTTACACAGATTATCGATGATACACTTAAAATGATGACCTATGTAAAAATTGTGTGTTGAAAATTGTCCAGTAAAAAGTTATTTCTTTTAAAAGTGCCTGGCATAATTACGGATCTGATGAAGTGACGTATTATCCAATTTCAATTACATGATGACTTACAATTCTTATTACACTGGAATAAAAATTTATGAAGAAAGAAATTGACCGCTTCGAAAAACGATGACAGTTATTTTTCGCGAGTTACAAACTACAAGATTTATGTGTTCCTTTGAAATTCTTCCATGAAGTAGGAGTAGTTGCAGCGGGTTCATAAGTTGATGGTGTTCGTTTTTTGTGACCGTGAAGGAATTTGATTTATAGAATTTATGAAAAAAGAGTCTATAATTACTGGAAAGGTTTATAGAAGTACGATCCAACATCTGAAGCAGGTGATTAAAGAAAAACGTTCGAACTCATGGAAAACCAAACTGTCACCGAAAGCTGTGGATTCACCGAGTTGCAACATCCACCCTGGTCTAGCGCCCAGTGACTTGTTGTATAAATATGTGAAGAAAGAACCCAGGGGCCAAAAATGTTCCCCAGATAATGAGTTAGGAGACATTAGCATCCTTTCTTGAGGCGTAAATTTTCTCTACTTTCGATCAGAGATGTTTACATATTTTATTAATTTAACAGTAATTTAGTCCTTCATTAAAAAAAAAATATATTCGTTAAGTCCCTCACAGCTTGGTTTTTGAGCCCTTTACATATTAACCAAATGATCAATCAACAAATAAATTGGCCACTTTGTTACTGCATTAGGATTTTAATTAATGGGAATATAGATTTTTCTTATGAATTATAGTTCCATTTTATTTTCTCGAAATGTAAAGTCCTCGAGTTTAGTTTGAAGAAATGAAAGAAAAATTTAACAAATAGAAAATTAATAAAATATTTTGACCTTGAACATTTAGTTTTAAATGAATATGACTTAAAATAATAATCACTTTTGATGCCAAATTAAACATGTTTCAATGGCTACATGACAGTACTCACACAATGATCCTCTACGATGTGTTTATTTGACCACCCACAAAAATTAATACCGAAAATTTGATGATTCTAATAATATCCTGGCTTGATTTTTTCTTTCGATTTGAGAACAAATTCAGATTAATTTTAAGAGAGAAGAATAAACCGGATATTGGATTTTTTATGTTATAGATTCTTTTGATAAATAATATTATTTTTTGGGATTATTTAATAAGTACTTTAAGAAATAAACATCACTTATTTTTAATAACGGTCGTCACATTTCTTTTGTTTGTTTACTATTCTGAGCCGTAGCAAGTTGTTTAGTCATATCCGTACAAACTAAGAGAGAATTTATGTAAAATCAACAGAAAATTCATCTTTTTAATTAGACAGCTTGGTGTTAGTAATCCAGATAAAATTCTTACAATCAAAATATTTCCTCGTATTTTCTATAATTAAAAAAATACGAGGTGTACTTAATAATTAATAAAATTAATAACGAAATATTAAGTAAAAATTCTTAAAGGCATATCGTGAAACGATAGATTAAATAGATAGACCATTAGATACGTTGATGGGAATCAGACTACACGTTACACATGCCTTGTGTTTTTGTAGTGATAACTATAGTTTCTGTGATACTAGTCCTTGATAACAATGTTAAGACATAATTATGCTTGAGAAGTCTCCTAAATTGATGAAAACCAATTTTATCCATCGTTTCTTTCTTTTTTTATCTTGTATTTATTACTTCCTTCTTTGATTTTTTGTTGCTGGACTAAAATCTCACTGGGAGAATTTGAGCTTAACGCATTACGTCGCCGATGAAACTGTGAGTCGCACTTACCACAAATGTGCTTGAACTCGGTAGTTTCCGATCTTCTCGTATGTTTTCTAAGTGCTAAGTGCGAAACCTAGGTTTGAAAAATAATCAAGAAATTAAGAGATTGCTCTCAGGGAGAGGGAGGGGATGAAAACAATTGTCAAGGTGGTTGTGGCATTTTAGATCTGGAAGTAGGATCCAAAAACATTTTAAAGCAGAGAAAGAAATTTCTCGATGTAATAAGTTTATAAGGACTATTCACATTCAAAGAAAGCGGAAACTCAGTCATGTCTCTCTAGAAAATTGATGGCGACGGTTTTTTAGGAGTGCTAAGACAATTGGCTTATATAATATATAATAAAGAGGGATTGCAATTAATGTTTACGAACGAATGATTCAAATCTGAAGTAGACCATTAGAGACAACACGTCTGAAATCCAGGAGAAGGCTTGCGTACTTCAAGCATTACCGAATACTATGAATTTAGCGAGTTACAACATCCGCATTATAGATCTGAATTAACGCCCTGCAACTTTTTTTACTCACATCTGAAGAAAGACTTCAGCGGCTGAAAACTTTTCTGAGTTGATATGTTTTCAAGCCATTGTAGCGTCTTTTTTTAAGGAATAAACAAGATTTTTTTTGATGGAATGAAATGAAATGAACGTCGAGAAACACTGGACTAAGATTACACAGGTCTGCAACAAAAATGCTGTCTGGATGTTTTCAACTGATTTCTATGTATTTAGGTGTTCTGAAAACTAAAAAAATACTCAAAAAATTGCAGAACGTCAGATTATTTTGCAAAACGCAAAATTTTATTATAAAAAAAGGTTTTTTTTTGGGCTAACTTGAAGTCATAAATAAATAGGTACAATTTTATTTTGATTACTGTTTTTAAATGTATACAGGCCATAACTATCATTACTTTCTAAATAAAGAACACCCTGTGTGAGCTAAATTAACAAACATAAACGTTGTAACCAGAACGTGCGCGCTCCATAGTGTAGAAAGTGGTGCGGTACAATTACGTGTTAACTCGTCATTGTTTTATAGATCTTGGTTCAATATAGTGCAATGTCATCTGTGCGGAAGTGTGTGAATTCGTCTGACAGTTTCTGTTATATTTGTGGCGAATATATGGTATTAAAGCAACAACTTAATATTACGGACATTGTAAAAAAAATATACTTCACGTATTTTGGCTTAAAACTTGGAGATCAGGATAAAGTTTGGGCACCTCATAAAGTCTGCAAACGATGTGTTGAAGACCCTCGAAATTGATTTAAGGGCAAGAAAAAAGCTTTCCGATATGCGATTCCTATGGTATGGCGCGAGCAAAAGAACCATAGTGATGATTGTTACTTTTGTTCGTGTAATGTGAAAGGGTATAATTCAAAATGGAAGCAGTCCATTTCATACCCCAATCTGCAATCAGCTATTCGTCCCATCCCTCATGGGACCGAAATACCAGTGCCCAAGGCCCCTGCTACCGTGGAAGAGATTCCAAGTTCTGACGAAGATGGTGCTGTACCTGAACCCGATGACAAGTCAAGTTTTCAATTTGAAGATGACAGCAGTCCGAAATTGCTTTCCCAGGGCTAGCTAAATGATTTGGTAAGAGACTTGAACCTTCCCAAAAACGCTGCTGAGTTGCTTGGATCAAAGCTCAAAAGCAGGAACTTACTTTTGCCGGGAGTGTCTTCCTCCTGGTTTAGATATCGTGAGAAGCAGTTCACTTCCTACTTTGCCCAAGAGGACGAGTTGGTTTATTGTACCAATATTGAAGGTTTGATGGATACATTTAAGATCTCATACGACCCAGCACAGTGGCGTATTTTCATAGATTCTTCAAAAAGAAGCCTTAAAGCAGTTCTGCTTCACAATGGCGGTTCCTATGCTTCCATTCCTGTCGGTCATTCCCTACACCTCAAGGAAACCTACAAGAACTTGGAATTGGTTCTTTGCAAATTAAAATATAAATATCACGGTTGGCAAGTGTGCAGTGATTTTAAAAATCTTGAGCATGTTGCTCGGACAACAATCTGGGTTTACCAAATTCCCTTGCTTTTTGTGTCTATGGGATAGTAGAGACCGAGCAAATCATTGGACCAAAAAGTGTTGGCCTCCGAGGGAGCTTAAAGTTGACGAAAAGAACGTCCTGCATGAAACTTTGGTGCCTCCTCATAAAGTTCTTCTACCACCGCTTCACATAAAGCTTGGATTGATGAAGCAATTTGTAAAGTCACTTCCAAGAGATGGAAATTGCTTCAAATACTTAATATCAAAGTTTTCAGGCCTCTCGGAGGCAAAGTTGAAGGAAGGTGTTTTCGTTGGACCAGATATTAGACGGCTTATGGCTGATCCACAATTCATCACAACCATGACGGATCCTCAAAGAGAAGGGTGGATTGCCTTTAAAGAGGTCATAGAGTAATTTTTAGGCAATAACAAAGACCCTAACTACAAACAAATCGTCAGAAGAATGTTAAAAGCATTTCAAGCTTTAGGTTGCCTAATGAGTTTAAAAGTACATTTTCTTCATTCCCACCTCGACTACTTTCCAGAAAATTTAGGAGATCTGAGTGAAGAGCAAGGTGAACGATTTCACCAAGATATTAAGGAGATGGAAAAAAAATACCAGGGAAGATGGAGCGTCTCAATGATGGCAGACTACTGTTGGGCGCTTCAAAGAGACCTTCCAGATGCTTCCTACAAGCGAAAATGTACCAAAAGGAGTCTCACTGGGAAAAAGAAATGTGTTTAGTACTTACTAATGAATGTATTTTAGATTAAAAAAAATAAGTTGTGTATACCTACATTGTCAGAAAACGTGATGTTCTATGACAAAATGAAAGTTATTTTCGGATTCAGTACACCCAAAAACATAAGAATTACGCAAAAAAAACCAAAACAGCTCTCAATTTTTTTTTGCAGACTTGTGTTATTGGTGTAAACGGCGATTGCGTGTAATTCTGTGAGCCCCCCATAGCTAGTTATTTAAGAACTTAAAAAACGCCCTCCTAATATTACTTCTTACTAATAGAAGTGAAAAGAGAACAATAATTAGTGATTTACCCTTGTAAGTAATATAGTCTTCTTATTTTCGGAAATGAGAGATAAATTCTTGCATCTTAATCACCATGGACCACTCAGTGTTGATGACCAATCACGTATCAATCAAGGCCTCTCCTAATTTTGCGACTTCACCTCAAAAAACAGTATGACGTCATTGAGTCTACGTATGTGGTATAATTAGTAATAAGTTAAACAAGAAATTTTAAACAAATCCTGAGTATTTACATGCCTTGCAAGCCTCGATTTGTGGTTTTAACTTTGGATATATTTGAGAGAGAACAGGCTGTGAAGTAGTATCTTTCTAGTCCACGTCGTTGTGATATAACTACGCCGCTTTTTCAGATTCTTAAAATGAAAGCTCAAAGTATTTATATGTTTGGTGTTTTAGTGTGCTGTACATTAGGGGTAAGTGGATCTTTTTATTTTATTTTTTTCAAAATTAAGGTTTTTTTTTAGAATTTGCAGTTTGTGTATTTAATTTTTGAATGTATTGTAGTAAATTTGTTGTTATGCGATAGATATTTCATTAAATGGTAGGTGAATGCTTTTAGATTATGTAACTTGTAAAAAAAACAGTTCATTCTTTATTACTTATTCCTACTTAATCACACAGTCCTTAGTGATAATTAATTGTTAAGTTATGTTAAATACACTCCAACACCGAAATAAATTGTCTTGTTCATTTGTTTTAGCTGTCATTTTTCACAATTTACTTTGAAATCGGTACAAATACGGATCCACAGAAAAAACACTATTAACAAGAAAGCTCTTATCTGATATCTGATTTTATGTATGCAAACATCGGTGTTGGGATTTACTCAGCACTTCCTTTGCACGATTTGGTTCTAAAATTGAACTGAATTCGACCTTCTCACACTTAAAAATAGCTCACTCCAAACGTTACGACGATATTTTAAACAAGAGGTACTTTATAAAAGATATTAATACAAAAAAAAATTGAGAATAAAAAACTGAACTGAAATCGAACATTTTCATCTGCTTAGTATTTGTGCTAAAATCGAAAATATTAAAAAATAATACAATTTTTACATTCCTCGGTTTTAAAAAACCGTATAGGAAGATATTTACGAAGCAACCCGTTTAACCTCCTCACTTATCTTATTAACACTTTTCGTTTTTGACCGCTGGAAAATAATAAAAAATAATACAATTTTCAGAATCCATCACCTCAAGAATCCTGAAAAGGACTTATAATACTATATATACGAAGTAGTATTTTTAAGACCCTTCCCTACCTTATTAGTATCTTACATCTTCGACCAATTGAGAATGTTAAAAAAACAACACAATTTTTAAATTTGTAAACTCTATGCATCCTAAATGTAATAACACAATATATTCGAAGCAACCTCTCTCACACCCTTCCTCTTATTACCTCCTTATATGTTCAGTTAAGTGAAAATAATAAAGAAGTAACACAATTTTCAGATTCCTAGACTCCATGAACCCTGAAAAGGACTTATAAGACGATATGTACGAAGCAACCCCTCTAACACTCTCCCCTACCTCATTAATCTCTGATATGTCTGGTCATAAATAATTGAAAATAAGAGAAAAATATCTCCCCTCCCCTGAAAATGTGCGTAACATGATATTATATATGGAGCACCCTTTCTGACTCTCAATGAACATAATGAAAATATCATCTAAAAATAATTTTCATTCTCCCTTACTCCTTTAACTTTTTACATGTTAAATTAAAAACATTTATGCTTAAAATTTGTTGATTTCAATGAAAATCAAAAAAAAATTACATAATAATTTAGAAAATAAACAAATTTTTCGCCCTCAATATTATCTAAACACTATAGATTCCATTTTCACGTTAAGTACTATATATATATATATATATATATATATATATATATATATATATATATATATATATATATATATATATATATATACCAAATTTTAAATCGACGTCTTATTTTGTTCAAGAGTTATTGTGCCAACAAACCGATACGTCTATAGGGCGACGGAACTGAGTGACTATATTTTTTTATCCAGTCAAAATAGACATTTAACTTTACAAAAATTTGCTGAAAATTGGTAAAGGTCTTAAATAAACGACTGTAAATAAAATATCAAAAGTGTCCACCGATCCTACGTCTGTTAAAAATTTTATTCAAGGTCAAAAGTCAAAAATATCGGTTTTGCGCATTTTTCTCGTAAACAGTAAGTGTTATCGTAAAATTAGGTCAGACAAAAGTTGTAGATCATCCAATTATCTACAAAAGTTGTTCTTGTACTGTTTTGTGCCTCACACACTAAAATACGTACAAATTTCCGTTTACGAGAAAAATGCGAAAAACCGATATTTTTGCCCTTTGACTTTGAATAAAACTTTTAGCAGACGTAGGTTCGGTAGGGACTTTTGACATTTTATTTGTAATAGTGTATTTACCTTAAGACCTATACCAATTTTCAGCTCTATGCGAATTATTGCGAAGTTACCACTTTTTTCGTTTATTTTGACTGGATAATTTTGTGATCCAGGGATCATGAAACGCGAAAAAATGCAAAAAAACTTTTTCACGGATTCCTTAGTGAGGAAAGTAAAAACAGTTGAATAAATAGCTTTATTAGTAAGTAAATAACTCGAATGTTCCTTAATTTCGGGTTCGCCTAAATTAATAAATTTCATTTTCGTTGAAGGAATAGAAGCTTTTGTGGTTTTGATCTGTTTATTTTTGCATTTTTAGGAGTTACTCTACGAATATTAAATACTGACTTATGCATTCTAATCTCTAGGAGTTCGTATTTCTCAAGATATCTCGTGCAACCGTAGGTTAAACTTCTGGACCTTGAAGAACTATGATTTTTGGTTGCGCGAATAATTAATCTTTAACGTGAAAAATCTGTTAAATCTTTTTAACAAATGATCTGGTTAATGTTAACATTCGATATTAATTTCCCTTTACACATAATTAACGAGAACTTTTTAATAAAAAGAAAATATGGTAAATATATCGTCCACATAATCCACAGCCGGATTATCATAAAACATGTTGTATAAACTAACAAATCCATAAATTTTTCTCGGTTGGAAATATACGTTTGTGCGAAAATGATTTCCAGAGTTTTTTTTACGGACATAGCACACGCGCTGCCAGGAAATTCCTAAATGCTATGAAAATACGGCGTGCGGGGAAGTAGGAGTAGATTGATCTTGAATCGCTGCAGGTTGTATTTGGTTGGAGACACAACTAGGGTAACAGCAACATCGACAGGACCTTTTTTAGAAAAAAATCGCTCCCTGGGAATTTGTAGTGTTAAACACTGTCATCTTTATACAGTATTTATGATTGACTGTCCTAGACATATGAATAAACAACTGTGTTGTTATTAGCAAATCATCATCAAGACTCTAATTTGAAAAATGATATATAACACGTAGGTTGAAAAGTTTTAGCTACTTAAAACACATTTTTTTGCAAAATTCGACTTTATTTATTACTAAAGTCTCTTTCAAGAGCGATACAATCAGTCCAAGGCTTTTCTAACATTTCTATACCTTTCTTGTCGAACGATTTGTTTTTGCCTCAGTTTCGGCAATAACTTACTGGAACCAAATCCCTATCTTGCGAACGTTTTTTTCGTGGTTTGCGAATAAATAATAGCCGCTGGGGGCCAAATCTGGAGAATACGGTGGATGAGGAAGTACTTCGAACTTCAATTCGTGCAGTTTTGCCATACGCACCAATAACTTTATATAATATTTGCTATTCCTTCCCAGCCGTCTCGTCTGTTGTGTCTTTGGTCGCTTCGGGCAGCTTTCACCGGCTGCTGTCCACTCAGCACTAAAACCACTGTAATTTGTAAACTAATCGTTGAAATGTTATTAAATTTTAGCACGTATCGTTTGAGGGTTGATACTTTCTAAAAACCATATGGATTTTTTGAACAGAGCGACATCTATGTGTCAGACCAAAAACTTTTCAGGCTTCTCAGGCTCAAATGTGGCAAATTATCCAAGTTTACAAATTTAGTAGTTGACAAAAACAGAATAAAATTCAGTTCCAATCTTCTTCAGTGGAGAAGTTTTTAGAGCGGAGAAGGATTTCCTCCTCAGTTTATTTCAAAATGTTACAGTGCATTTTTGTTTATACTAAAAACCCATTAAAATACCATAGTATGAAAATGACACACAAAACATATTTACTACGTATGTATGTATGTACATACGAGGCTGGTTTGAAAAGTCCGTGCAAAGTCCGAGAGATGGCACCACTGGCGCGTATTGAGGTCATGTTTAGTTAGTAGCATCTCTTGAATGAACGCACACCAAGTTTCAGCCATATTGGTCTATTTCTTTGTGTTTGGCATTCGTGTGAATCAAGGAAGTCGAGTGATTTTCAAGAAATGGACGAAAATGAATTTCGTGTGGTAATTAAACATTACTTTATGAAAGGCAAAACTCCTGAGGAGACTAAAGAGAAGCTTGATAAACATTATGGTGACTCTGCACCTTCAATTAGAACAGTTTATAAGTGACGCTGAACGTTCTGGACGGCCTGTGGAGGTTAGGACTCCAGAAATCATTGATCAAATCCATGATATGGTGATGGATGACAGAAGAGTTAAGGTGCGTGAGATTGCTAGTGCTGTAGGCATCTCGACTGAACGGGTACATAATATTTTACATAAACATTTGGACATGAGAAAGCTATCCGCAAGATGGGTGCCGCGATTGCTCACGCTTGACCAAAAACGGAATCGTGTGAAGTGTTGCAAGGATGGTTTGCAGCTGTTCCAGAAAAATCCGGAGGACTTTAAGTGTCGTTTCGTCACTGTGGATGAAACATGGATACATTACTATACTCCTGAGACCAAACAACAATCTAAACAATGGGTTACCAAGGGGGAATCTGCACCAAAAAAGGTGAAGACCGTTCCTTCCGCCGGAAAGGTTATGGCGACTGTCTTTTGGGATTCGCAAGGGATAATCCTCATCGACAATCTGGAAAAGGGTAAAACTATTACAGGTTACATCGTTATTGGACCGTTTGAAATCCGAGTTGCAAGAAAAACGCCCGCGATTGGCCCACAAGAAAGTCCTTTTCCATCACGACAACGCACCAGCACACACCTCAGCAGTTGTGGTCGCAAAATTAATGGAAATAGGATTCCAACTAGTTTCACATCCCCCCTATTCTCCAGACTTGACTCCCTCGGACTACTATTTGTTCCCCAATTTGAAGAAATGGCTGGCGGGACAAAGATTTTATTCAAACGAGGAGGTGATTGCAGACACTAATGGATATTTTGCAGACTTGGACAAATCCTATTATTCGGAAGGGATCAACAAACTAGAACATCGTTGGACGAAGTGTATAAGCCTAAAAAGAGACTATGTCGAAAAATAAAAAAGGTTTACCCCAAACACATAAGTAGTTTTTATTTTTGCACGGACTTTTCAAACCAGCCTCGTACACCCGGTATAATAAAAAATATTAACACAATCATTTTTTATGAGTTTTCTGATAATATGATAAAAATACTTATTTGCAAAATTGAACAGTCTGCTTTATTAAAAGGGTTTACTTTTAGTCCTAAAGTAATTTAGCGATTAAAGGTTCAAATTGACAAGAGCAGCAGAAAAGTTATTAGACTGAACAGTAGAAGGGCAAGAAATGTCGGTCTATTGTGATAACTTCCGAATAAAATGGAATATCGATTTTAAATTTGGTACCCTTATAGAATTTGAAGTAGAGCTGGAATCTATATATACAGTGTATCAGAGTTCTTGGAGTTAAAGAGTCTGATAACCATGTTGAAACAGTCAACAAAGGGAACTTGGATATGATTAAAGCAGTCACTGCAAAAAAGATTTTTCTTTTAATTAGTATAGAGTTTTTGAATTTAAATTTTGGTATACATAATACTGTATAGTATCTTATAATTAGACAAATGAATTGGTCATAAAAGGAATGTTATAGATGTAAACATTACAAGACTATAACATTGATCGAAGCTTCCTCATTTATCGCCCAGTATTTCCAGCTATGAATTCCAAGTTTTTTTTTAAATATTTTATTTTAACATTCCAAAATTGTATTATATTTTTAGAAATTATGTTTTGAGTGTTTCTATCTTGTACAGGGTGAGTTAACGATAGAGTAAAGTTCATTATCTCATTTGTTTCGGGAATGACGAAAAGATGTTAAATTTTAGGGAATGTTAAGGTGCACAGTTTAAAATTATTTTTGAGTATACAGGGTACTTCAAAAAAATGTGGCCGATATAACATATGTTTTTTAAATGGAACATCCTATTTTCTAATTTATTTTTAAATTCTGCGTAAAATTTTATAACTTTTTTATTAATAATGTTATATACCTAAACCTAGTAGTTTTTCTATTATTTCAATTTTTTTTTTAAAAATTTTCAGTGTTGTAAAAAATTGTCAGTAGCGCCATTGTTTCTGAAGGTGAGATTTTTCTTCATATTGAAGATAATCCCCAGGTCAGCAGCCGTCAACTAGCTGACTTATCTGACACATCTCAATCTACGGCTAATCGCACCACGAGAAAATACAAGTATCATTCCTTTCATATGGAACTACACCAAGAACTTCAAGACCGTGATTTTAAACGACTAGTAAACTTTTGTACCACCATGAATGGAGCAAGAGAGGCCGATCCAAATTATTTATCCAAAATAATGTTTTCTGATGAAGCTACTTTTCGCAGTAATGGAGCAGTTAACAGCATAACATGCATTATTATTCAACAGTTAATCCATTTTGGCCGCTTAATGTATAGTGTGGAATATTAAATTTTAGAATTATTGGTCCATATTTTTTCCGCGAACTGCTTAACGGGCCTAGATATCTAAATTTTTTGCTAAACAAATTACCCCAGGTTCTTGAAGAAGTTGATAACTTTGAAAGGGAACAAATGTGGATTCAACAAGACGAAGCTCCTGCTCATTACCACCGGGAAGTTCGGGAATTTTTAAACGATCGTTATCCACAAAAATGGATCGGTAGGAATGGATTCATTCAGTGGCCCCCTCGATCATGTGACTTAACACCTTTAGACTTCTTTTTGTGGGGCTACATTAAAGATCGTGTTTATGTAAATCCCCCTACAATACCAGTAGATATGGAAAATAGGATACGGGATGCGTGCAGTACAGTAACGCCCATTATGTTAACGAAAGTGAAGGAAAATATAGTAAAACGAGTAAACATATGTCTTCAAGTAGACGGGCATATTTTTGAATATTTACTACGTCATAATAATTAATCATTAGATAGGTTAAAGTATATTAAAATTATTATTAACTATTTGTTTATGTTTTCACAATAGCGTAAGTGTAAAAATTTAAAAATTCAAAATAAATCAAAAACTATTAGAAATAGGTATATAACATATTTAATAAGAGTTCGAGAGTTTTGTAAAATTTATCAGAAATAATAATACACAGGATATTTAAAAAATTTAAGATTTTTCAATTTAAAATAGTCGAAATGTATAAATTTATTTTGAACACCCTGTAGCATCTAACTCAAATTTCTTTACATATATCTTTTTTTTCATCTCTATAGAACGCTCGTATCAATTATGAGTATTCCACCTTCAAAAACAATGACAATTTTTTACAAAACTGAAAACTAATATTTTTAAAAAAAAATTGAAATATTAGAAAAATTACTAGGTTTAGGTATAATATTATTAATAAAAAAGTTATAAAATTTTACGAAGAATTTAAAAATAAATTAGAACATAGGATGTTCCATTTAAAAAAAAGATATGTTATATCGGCCACACTTTTTTGAAGTACCCTGTATACTCAAAAATAATTTTAAACTGTGCACCTTAACATTCCCTAAAACTATTGTATTTAACATTTTTAGTGTTCCGTACGGAACACTTATAAGATCACTTCGGTGTCTGTCTGTCTGTCCGTCTGTCTGTCTGTCCGTCCGTCTGTCACACCCGATTTTCTCCGAAACTATTTGTCATAGAAAGTTGAAATTTGGTAGTAATATAGGAATTGATCGCCTAATCAGAGCTATGTAGTTTTGAAAGTTAAATTTTGACTTAAGGGGTTAGTTTTGGAGGGTGAAATCGGAAGTGAAGAAAAATATTTTTTACTAGGTAATCGAGTGTGGTGTCAAATGAAAGCTTGTGAAAACACGAGTAAAAAATATATATAATGTAATACTTGCGCGCATTTTTCTTTGTATTATTTTTAAAAAATCGCGAAAAAAATCGCTGTCCACCCGCCTTATCTCGGAAAGTACTTATCAAAAAAATTTGAAAAAATTCTGGAATATTCTCCACGGGGTGTAGATTGAACGAAAATTATCACGAGTGCATTACCTGTAATAATTTATCTGGTATATAAAAAAAAACAGAAATTTCAAGGTCATCAATTTTCAGTAAAGATTGGAAATAAACTTTGTTGAAAACTTATTTGGGGTGTGTTTTGTGAAGTCACTGATAATTTAAATCACCGTAACATAAATTTTGACTTGAGGGATTCGTTTTGAGGGGTGAAATAGGAAGTGAAAAAAAAATTTTTTACTAGGTCATCGAGTGTGGTGTCAAATGAAAGCTTGTGAAAACACAAGTAAAATATATATAAATATATATATATATATATATATATATATATATATACATATATATACATATATATATATATATATATATATATATATATATATATATATATATATATATATATATATATATATATATATATATATATATATATATATATATATATATATATATATATATATATATATATATATATATATATATATATATATATATATATATATATATATATATATATATATATATATATATATATATATATATATACATACATATATATATATATATATATATATATATATATATATATATATATATATATATATATATATATAATGTAATACTTGCGCACACTTTTCTTCGTATTACTTTTAAAAAATCGTGAAAAATCGCTGTCCCCTACCTTATCTCGAAAAATTTTGAAAAAATTCTGGAATATTCTCCACGGGGTATAGATTGAACGAAAATTATCATTACCTTTAATAATTTATCTGGTATATAAAAAACCAAAATTTCAAGGTCATCAGTTTTCAGTAAAGATTGGAAACAAACTTTGTTGAAAACTCATTTGGGCTGTGTTTTGTGAAGTAACTGATCATTTTATACCAGCCTAACAAAGTTTTTTATTTTAAAAACAATCAACGTACGGAACACTAATTGTGCAAGTTCAACAAATAAGATAGTAAACTTTACTCTATGGTTGACTCACCCTGTACAACCTGGAAATTTAAAGGATTGGGGTGTATTTTAAAACTTAATAATATAAATTCGCATTTCTAAAAACAAATCCCATCTTAGTAACTATTTTTAAAATCAAAATGGCTAATATAAGACGAAACGAATTATTTTTGGACAACCAATAATTATGTGCGGTAAAAGTCTCTTTGTGATATCAATGGAGTTTATAAACAAATTTAAAAATATGGACTGGTAAAATGTAGGATTAAAAGTAACTGGGTACTGATAATAACCAATCTTGTTAATAAACAGATGTATATCATCCTATATCAACAAGTTTATAATGATGGCTTTTGGGATATTATAAATATTCTAGGACGGTTATGAGGATTTTACATATTTATTTATTTTTTTTTCTAATTTTTCCACAATATTTAATGTATTTACAAGTTAAACATTTGTTGTTACAGGTGCCAGTGAAACAAAATGAACCAAGCAAAAAAATAAGAAAGTTCATTCCAAAATATAACCCAAATACATGTACAGGAATGGGTATCTGCAATGACACTTTGGCATACCCAGTGAAGACAATTCAAAAACTTGTCAAAAAAAAGAAGTATCTTCCACTTTTTAGTAAAGTATCACTCATAGAGCCAGCCGATGAAGTACCATTACCAACATTTAGGGATGCAGAACCTGATAACCTGTGCAGGACTAAAACAGTGACTGTCTTTCCAAAATCAGCATATGATTTGCACTCTAATGAGCTAAGATATATCGTCAATATACAGGATTTTGAGCAAAGTTTAGTCTACGAAACATGTGTGTAAGTATTTTGACTTTCAAATAATTCCTGGTTAGGTATTCGCATATGTGAAACAAAAATAATAAAATTTCGAGTTAGTTCGTCATGATTCTTGTAATTCGACTATGTCAAATTGAAGACTTTCCAAGGTTTCGTTTATGATTGCATGAGGAATCGTCAAGTTCGCAAATAAAACATTACTTTCAATATTTAAAGAGTAAATATTGCAAAAACATTCTAATATGTAGAGGGAAAAAAAACTTATTATTATTAATACTAACTTTATTTTTCTATTTATTATTCCTCAAATTGAAAATATAAATATCCTTTTTTATGTTTACAGAGACGAAGGCAAAGAATGCATCGACCAACAAGTTCTCCCATACGATTTCAAAACGCTCTGCAAGCAAAAATTCAATGTAGTGAGACTGGTCTCTCTCACTAGCTCTGGAAAATTAGAATATGGAAAATTTTTAGTGCCTAGTACGTGTATATGTAGTAGAATTAATACTTACAATGCTGATATGAACAATGTATTGAGATAATTTTGGCCAACATCAGCCGATAGAAGTAGCTTCTAGAAATTTCTGCCTATTATAGGGTTATTTCTGTCGACTGTTTGGCATAAGTGGCTTGGGACTTAACTACCTTCTGCACTTGTCCAGTTAACTATAAAATGTTGGCAGTATTAATAATTGCATTTAATTTATTAAAAACAAGGGTACGAATTACCAATTTTATGGCATCAATGTATTGTATTTTGTTAAGAAAAAAAATACAATTTTATAAACACTTTCAGTAGTTAGGGAATAATATATAAGACTGAAAAAAGTTTTAAGTAAATTCGTCCAAGCGTTCATAGTCGCTTGCTCCATTGAACGATTCGTCAGAAAAGAACTAAAGTGTATTTATTTGATCTGAATTTTTATTACGTTTACATATTTATTCATTGTATTTATTTAATTTATTTCAGAATAGAGATTTATTTTGTATTTGTATATTTTTATATTAAAAAATCAAAAATATTTCGATTGTTTTTATTTTCTACGGGGCGTTCCATAAAAAGTTTAATTTTAAAACCTTTATACCAAAGAAACAAATCAGTTTTTAGAAAATTATTTCTTAATGTAAACTGTTATGTTTCTAGCACAGTGATTGGTGAAATTATTCATCTTCTCAGCTCAATTTTTCTTGTAGTTATTCCAGGTAATGACGTTATAGTAAACTTTATTTTTGAGTTGACTTCATAGAAAAAATCACGTGTAAGGAAACTTATGTTAGCACTTTCGAAAACCAATGGATTCGAAGTTTCTCGATTAACCGGCAAAGAAGTGTTTAATCTTGCACAAATCGGATTATTTCGTTATAACCATATAATTGTGGAAAATCCCTATACAGCCATTCGTCAGCTTTGTCTAGACCACAACATAAGTAAAGGTACCTTAAGTCGTATACTGAATGAAGAAAAATTGCATCCGTACAAGCCCATTCTTTTGCAAGAATTATCTAAACATGACTACGATAGACGCGTTGAATTTTGCAAAGTCATGATGGGACGAATCAATAATAATCCTAACCTAATTCATAATATTGTTTTTTCTGACGAGGCCACATTTTGTCTTAACAGAAGAGTTAACAGGTATAACTGCCGGTACTGGTCTGCTGAGAATCCTCACCTCATTCTCAAAGACCACTTGTGGGCAGGGATTTGTGGACGTCATATCATTGGTCCTTTCCTATCGATGAAACTCTTACAGGACAGCGGTTTTTACAGTTACTCCAAGAGTAAGTTATTCCAACTTGTGCAGGTCTTTTTCCCGATTAAAATAATTTGGGTACCCCTAAAGGAATTTGTGGTATCAACAGGACGGAGCACCTCCTCACTATGAAATCAATGTTCGTAGATATTTCGATGCGATTTTTCCTAATCGAAGGATAGGCAGAAGAGGTGCTGTAGAATGGCCTGCAAGGAGTCCCAACCTTACGCTATTCGATTTTCTTTTTGGGGTCATTTGAAAACCAAAGTTTAGCGAAGTCGACCTGAAGCTGTAGAAGATTTACAACAAAGAATCCAATATGAAGTAGCACAGATCACCTCGGATTCTCTGCAAAACTCTGTTCTGGCTGTTTATGACAAATTGCGTCATTGCCTCGCTAACAGTAGACATTTTGAGCAATTGTTACCTTGCAATGTTCAACAAGAAACCAAGCTCCTTCTGAACGTTTTACTTTCAAATGGATATAATCAAAACACGATCCGGCGGGCCCTAAATAAACAACACAAACCGGAAAGAAAGACGTATACTACAAAAGCA